>OZ038453.1:17164545-17255663 GCA_964036195.1 Sphaerolaimus hirsutus | reverse complement strand
TATAAAAAAAGGTATGAAAAATAGCGATCTTGAACGAAAATTGGGGTACCGTAAATGCTCTAATAATACGACAGGTCTCCAATAATACGACATCTCCAATAGTGCGACAGGTTTGGGCACGTTGTGTGAAAATAATCCGACACTCTCCAATAATGCGACACTCTTCAATAGTGCGACACCTGAGAAATAAAAATAAAAAGCGCCGTAACGATAAGGCAATCTGCGGAAGCCGCGGATTCGGCGCTTTTGGACAAAGCGGCGGCTGGCGGCAGTTCACAAGAGTCGCTCGGCAGTTCGCAAGGGCGCCAGCCGCCTCACAACCGCCACTATTCACTGGCCGAGAAGTTGTTGATTCGACGAAAACAATAATGCGACACTCTCTAATAATGCGACATCTCCAATAGTACGACACCTAAAAATGTGCTGAAAAAAACAGTACGACTGTCGTATTATTAGAGCATTTACGGTATAGTTTATCAAAAATCGCTCAAGATAGGTAGATAGCTGAGCGATTTGGGGGGGGGGGTTTAGGGGGTAGTAGCCCAAAATTTGGCCTCCGGGATAGATAGATAGCTGGGCGGATTGGGGGGGGTAACCCCCCCATTCGAGACCCCTGCCTCTGGGATAGATAGATAGCTGGGTGGTTTGGGAGGGGGTAACCCCCCCTAGGAGACCCCTGGCCCATAGGCCATAGTGTCTGTGCAATTTACAAAGCCAATGAGGGCATTTTCCATTTACACAGACACCACGCCCATCGCTTCAATACCTCCAGCTAGTCTGAATGAAACCCTACTCGGTAGTATGGAATTTATGTCTAATGTTTTCAAACTGAGAACATATTTACATCGTGTACTCCACATTAAATTATTACAAAATGCTTAACAACAACAAGAAATTTGAAAAGACACGACAAAATAGCAAATAATAACAAGATTATGCCATAAGTTCGAAATATTTGTTACTCGTTACAGCAGGATTTTTTTCATTATGTAATCAAAAGAAAACGATGGCACCCCGCGTACTAGTTGACTGGTGTGTATCAACCTGTGTCGACTCAGATTTACGTTTCATGTGTTGCAGAGCGATCTCCAAACGCACATGCAACGGCAATGTCGAAAAATCAATATTACCGACACATGCAGGAAGATCGCTCTGCAACAGGTGAAGCCGAAATCTGAGTTGACACAGACCAGTTGACAAACACGTATCAACTAGTGTGTGCACCGCGAATATGACGTCGCCCATTGGGCCTCCACACGCTAGTTGACATCGCATTTTTCGCATGTAAAATGTCAACTCAGAGTCAACTGAAATTTTTCTCAGTTGACTCTAGTTGACAACGTACACACTAGTGATAATGTCAACTAGTAAATTTGGGCAGTACAGATATTTGTGTCACTGGCCGAGTCAACTAAAGCATACGCGTATGTTTTTTTGCGTACGCGTATGTTTTTTTGGCATACGCGAACGCAGAAAAACGTACGCGTATGTTTTTTTGCGTACTTATACAAATTTTTGCGTACGCGTACACAATTTATGCCTTTTGAATTGCCAAAAGTGTAAAAGTGAAAAAGTTAATGATGAAATGTGGTGATAGTGATGTATTTTTTCATGTTTTCTTGCATACGCATACACAATTTGCAGTACTTTTATTTTGAATTGCCAAAATAGGATAACTTGAAAGGTTAATGATGAAAGTGGTGATAGTGATGTATTTTTTCATGTGATAGTGATGTATTGTTGCCTTTTAAATGTTGCTTTATATTTCATGTAATTTACTGTTGTTTCCAGACACAATGTGTATAAAATAAAAATTTAACAACAGAATACTTGGGTTGACTGACAACTTAAAATTTTTTGAACCAGATAATCTTTACATATCAAAAAATTTGTAAGAAAAAAAAAGAAGAGGAGATTCATTTTAAACTTGAACAATTTGGAGATTGAAAATAGCAAACATGAAAACTTTAATTGTTGCATTTTTGCATATTTTCAAAAAACATTTACAGCTTTTGACACAACTTTTTGAAATTTTTATTTTGAAAATTCAAGGTAAAAAAATTCAAAATTTAGTTTTTCTTTAAAAGTTGCACTTTTGTGTCTAACAAAGAATTCATATCTGCTATCTATTTACTATTAACAACAAAACAAAAAGTTTCCAAATTATTATAAAAACAAGCACATTCAAATCTTTCCAAAAAATTCAAAAATACTCAAAAATCATCGCAAAATACCAAACAAAACCACTAATTCCAGAAAACATTCAAGCCATTTTACTTCATACACCGCCCACTGCTGCCACTCTCCTGAAAGTATCAATAGAGTTAAGAATGGATTAGTCTATAAAATGTCAACTTATATATTGTTTACTTCACTACCATGCCCCACACAGGCTACTTGACAACGACAGAAAATGTCAACTGTTTCCTGTCCCAATCCAAAGCTTGCTTTTCAATTCCTGAAAGCGAGCTTTGAATGGGGATCAGTTTGGTTTGGAACTTTACATTTGGTGTCGATGTCAACTAGCCTGTGTGGGCCCTATTTTTCAATTATGAGGTGGAGCCAACCACTTACACACACACTCAAACTTATATAAGTTGACATTTTCAATCTATAAATATAACTATAAGCAACATAAATGACAACATGCAACCGTAAATGTCAACTAATCTGTGTTTACATTTGCAGTTGACATTTTCATTTACAGTGTTCATTGAATTGACTTTTTGGCTGTTTCAAAAGTTTCAATAAAAGTGAAAATCATGATCGAAAATGTCAACTGAGCTGAAAGTGTACGCTGCGTACGCGAGTATACGTTTTTTTTCATTTCAGTTGACACAAGTGTTGTGCATACGATGTCAAGTACCCAAAATCGTATGAAAACGTCAAAAAACGTATGCAAAAGTGCGTATTTCCGGCAGTTGACTCAGCGCTCGCCGACTTTCCAAAAGTAACTTTATTTATCCAATTTACATTCTATTTATACGAAATTTTAGGTACACATAGAGAAAAAGAATGCGCATCTTTCATAGAAGAACTTTTTGCAAAGGAACAGTTCAAAAAAGTGTGAGAATTTTTTTTGTTCAAAATTTCCAAGTCAGTTGACATCGCGTTTTTTGTATACTATGAGTGCATACGCATATTGACATAAGCTACATAGACATTTTGTCAACTTCAAATTTTTTTCTACACTTCATGTGTTCAGTAAACAATGCTTTTCAATATTAATGTTCTGATTTTGTTGATGCAGAGGCAGCTGCACCAGATATTACTATCACAAGGGACACTACTTGGTGATTCTGTTCATTTCTGCAAGTGCTGATTTGTGTGTGCAGTATGTGCATCCTTAAATTTATTTTTACACTTATATTTTTTGCTATATTATTATTATTTTTTTTAAATTATTTTTATTTTTATTTAAATTTTATGTTTTTATTTGTTTAAATGTTTTTACTTATATTTTAATGTCCATTTTAGAAATTTTTTTTTTCTTAAAGTTTTATTATATTTATTTTCATGGGTATTTTATCTATTTTTTATTTTTCAATCATTTTTATTTTTTTTATAAATTTTATTGTTTTCATTTTAATTTTTACTAATTTTTTTATATTTTTACTTGAATTTTATAATTTTTATTATTATTTCATATTATAATTACTTTTTATTTATGAATTTTTTCATTTTTATTTTTATTTTTTTCTTCCTATTTTTATAACTTTTTTATTTATATTTCAATTAAATTTTCCTTATTTAATTTAATTTTTTATGTTAATTAATTATGTTTTTTTATACAAAAAAATACTGTATACTGGTAAGATTTCTGAGTTAATGAGTCAGATTTAAACGTTATGTCAACTGATCCATTTCTAGGTGAAATGAATCAGTTGACATATTTTCGTAAACTGTCAGTGTCAACTCATCAATTTTTTTCAGAGTTAGATATTTAGGTGTTAAAAATTGAAAAAGCTGCCGTTTTTTGAAATTTCTTGTGTTACTTTCTTCAATAGTTTTAGTATATCAAATTTCACATTCAGTGCTGTCATAACTTGCCAGGAAAACTTTTTAAAATTATTGAAGTTTGAAATATTGAAAAATTCATATCTTTCTTTTGTGTTATGTGATTCTTTCAAAAAAAATACTGCTGTGTTCGCGTTTATTTTGCCTTTCATTTGGTTATGTTGGCATTATGATGTGATTCCGTGTTGCGCAATGAAAAATAAATTTCCGTTTAAAGAAAAAGATTTTTTATTCTTTCAAAAAAATTTATTACGAATGAGAATTAGTACAGAAAAATTCACAGACATTTATAGTACATGAAACAACTATCTAATTAACAAGCATTCACACATGTAAACAATAAAAAAATTTTGAATATGGAACATGCAAATAATTTTTCATTTGGTTATGCTTCACACAATATATGATAATTAGGTGTCAAAAAATCAGATTAATTATGGTCTATCACATAACACTCTTTAAATCACACAAACTGCATCGTAGAAAGCAGGGTCAACTCGTTTCTGAGAATGGATTTTTCCAGTTGACTTTTTCAATGAAATACATGAGCTAAATGCCAAAAATATGGGTTAACGCGTATGCTCTTTTAAAAAAGTCAAGTGGTGAGTGATTGCGTCAACTGAAACACTAGTTGACTCTGAGTTGACTCTGAAATGCGATGTCAACTAGCGTGTGGAGGCCCATTAACAACAAGCTCTGTTAAAGTAGAACCATTACCACCTACGTATCTATACCTTTCTACTTCTAGCCTTATTCAAAAATATACTTTGCACGAATGTTTACACATGCGCAACACTTTACAAATGACCAAAGTAATCCTACAATATAAGCAAGCGGGCGATGTTCCAAAACGTGTACACGTTCACAATGACAAAAACTACAAAAATTAACTTTCACAACTGTGTCGATCGATAACCGAGATAATCGAGTAGCAAACATTAGCATGTCTCCAGCTAAATACAAAAGAACAACACAGCACCTACCGCGAACTGGCGAGCGCGTTGGCCAAGGCGACCAGGCCGGCGTCGAGCTGTGGGGAGGTGAGCGCCAGCTGCAGCAGGGCGTTCATGTGCCTGGCCGAGTGCAGCGCGCCCCCCTCCAGCGCCGAGTCCACCAGCGCGCTGAGTCGCGTCGCCAGCCACGCGCCGCTCACGGGGGCGTCGCTGCCGCTTTGCACGTCGCAAGCGGTCGGCACGCACGCGGCTGCTGCGCATGGCAAATGCGTGGTAGGGCGCAAACCAGGCAGGGTTACTGAATTGCCAGTGGGGAGAATTACAAAATCCCCACGGAGGGTCAAAATTCAAGATACCCCTGACATAGGCGTAGATGACTAGCGGGTATAAGTGAGTAGCATGCGTCGACATAGATGTGTAGTGGGTCGAGATGAGTAGTGGATCTAGATGACTGGCGGGTTTAGATGACTACCAGCACAGGCTCGTAAATCAAAGTAAATATAGATATTTACATGGGTGTTGGAATTTTCCAGACGTGTCATTGAAAGTGGTTTAGTCATTTGCACCAGGTGCCAAGAATGTGGCACCCACAAAAATACACCAGAGGGATGGGGCAAACAGGCAGCAAGCCTGAACCAACCAGATGAATGCGGCTCAGAGGGCGCTGGCTCCCCGGCTGGTGTGTCATCAGATATGTGCGCGGTGCTGGGCTCGGCTGCCGGATCGCATTGGATATCTGGTTGGGGAACAGTCTCTGCAACTGGGTCCACACTCGCTGCAACTTGGTCCACACTCTCTGCCCTTGTGTCGGATTCATGCACACCGGGTGCTTGCAAACTGTCAGATTGGTGGCCGGTGTCGGGCTCGGGTGGACTGCCAGATGGGTGCACGCCCACCGGCTGGTGTTCGGTGTTGGCAAGCTGCCCAGACCCAGCATCAGTTTCGTGCCCAGTGTCGGGCTCACGTAAGGACTCGCACGGCGCCTTGCCTTGTTTTCTGGGTGAACTACGAGTTTCGGGCGGGGCACACACCTCTCTAGAACTTATACTGCTCTCTGTCACCAACGGGAACATGCTGCCCTCTTCACTGCCAGCTGCACTTTCTGCCAAGTGCGATTGTTCCTGTGAGCAGTATGATTACATGCGTTTTTAACCAAAATGTATGTATACCGAGTGGAGCGCATACTTTGCGCAGAATCCTACGATAGTTTTGACGAATAAAATTCATCCACATCTGAATTCCACAAATAGTAAAAACAAAATATTATGATGAAAAACTGTATAATTTTTGGTGAATTATAATGAATTTTTACTTACCGTATATCCTTGAATAATCCCCCCCCCTGTTGGCCAGGTGAAGAAAAAATAACGCCCCCTTGAATAAGTCCCCCCTCTGAGTAAAACGATCGATGAGCAAGACACAAAAATGAAAACGAGACAAACAGAAAAATAAAGCTACCGTATTTCCTCGAAATACCCCCCCCCCCCTCTCGCGACCACTATGAAACAATCACCCCCCCCCAAATTGAGTGTAAAGGGAACGTACATGACAAATACTGCAGTTTGTGTTCTGTGTACTGCAGAACACACGTTAAAACAATGTCGGTGTCACGTTAGAACAGTGTACATACCATCTACACACTAATATTAGTCTACAGAACCTTATAAATGGCGGTTTTTGTTGCATTTTTCGACGTCTGCGTACGTTTCAGACGACTATTTCGTACTTGGCTTTCAAAAAATTTCTTGAGAAATAATAACCCCCCCTCGTTTAACCCCCTCTCTCGGGACCACTATGAAACAATCACCCCCCGGGGGTATTTCGAGGAAATACGGTATGTCTGGGCTGATTGATCGAATGCAAATGGGGTTTGGTGTGTGAAACGAAAAATACAAAAGAATGTTAGCCTACGGCCGGGACGACACAGCAGATACATTTTGTGTACGCAGAGTATGCATACCTACATGGTTTTTTGCTGGTTTGTGTGTGAATTATTTCAGTTTTTCTTGTTGAACTGGTCATTTTCTGCATTAGATGTGTTGACGGAATGCATACAAACAATGAATAAAGTGAAAGTTTTCCTGGAAGTTCTGAGGAAAAAATAACTCCCCCCTTGAATAACTCCCCCCAAAACCTCTGACGAAATAATAACGCCCCTGGAGTCTTCTTCAAGGATAAACGGTATTTTGAAAACCTGCGGGTACTATAGGGTGTCAACAAAAACTTTTTGGCGGAAAACGGAAACGGAAACGGAAAAAAATTTACACTTGCCGGAAAACGGAAACGGAAAAAAATTTGCACCTGCCGGAAAACGGAAAAATGAAAGGCCGGAAAACGGAAACAGAAACGGAAAAATTTGCTGAAATTATGCCGGAAACGGAAAAAATTTGTTGAAATTTTGCCGGAAACCGATAAAAATTTTATCCAGAAATCAAAAAATTTGCAGAAATCTTGCTAGAAATAGAAACAATTCACACAATTGAGAACCTGCATGCATGTTTACCAGTTTGGCTGAAACAGAAAACAGAGAATTGAGTCAGAAAATGGAATAAAGTTGGAACAACAGACAATTGAGCCGGAAAACGGAAAAAAGGCGGAAAAACTGAAATTTTAGCCGGAAAATGGAAAATGAGCCGGAAAAACGGAAACGGAAAAAAAAATTAGCAGCCGGAAAACGGAAACGGACAAAAATTTGCCTGCGGAAAGCGGAAAACGGAAAATTGACACCCTAGGTACAATCCAACCAAAAGCTAAATTAATAACAAAAACCAACTGAAACCGGCTCATCCACAGCAGAATCAGTTGAATTAGAGGTGTCCGCACAACGTTCATCCATGGCCACTTCATCCACAACCTGGTTCGTTTCCACTGACATGGCAGCTGCTGGTTGGGTCACTTCAGTTGGCACAGTGCCAGAATCTGCAGCGGGTCCACTGACACTTTCTGGACACTCTGCACTGGCCTGACTGCTCGCCTGCAATGAAGCAAGGCAGTTTAGGTGTATGTAAATGGGTGGATGGTGCAGTGTGGTTTACGGAAAATGTTGATAAAACTACCCTAAATCCTCGAATAAGACCCCAGGGGAGTTATTATTTCGTCAGAGGTTTTCGAGGGGGGACTTATTCAAGGGTGGAGTTATTTTTTCCTCAGAAAATTGGACTGAATTGATTGTATGGGCGCAGTCTGTCAACTCATGTAATTAAGGTATTTAATTGTCCAACAAAAAACATAATGATGCGTATACACCGCATACACATCATGTATCTGCAGTCGCTGCCGTACGCTAATATTCTAATGTATTTTTGTATTATATCCTTGACATACAGAAGGGGGAGTTGTTCAAAAGGGGGAGTAACTCGAGGGGGGGAGTCATTTTTTCCTCACCTCTCAAACATGGGGGAGTTATTCAAGGGGAGGGAGTTATTCAAGGGGAGGAGTTATTCAAGGAGGTGTTATTCGAGGGGGGTCTTATTCGAGGATTTGCGGTAGGTAGATTGTGTCAGTTTTTCCGAAATCTTTGTTTGGAGGTCAAGAATAGCTGAAATATTGGTCTGTCGGGAAAGTTCGTGCCGTTTCAGGATCGTCGCCCATTGGATCGTCCTGGACGATCAGTGGGCATTCAGCCGGCGTATATAAGCTGGAATTTATCCAAGCACAAATTTTTACCACAAAATTGATTACGTAAAAGTCGATGCAGTGTTGATTTATCTCTCAATAATGTTCAAAACTCAACGTGCACGATCCAGCGTTTCCGTGGTTTTCGATTTTTCGATGAAATTTCAATGTAAAATCGGCTGGAAACATAAAGTAGGATATATGTATTATCATCCACTTTTATGTAATCAATTTCGCGGTAAACTTTTATTTTTGAATTTTACGTTGAGCGGTAATTCCAGCTTATATAAACCGACTCAAAACTCACAATCCCCGACCATCCAAGGGAAGACGGAACGAACTTTCCCGACAGCCCAATAGGTGAAAATGGGTCAAAATAAAGTGAAAATTAACTGAATTGAGTAAAATTTAAAGAAATGCACCCACCTGCTTGACCAATCTCATAGTGCGCGGTGAGGCAAACTTGGCGAAATTGAACTGCGTGCCTGGCGCCGCCTTGCTGTCTGCGCTGCGGCTGCAGTTTCTATCCATCGCAGACTTGAGCGAACGTCGCAGCACGCGTCGCTTCCCTCTGGGCGTGCGCGACGCGATGTCGCCGTCGCACTGCGCCTGGCTGGACGGGCTGAAGCGCACTCTCTGCGCAGTTTGAGGGGCGTGTGAATTTTGACGTGAATTCTTGTGACCACGATTCATCGTTTTGCACATTGACACAGTGCCAAGTGATGTTTTAAGTTGAAAGCGATAAGAAAGTTGCAACGGAAAACTTGGTGACAATAAAAAAAATTAGAAAAAAAGATTTTGTAAATATTGAAAAAACATTCTGTCACATGTTACACGCGTCGTTACTAGAAAGTCACTTTGTCATTGAAACTTGTCTTGTCACCACACAAAGTGCAGGCTGCTAACAAACAAGCCTAGAAAATGACGCACGCAACCTTGGCTTCCACAGCACTGTCGGTGTCGCTGTCCGCATGGCGCTTCGGTGCCGCTCTGCCGCTGGTGGCCAGTGCAGCGTCGCTTGGCGGCCCTCTGGAACTGGCCGATCCTGAGACAGGTAAATGGCGATAGACTGATTGAGGGGGTGGTAGCTGATCAGGGGATATCCAGACTATGATTTGGGGTTTCGAGCCAACACTTCTCCTCGTCCAAAAACTAGGGCTGCGTACCCACTTCCGCAAGTGTTCAAGTTACAGTCAAGTGAGGTGAACAGAACACAAAATAAGCTGTATTTAAGTGACGAGTAAACTAAAAAATTGATGTAAATTTACGAATGAAAATACTCGAGATTAATGTTCACATTCCAATCCTGTCACTCACTTTCTAACCACTTATCAGTTTTCGTGTTACTTGTCCACATGCCCAAGTTGGCACCTGGAAAACTTCACAACACCATCCAAGTTAACCAACCAAAGTACTTGAGGATGCCCCTGGGGGTAACAGGCGCCTTCTCTGGGGTCACATTCACTTTCTCTTGCGAAACCCCCTTCGCAGGGGAGGCGTTTCCAATCAGCGCTGCATCGTTTTGTACAGCTGGTGCGACTTTGCTGTTTGACTGAGCCATGGGCACAATGTCGCACTCGTCGCTGTCGGTTTTGGTTGAATCTACTACCTCGGGGCTGTGTTTCTGGAATGGATTTGAGTTTCAATTAAAATGAACAAAAGTATTTAAAATCGATGCCGTTTCGAGAAAATGATTTTCTCGAAAAAATATCACTCAAAAAGAGGAAAGTTAATTCAATCGGCCAAAAATGACCAATATAATGATCGCAAAGTTATATAAAAAGTATTTTCTAGAATCAAAATATTTTCAATTTTTTTTTATTCAATAATTCATTTGATACGGTAATTAAGATCCACAATTTTATGGACGAAAACATTTTTTCATGTAGGTGGCTTGAAAACCCACCAATTTCAAGTCTGGGTCAGCGGCCAGAGCATCATCACACACGCTGAAAAGAAGAAAATGTATTTAAAGAATTTTATCAAGACAAATCCCTCGAGTAAGCCCCCATAGATCCCAAATACAATTGAATCCATTGTTCCGGTTTCAAATTTATCGAGTGATTAAAAAGCTGTATCTGCGAGCGTCAATAAAAATCAAGGTACCTTATTATTATCAATTATTTCATTTGTACACTAAAAAGGGAATGTCACTTCTCTCTCTCCCTTTTCAATTCTCCCTCTCACCTCATCCAAAGCATGGAACCCCCAAAACGGACAAAATCCAAAGAATCCAAACGAACACTTGCAGAGAATCCGATTCGAATCCATGCGGCACGTAAGTGGCGGCGGCCATCTGCGACTGCTCCGAAGCCAGCGGCACGTATGGCGACGCCACGCTGAAAGAGAAAAACGGTTGAAAACTTGGCAACTTGAAAATGTGTGAATGTTGACATAGGGATGGATATTTCAACTGATTTTACAAAAACTGATTTTTTTTAAAGCACTGGCCTCAATCTGATTAAAAATCAAAGGGTAAACGTATTGGTAAAAATTTGACAAACAATTTGCCATTTTTTACACAAGCGGAAAATTTTACATTAAGATAACCGTAGAGTGTTCTTCGCTGATTTGGTTGTCGCTTTGGTGTCATATATTTATGTATTGACATATTCTGCATGTCACTATGTAAATTCCATGATTTTTTCATACCCTATGTCGACAAATGAAAAAAGAGAACGCACTCCCTCCGGCGGATTTTTTCTTTCTGATGCTCGGTGAGGTATTTGCGCTGGTTTTGTATATCCGCGATCGGCACAAATTCCTGCGATTTCGAAATGAGCTGAATATTTGTGATGATTTGAAACCAGCAACATTCACTTAATGTGATCAATTGATTAAATACAGAAATATTTAAAAAAATCAAGCACGTTGAGAATATTGAGATCTTTTTCATATCGATATCTAGAACCATCAAATACATTCGATACAGAAAGGTCGTATTCATCCAATTACAGATACAAATTCGCATGTTTTTTACCTTCTACACAAATTTGTTTCAAAACGTGTATTCGTCTGTTTTGAACCTGCTATTGCACAGCTAACAAATGAAACCAATATGCCCACCTGCGAGCGCGCGTCTTCGAGTGGTGCGGGGCTTGGGCGGGCTGCCAGCGTGGGCTTGACGTCCTTGTGCTCGGCTGCCTTGTGCTTGGGGGCGGAGTCTAGCGGCACGAAACTCGTCCTCGCAGTGCGCACCAGGGGCACGTTGATCGCCTGCACATAGCTTCCTGGTAGTACATGGGTGTTCACATGGGTTCGGACACTTGAAATTTTTTCATTCAAACATAAATTCCACTGGAACGGGTAACCCTTAAGTTTTGGGTTGTATCAAAAGAAAGCTCAAACATTTCTCTACAAATGCCTTGGGCCACCCCTTGACAGAATCCCTGTGGAATTCGTTAGAGGCCCACAATTTTTTTAATATAAAATTGTGTTGCTCACTTGGGTTTGACACTTGTTTGACGTTTGTCACACTGACACTACCTTTATGTAGCAATAAATCTGTCTTCCAAGGCCGGATTTTGCCTTTGAAGACAGAAATAAGCTCTGGCTAGTTGCCAGAGTTCAATTCCTTTGGAAAATCAGATTAAGACATACTTTCATCACCTCATGCTTCTCGATACTCATTGGGTGAGTTGACAACCATTTTCCCTAGTTCCCCATGAATGTGCATCACTCAAGCACTGTTGGCACGCGATTTTGGGCATTCGGCAGTGTGTAGGGCACTGGAAACAACCAGAACAGTTAGAGGAGGTTGTTGTGGGGAATTTTTTATTAACACCCCCATTCAAGGGAACCCTCCCAAACTCAAGAATGTTAAGAGCAAAAATGAAAAATTCAAAAAATGAAAAAAATCAAAAAATGAATAATTTAGTAGTAAAGAGGTAAATTAAACACAATAATTTTTGCACTCAAGTGCCTCTGGTTCGGGGAGGTTTCCTTGAATGAGGGTGTGTATAAAAGATTCCCCACAACCTTATCTAACTGTCCCAAGGCCGTATCCAGGGGGGGGGGGCAGCCCCCTCGCGGGGCGAGACCAGAAAGTGACCGGAAAATGCGACTTTTTTAACGTCAGAGTAAAAAATTATGCGCGCAAGCGCGCATTCTTCACCGGACATAGGGTATTATCATAAGATTTGCTCCATGTGGCCGCAAATCATTATAAATACACTCAATGTTGAGCTTTTTTCTGTTTTCTATGTAAATTTACATACATATACAGCGTTCCATGGCGCTGATGCCAACGCCAATGGCGCCGTGGCGTGGCGCCTACTAATGGCGTAGCGCCATGGCGCCATTCTGCCACTATGTAGCTAAAATTTTAGGGGGGGGGCTGAGCCCCCCCCCCCTCGCCGGCCTCCGTAAACAAGCAACCCCCCCCCGCTCAAAAATCCTGGATACGTCCCTGAACTGTCCTGGTTCTTTCCAGTGCCCTACACACCGCTGAATGCACAAAATCGTGTGCCAACTGTGCTTGAGTGATGCACATTTGTGGGGAACTAGGGAAAATGGTTGTCAACTCTCCCAATGAGTATCAGGAAGCATGAGGTGATGAAAGTCTGTTTAATCTGATTTTTAAAAGTAATTGGACTCTGGCAACTAGCCAGAGCTTATTTCTGACTTCAAAGCCACAATCCAGCGCTTTTTCCACCACTAGTCAAGGGTGGCCCAAGGCATTTGTAGAAAAATGTTTGAGCTTTCTTTTGATACAACCCAAAACCTTTAGGGTTTACCCATTCCAGTGGAATTAATGTCTGAATGAAATTTTCAAGTGTCCGAACCCATGTGAACATGGGTGTACTTATCAGGGTTGATTGTGTAAAAATTCATTTGACTAAAATTGTATAGAAATTGTGTTTGATTGAAATATTATTTTTTATACATTTTTTACGTCATTCTCAAATTCTCTATTTTATTTTTCTCTCTCTGAGATTTTGTCAACATTGGTACTAACACAAACAATGTCTGCCTAATCGGGCCACCCGCGCTATTTTCACCTTTCATTGATACTATACACCACGATTGTATGCCGACCCCATTGAAAAATTATTATCATAATTGCTACAACACAATATTAAAATTGAGCAACATCCCAGTAGCGCCCGTGCAAAAGTGCGCCATTTTCCGGCCCCCCTCACCTCGTCCACGTCGAAGGGGAGCGTCTCTTCGGCGACCAGCGGCGAATTGGGCGTGTGCGCGTCGTGAGACGGCCCCCCGGACCCCCGCGCACAGGGGGCGCGCGCCCCCAGCTGCTCGCACGACCGCACAGCGTCGCTGAAGGTGGGGGGGGGGGGTGAAGCGATGGAAAGGGTTTTTTTCAAGTGTGAATTTTTCTGGCATATATTTCTTCATAAAAAAATTAAATGAATATTCAACATAATCTAATCAATTCCCTTACAAAATGTGACCGCCACAAAACGTCGTTCGAAAAATCACCTCAAACTCGACGAGTATCCCAGCGCCAAAGTCTGTCCAAAAAGTTTATTCCACACGCGCACAAACTCCAACTTGGTTCTCCTCTGTGTGCAATTCAGTCCGGCTACAAACAAATCATCGACACTATCCAAAAACGGCTGGTCTTTGACGACGGAATCGAGAACTTTGCGCCTGATCAAAGTGGCCGCCATTTCGGTGGGCGTGTCCACGAACGCGCTGCGCAGTCGACGTCCGGTCTGTTTGGGCAGCGCGGCGGCCGCGCGCAGTTGCAGCGCTGCGAGAATGGTAATAGTGATTATAAGACCGTGCGCACACTGTACTGATCCATCAATAAATAGTAGTATGCCCCAATGGGGCCGCGCACACTAATTGACACTGGAATTAGCGTCAATTCAGCGTCAAATAGGTTTTAGTTGACGCGATCGGGTTCCTAATTGACATTTTCATTACCTTCGAACGTGTTAAGGCATTTAACCACTACTTGTGCCAAGTAGTTAACCAGAAAAGTCAACTGACCAAACCCCTTTTCAGAAACGAATTGACCCTGCCTTCTACGACTCGATTTGGGTGATTTAAAAGCTGTTGTGCGATGGAGCATAATTAATTTGACTTTGTGCCACTTTATTTTCAAAGATCGTGATAACAGTACACTTTTTAAAAATATTTTCACTTTCGATATTGGAAATTTTTTTATTCATTACATGTGTGATAAATTGTTACTTTTATAGTCATTTCATGTAGTATAAATGTCAGTGATTTTTTTAATACATATGTCAAGTTTAAATAAAATTGTTTGCAAGATTCAAAAATATTGTTCTTCAAATCGAATTTTATTTTTCATCAAACGAATTTTCGCGATGTAACAAAAACAAAGATAGCAACATGATGGCGAAAGAAAGCACTACATAGCAGTATTTTTTTTGAAAGAATTGGGCTTGTAAATCGAAAGATATGATTTTTCACAGCTTTGATAATTAAACATTTTTAAAAAAATTTTGACAACAACTATTAAAGTTCTATATGTATAGATCGATAGAGAAAAATTTTCCTAACATTCTCCACCAAAAATTTGATGAAATGTAAGCGTTTTCGATTTTTTTAAATTAAATTTGTAAATCGCCAAAAATATTGCTGAATTGACATCAACAAATACATCAAATGTGTCAACTGAAATAGTTTCTATCAACATTTAGAATACTTGATATCGTTTTGAATTTCAAAAATGTCAATTCAGCAATCGCGCCAGTTTATCCATGGCACTCTGCCATCACCCTCTTTCATCCACTCCTTGATCTTCTCGCGCACGCCCCTCATCTGGCAAATGGCTTCAGCAGCGCGCTGGTCAGCTGGCTCTAAGTCGATCATATTGTCGACCGCGGCGCGCCAATCGAGCTGCAGTAGGAGTTGACATTATTAATAAAAACTAAAATTCAACAATAAATGTAAGTCTCACATTGCGGTCGCGAAGCGAAGGGTGATCCCTGACGCCCTGCAGCGGCGCCCTTTCATCGCCGTCCTCGTCAAAGTGATCATCGATTGTGCTGCCGCGCGTCACTTGCAGCCAGTTGTGCAGCACGCACAACGCCATCACCATCCTGCTGACGCGTTCCGGTTCCATGCAGATGGTGCCCAGCAAAATTCGCCAGCGAGCCGCCAGCATACCGAAAACGCATTCAACAGTTCTCCTAGCGCGAGACAACCTGAAAAAGAAGTATATAATTAGATGATTATAACTGAAATGTCAACTCAGGCCATTCGACAACAGGCGCACAGGGTTTCTTCTGCAGTCCAAATGGAAAAGGTTTGTTGTTGTCGTACATAAAGGGCGCAAGTAGTATTTTTACAATCTTAAAATTGGGATCAGAAAGAGTTGACATTTGTGGTCGATGTCAACGACTGTGTGTGTGTGCCATTATTAGTTACTATTTTCATATCAGTAATTGTGTCAATTCAAATTCCGACATACAGAGCAATCATGTCGAAAAGGTGGTCGATTCGGGTGCACCCGCCGCCGCCCCTGCCACCCCCGCCACCCCCGCGGCTGTGTGCGCTGCCAAGAGCGTGGCGGATACAGAAAAGGTTTGCTTATAATTCGTTTATTTCTTCTAAAATTGACAACCATTTTTTATTAATTCTAAACTTTATACAGTTGTGTCAACTAAATTGTACCTCAATTTTTTGGAAGAAATGTTCAAATCAAATTCATTTGATTCAATTCAAGAAATCTTGTGTTCATGAAAACATAACAATTTTACAGGAGCCAGCTGTGACCGCTCGTGAGAAATCGGGTCATTCCACAGAGGAATCGATCAGCAGTGGCCGCCTAACAATAGATGAAGTTCGTTATATTTGATTTGCTTTGCTTATAAGAAAAGACTATTCAACAGTAAAAGTGTAATTAATTGACATTTTGCATGTTCTGATAAAGTCAACCGTAGTAGAAGCCGAAAGAAAGTGTGAAATTGTAATTTATTTTTAGTATTTTGGTAGTTAACATTTGGAAAAAAGTTTTTACAACTGACGTTTTTACACTCAGGAGTACGCCAACACTGGCATGCTGTGAAAGCTGTGAAAGGTGAAAGTGTGTGGCAATTTTTGATTTGACATTTTGCCTGTCACGTAATGTTTTCATACCGTAGAACCTCGATTTATCCCCTTAAACTTTTGGCAATATTTATTACCAGTTTTGGGTAAGGTAAAAGTGTATTTCTACAAAAATTTATGACGAAATAATCAAAAAAAATACACTCAAAAAATGAGTATACCCACATGGGGGTACTTCAAGGTAATACGGTATGTTGTTTTCATCTTTTCGAAATTTAATCTTGTGAACGATGTTTTTTTGCCTTGAATAAGTACATTCCCAGTGAAAATCAAATTCCGTGTTATCATTGCAATATTAAGATTGGCGTACATACACTAAAAACAAAGAATGTTAAAAACATCCAAATAGTTTGCCACATATCAAACATTTGAAATTTCAAATTGAAACATTTTTCCCACTAAAATTTTCTCAATTAGTGTATGTAGTCATCTTGACTTTTTTCTACACCTGCCTATTCCAAAAACTATGCAATCTCATGAAAATGGTACTGTGTTTTTCTAGTTTACAAAATTCAAATCTTGTCAATCAACGAGTCTTGTTTTTGTTACTCGTTTTTGTTACTTTTTCGCTAAAATCGTTGAACTTTATTTTTGCTGTCATGAAACAGAAATTGTTTTACTTACTGTGTGTTATTTCCCTTGAAAAATATTACGTAATTTACATGTTCTTTACATATTTTGCATTTTAAAATGTCACTTGATCTCGTGATCCATTCAATTTTCGTAAAATTTCACTTTATTTCATCTTGAAAATTCGTAAACTGATATATAAAAATGTAATTAAAAACGACTTTGAAATATATATATGTAAACATCAACAAAAATAAAAATACATGATAAATATCACAAAAAACACATATTTCACTTGTAAAATACTTAAATATGTACTTACAAACATAAAATCTAATTAACTTTTTCAACAAGTTACATTTAGCAATTAAAATCACATAACGGCTCAGAAAATTGAGCACGCGTTCGCAAAAATACGAACGCGTACGCGGGAAAACGGACGCGTCCGCTTTTTTGTGAACGCGTGTGCAGTAAAACGCACGCGTACACTTTATTTGACTCAAACACTACCACACAAAATGTCTACTGCTAGTTGACACAAAATTTTTGCGCACGTTTTCAACTAAAAGTGTCCCCGCGTCAATCACGAAATTGGCAGTTGACTCTGAATTGACATTTTCGACATATCAAAACGAATGTCAATTAGCGTGTGTGGGCCCAATATGAGGGGCTGCGGGGACCGCCCCAAATCCGCCAGCTATCTATCTGTCCAGCCACATCGGGGGTAAAAATCTTGGAAACCCCCGGCGCCCCCACTATTTTTTTATGATCCAAAAGTCCATGGACACAGATGGGGTGAATCAAATCGGAACACCAACCAGCTGGCTTGGCGAGCAGCCTGACCACCTCAACCATCTTCGACGGTTCATCCTCAACGCAGTCAATCAGCAGTCGAACCGCGTGCGCGCCGCTGGCACTGAGCCAATCGTCAGCCACAATTGGGGTGGCGACAGCCGCAGAGCAACCGGGCCGCTTGGCAGGGGGTCTGCCGCGTTTCTTCGGCTCGTTCTCGACCTTTTCCGGCGATGTGCTACCATCCTTGGATTGGTGTTGAGATGCGCCAGAGTCGCACGCCTGTACGTGGAATGTGAAATTTTGTGGCAAAATGGTGTGCAGCAAATGAGAATTTTGTGGAAAAGGGCTGCACTAGTGGAATTTTTTCATACAAAATAAAATGCAGCGAATACAACATGCTTTTTTCGTTGAAAACTTGACTTGATTTCACAGACACTTAATTCACATTTACATCATACCAAACTTAAACATTTCAGGGCTCTTGCTAGAATACGTCTAAAACCGGACCCCCCCCCCCCCCTAAACAAAAACGGACCAAAATGGCCTTGGCGGCGGCGGCGAGCGCGGTCGCAGTCAGCTGCACGACGGGCCGCAGCTCGGCGAGCACGTTGCAGCGCGGCACCAAGTGCGCGTCGGGCGGCGTCACGCCGAACTCGAAACTCTGCTCGCAGTGCTTCTCGTCCGCCGGCAGCTCGCTGTCGCCGATCAACGATTCGCTCAGCAGTTTGGCCACTGAGTTCAGGGCGACAGTTTTGGCCGGCTGCGAGAGGGTGGTTTAATTGTAGGGATTTTGTGTTGTGGAATCCGGTTTGTTAGGTCAAAAGTGGAATAGTGAGGTAGCCAGCGAAATTATCCGTTTAGCTTATTTCTTACTATTTTCTAGAAACCACACCATATTATCTTAAATTTTTACAAAAAAATGCAGCGACAAAACAGGCGGTTTACGGTCGAAGACTCGAAACTATACTTTCCAACAAGTCGTAAAATTAAATATTGAATCACTGCAATGCAAGAAAATTCGTATACAAACATACAAACACACTCACGCAAGACATCGTCCACGAATCAGCTGAGCACGCGGCCGGTCCTAAGCGCCGCATAATTGCAAGTGCTAGTTGGGAACAAAACTGGTTTGTGGTCCAACACAAGGTCGCCTGCTGTCTGGCGCGCGCGGTGAACAGCACCAACAGCTTGCCGAATTCAGACTTGGGCCACACCCACTCCAAGTCCTCGCCGGGCACGAGCCCCTCAGTGTGCTGGGTGGGGTTCCGCAGGGATTGCGATTTTGAAAAGTCCCGATTTTATTTTCGGAACGAAAATCCAATTTTTAATAAAATGTTTGCCTTGTTTCACCTTCAAAATCGCTATTTTGGTTATTTATGTACCAAAAGCTACTTTCAACATATCGTATTTGCTTGAATAATCCCCCCTCGAATAATTCCCTAATGTAACCATAAATATTATAAATTTCGAATTCGAACAAAAGGTTATTTCGTTAATAAAGCGAATTTCATGAAATGGGTTAATGAAAACAAGCATGAAAATTTTGACGAAATAATAACCCCTTGAATAATGTCCTTCAAAAAGGCTGACTAAAAAGGATGGGGATCATTCGAGCAAATACGGTGTTTTAACCGATTTTTCTTATTTTTGTTGTTGAAAAAGCCAATATTGAGCCAGAGCGAGTCCCCCAATTTGTTCAAACCCGAACCAACCCTCCAATAGGTGAATGCAAACGGGCTGGCCAGAATATCCGCGGCGCACCGAAGTTGAGCCTCGGTAACCTCCACGCGTTTTTCCTGCATCCATGAATTACGCGTGGTAAGGAAAACCACATAAATGGTAGAGTACTAAGAGCATAGGATACGATCAGCTGGTAAATGGTGCAAAAAAACCCTACCTAGGGGGTTGGAAGAGGCATGTCAGCTTTTTATCGTCTGTATTCATATATTCTACTTTCGTAAACCTATGACATCACGCCCCACTGTGCATCTATATGTCAGGCCTAAATTGTTATGTCTAGTGCAGTACAGCAGTGTTTACCTCAATTTTACAATGCAGCACACTTACAATTTACCACACTTTTTCTGCTATAAAATGTAGCACAGTAAAAAAACTTATCCTTCCGCACCTCAATCTGCAAAATGACTTTATACAGATGCTCGTAGATGTGCAGGAAGTGCACGAAGGGCTGATCGGGCCGCTGCAACATCTGCGCGCACAGTTCCAACTCGGTGCACAGCTCCGAGCCCAGCGTCAGCGCGTCGGTGCACAAAGCGGCACTCGACACGGCCGCAGACAATCCGCGCAGGAAATCGCTGCAAATATGAAGTTGTGAGAGAAAAATCATGATTGTTGTGATAAAATGGGGCAAATGACTAACACATTGTCATTGACAGCAGAGGCGGCAGTGCGATAGTGGCGCCACTTGCGCAACAGCATAAGCCACAATTCCATGCTCGGCTTGTCGATCGAGTTGACTAAATCCTGAAAATAATATTTTGGTCAATCGCGTTGAAAGGCAGACAAAGACAAAAACTTGTGGAAAACGGGTAAAAAGGGTGTAAAGTAGCATGAAAACAAACAAGCCAAACAACAGCCAAAATGCCACCAACCACAGCACACTGAAAGGGCGACACATTGGGCAGTTGTACATTCTCTATGAACTGCAGCGCGGCTTGGACGGGCACTTGTTGCAGCGCGTCCCCGGCAACCTGCTGGAACTGGCGCCAACTGGCTGCGACAGACACTTTGATGCAGTTTGTGATGGCACAGTGGTAATACGGGGGTGTCCAGAGCAAGGACGTAGCCAGGGGGGGGGGGGCGGGGGGGGCGGCCGCCCCCCCCCGGGCCGGACCAAAAAATGTGCCAGAAATGGCACTTTCAGACGACGATTTTGTCAACAGTTCGGAAAATTTTTGCGCGCAAGCGCGCATTCTCCCTTCACAACATATCTTTTTGGCTGACCAGTCTCCGCGGCCTAAAAGCCAGTGAAAATAGACTCAATTTCTGTCCATGTCGCTGTATATGCCTGTAAAATACAGACGTATACTGCTGTATTGGCGCCAATGCCAACGCCAGTGGCGCCATGGCGTGGCGCCTACGAATGGCGCCAGCGCCATGGCGCCATTCCCCTACTACAGGGGTGAAATTTTAGGGTGGGGCGCCGCCCCCCCGTTCGCCGGGCTCCGTATACAATCCGCCCCCCCCGCTCAAAAATCCTGGCTACGTCCCTGGTCCAGATGATGGTGGGGGAGTCTCGGTACAGATCTCAAAATATGCTGTTTTTCATAGTAAAAAACGATTGCTGAAAGTACGGATTCACCGGGCGTTAGGCACAAACGAAATGGTCAAAAGTTTACTCCATAAAAAATTGCGGCCACCGGTCTACAGCTCCGCCTACGAAAGGATAGGGACGGAGCCAGAAATCGGCTACAATAAAAATTAACTTAGATAATTCTTGAATACCTAACTCCCAGTAACTGAAATTGCAAGTTACAGCTGTGCACACACCAATATCATAGGCGGACTCGAATTTGGCAAACTTTAGCAGGCACGTGAGCACCAAGTCCGGCTGGCCCTTGAAATCAGTCCAGGGCGGCGACAAGGCGGCGTAGGGGCCCACTGGCTCTGCATGACGAAAAAACAACGTTATAGGCGCTACGCACACTGAAGCCGAAATATTCGGCATACGCACGTTTTTGACAAATGCCGAATTAAATGCTGAATAGAAAAAAACTTGCTGAACTCAAATCGTCCGTACTCTTGAAAATTAGGCGGTTTGTCAATTCAGCATGTATTTCAGCATTCAAAAGATGCGTACACTTTTTCATGCGGAAACCATTCGGCAAAATCAAATGAAATGTTGAATGTTGATAACGCTCAAATTCGTCCGAATTCGTCCGAATATCGTGCGCACGTTTTCAAAATTCAATATGGCAGCCCCTAAAATGCCGAATTTAAAACGTCCGAACGGCAATTTTTCAATTCGGATTCGGCAGATGAAAACGTGCGTATGCCGAATATTTCGGCTTCAGTGTGCGTAGCGCCATAATCGCAGTTGAAATAATGTGAAGCGGTTTTGGCAAATGTTAAAAGTGAAATGGTATTTTTTTGGAATTTTTTTTATCGATAAGAAACTTGACAAATTTGTGAACATTTGAAAGCACAGAAGCCGTACGATGCGACACTTTTAAAACTAACAAAAAACTTTTACTTAAACAAAAAAACGTTCAAGACAAAAACGCTGTCGCACAAGAAACGAAATCCCAGCAATAACCAACCAAAGTGAAGCGTAGTGTCCACTCTTGGCAGGGCGACCACGAAGGCGGCCTTGGCCAGCGGCAGGGCCACCCTCCTGGTCAGGTTGACGGCCATGCCGAACAGCACGCTGCACACGGTGGCGCGGCACGAGTCGGACAGCTCCCCACCCAGCACCCCGTCGAACATGGAGAATGTTTTCGTGTAGATCTGTGTTTGGGTCGGGTGAAACAGTAGGGGGAGGGTCTCCAATGGGGGGGCTGCCCCCCCCAAATCGGCCAGCTATCTATCTTCCCGAGACAAAGTTGTGGTTACTATTCCCTGAGCTCCTACCACTGGCCAAGCTATATCTAACTAACACATTTTGGGTACTTTTAACCTATTTTTAGCGATTTTCCCCCAGCCAACCAAGTCCACGTGTGCGGCGGCGCGGCCGTGCAGCGAGGCAACCCAATGCTGCATGAAGTCAATCTTGCGCTCGACGTTGGCAACGTCCGGGCACGCTGACGTTAAAACGTTGCTCAGCATTTCCATGCGCGCCAGAACGTCGCCCTCGCAGTGAGCACTATCTGTATGGGAGAGGTGCAACTTCGTAGACAAGATAAAAACGTATGGAACGTTGATTGCTTGCAATATGGCACGCAAAATCAAACACATGGAAACGAAAATCGATAGCTCCCAAATGCACATCGGTTAAGGCGAAAATCGGGAAAAAAATTTTTTTGATAGATTCCCAAAACAAACAGGTAATCAACCTTGCGGCGAGTCGGCCCAGCCAGGCATGCGGCTAAAACAGTCGACCATGGCTCGCAGGGCGCCAAAGTACTGCCGCCGCTCGCCGCACGCCTTGCGGCACACTTTGAGCAGTTGGATGGCCGCGTCCAAGGTGCGCCTGCCGCACTGCAGCGCCTGGGATAATGGGCAGCAGTGGGAAAGTGATTAGTGGTCTCAAATGGAGGTGTTTAGCCCACCAAACGCCCCAGCTATCTATCTGTCGCAGACTCTGTTCAGCTGTCTACGTCGAGTCCAAAATTAAGCTACTATCCCCGGCTAGGTAAATATCTATAGAGTCTGGAGGCCCCCGCTTTAGAGCAAATTTTGTGCGGTTTTGCTTCAATTTCAATTGAAATGTGCAAGCTTTCGTGCCTTTCTGCCGATTTTCCTATTGAATGTGTTTTTGGTCCGCCGCCCAACTGCTGATTTTGAGAAAATAACAAGAAAAGATCAATCTCTTCCCTCTAACTCACAGGTTCGCAGCCGGCAAACAGTAGCGGCCACACGTCGGTCAGTATGTGGCTGGCGTCGTTCTCACTCTGCTTGGCCAACCGCACCAACATGGGCACCACGTGCTGCGTCGCGAACACGTTTTTGCGCATTTAGATTTGACAAGCAGAGGCGAGTTTGTGAGAAGCCCAGGGTGTAAGGTTTGTGAGGCGAGAAATAAAGCCCAGGGTTTCAAAGACTAGTTGAATTTTTGAAACCTCTCCGTCGCTTTGCACCCCCCCCCCGGACTCTGACTTTTGTGAAAAATCCCCATACTCAAGCAATGATAAATAAGCAAGCAACACAAAACCACCTCTCTCATATCACTCTTCAACACTGAAACTTTCTGCGTGTACTCGTCAACATCCGATGTCGTACTTTTCCGGGGGCATCGGAGCCGCAAAAACTGCACCACGCAGCTGGCATCCTGCCAACTTTTGCAGCATCCAGTTTTATTTCTACAGAAGTTCAGCATTGCCTCGTTTAACAGGGTGGGAAGCTGCTTCGGTCTCGAACTCCTGGAAGGGTGCCAAATGCGAATAGATGCAAGATAAATAAATCTTTGCTGCAGAATTTTGACCTTGCCAGACACCATCACTGACAATCGAAACAATTTTTTCGGCTATTGCGCTGTTATGACGGTCTATGCAGTTTTCTGTTCGAGTGAATTTCGCGTGAAGGGCACACATAGAAACAAGAACACTATCATATTTTCATCTATCGATAACCGAAACGCATTCCACGCCAAAAGCCCAAATTAGACTACCAGAAAGTGCACAACTGAACAAACCTAGTGGTAGGACTGGCAACTGCGCTGGTTTTCGATCCATTCATTTGCAATTCCATATCGATCGAACGATGTTTCAATGGTGTACGATCCATCTCGGATGGCCGTACGAATTTTGATTATTATTTGGTCCGCGTTCGAAATTGCCGCCGCGTTGGCTCGTTGCCAACGTGTAACGATGTAATAAGTGTGTACTGAGAAATAGTTGCAAGTAAACTATTCCATTCTTTCGGAAATTTAACGTAACCAGCTAATATTTACTCAGGAAATGAGTGGCGTGAAATCGGGATGCCCCAACAAAATCGCTTATGGCTGATCGAATTTATCGCAGGATGGAAAGATAAGTTGGATGGAGTCAATGAACATTAAAAAGATTCTATTCTAGAATCAATAAGCCCTTGTGGAATCGTTGTGGCAATTTATGGGCGAAACATTGCAGGCAGCGCGGCTGAACGATTTTCCATTTTTTTCAAATTAGCGGGAAAATTACATTTGGATACACCTTTGAAAACAGTTCAAAAATTAAAAAGATACCCAATACCCAGAATAGAAAGAGTATTCTTCAGACCTAGCTAAGAAAGGTAGACTGCGGATACAAAGTATCGTAATGAAGAAACTGTCCTTTATAACTGTCGTTCGTTGAGCCGTGCACAAAGCAACAAATTTTTGCGACAACTTTTTGTAGCTGCCAACAGTTGGATACGCAGCCATAACTTTGGAATTGAAGTTGAATGGTCCGAGCGATACACAAAAGTTACGTTTCCTGCTCACCCTTATTCTTATCGAAACGCAGGGGTCATAGAATGATTCCACGTGAGTAATTCCCAGCATGAAACAATTTATATCATTTTTCAACGTAATGTAAACAGCTTTGACGAAACGGTTTCCGAATTGTTTCAATTTAATTCGTTCGTCGCAGGTTTTGCGCGGTATGCCCCCCCCCTCCCCCACGGATGTGAAATGCCATTGTAAATGTCGCAGGGTACAGAAGATTACGGCCTACGCTATGAAGATGGTTACCATTTGACTAGGGTGTCAACTTTCCGTTTTCCGTTTTCCGTTTCCGCTTTCCGCAGGCAAATTTTTTTCCGTTTCCGTTTCCGTTTTCCGGCTGCTAAATTTTTTTTCCGTTTCCGTTTCCGTTTTTCCGGCTCATTTTCCGTTTTCCGGCTAAAATTTCAGTTTTTCCGCCTTTTTTCCGTTTTCCGGCTCAATTGTCTGTTTTTCCAACTTTTTTTTCATTTTCTGGCTCAATTCTCTGTTTTCTGTTTCAGCCAAACTGGTAAACATGCATGCAGGTTCTCAATTATGTGAATTGTTTCTGTTTCTAGCAAGATTTCTGCAAATTTTTTGATTTCTGGATAAATTTCTGCAAATTTTTTTCCGTTTCCGGCAAAATTTCAGCAATTTTTTTCCGTTTCCGGCATAATTTCAGCAATTTTTTCCGTTTCCGTTTCCGTTTTCCGGCCTTTCATTTTTCCGTTTTCCGTTTTCCGGCAGGTGCAAAATTTTTTCCGTTTCCGTTTCCGTTTTCCGGCAAGTGCAAAAATTTTTCCGTTTCCGTTTCCCGCCAAAAAGTTTTTGTTGACACCCTAGCCATGGCGCCATTTTTATGTTAGACGCTATGTTCTGACGGTTTTTCCATCACTGAGCATGGCTGTGATTGATACAGCTGTGGCAGCGTTTGTACATGCCTTTCTATGATGACGAGAAAAAATGTGAAAAAGTTTCATAAGTCAAATGAAAAATAAGTGATGTAAATTTACACATTACTTAGATGCACTGACATGCCAAATTTCATATAATTAGTAGCTGTATATAAAATTAGTAGCTGGAGAGTTCTAGATATTGATGCTGATAATGAAATGTTTTTCTTCCCTTAAATGTCTATTTATAACTACTCTCCAGTTAGAGGAATTATATGGCAAAGCAATAGTAGTCTGTATATATCACTGATATTTCTCAAGACTTTTCACATGACTTATGAAACTTTTTCACATTCCTTCTTGTCGCTACGGAAAGGCATGTAAACGCTACTACAGCTGTATCAATCACAGTGAAGCTTAATGATGGAAACGGAAAGACGTCAGAAAAAAGCGTCTTCCGTAAAAATGGCGCCATGGGAGTTCACTGAAAAGCATACTTAGCATTGCATGCAGAGATTAATATTTTATGTATCCCAAGTTAATCATGAACTAAAAATTACAAATGTTCAACCGCAATAACAACACTATTTCACCATGGAATACTGTAATATCACATTTAGCTAGTGATGCAAAAGCGCCATGGCGCTGGCGCTTGGAGCTAGCGCCAAAGCAAAAAGCGCCATGGCGCTTGGCGCCATTTTGCTCTGGCACCTTTGGCACTTGGCGCCAGGAGTCGGAAAAGCGCCATGGCGCTTTTAGCGCCAAAGTTCTGGCGCTTTTCACCTCACTACATTTAACACATGACACAATCCTTGTTATTATAGTAACAGAGTGCGTAGAACATAGAAATTGCTAATCCCAGGATGAAGGCATGCCTTACCAACCAAACTTAATAATTAACTTACAGGATGCCAGAAATAGTGGAGTTTCTTTCAAAAAATCGGATTATGTGCCTAAAATAGTACTCGCCGCAGTTTTTTCTCAGGCGGGGTACAGGTGTCGCTCAAAAGTACATTTTTACGAGTTTTTAGCACGAAAAGCCTTTCAATTTTGCGACAACTGTTCCTAAGTCATTCAACGAATGCAATACGCACAGGAAATATGCACCACCTTTTATAGCTTAATATTTTTTGTTAGTGTATTTGTAGGAATCTCATATGTCACTGTTAAAAAATGTCACGGCAACTGGCGGTCCAAAAGTGCAAATTTATGTGGCAACTTATCGGCACTCATTTGAAAAGCAATTTGGCAACTCAAACGTGATGCAGTCCATTTTTTACTGCTAATTCCATTTAATGGCTAGTGTGGTCATAAAGTGTATTAGAAATTGGCCAAAACAGTCGCAAAACTGCCTACCGTATTACCTTGAATATCCCCAGGTTTGTTAAAATGAATAAATTACAGTTGTTTTCGGCACGACTGTTGTTGTTACATAGAAATATAAATTTAGGTACACACCCACACAACAAACACCTGATCAACACGAATAGTTCAGCGAACCTAAAACGATTTTCCAAGGTGTAGAAAAAAGTGAAGCATTAGTACTTGTAAATTTCTGAATTTTGAATTTCTAAACGTGTATATTTCACTTCTAAACTGTCAGGAATATCCTACTTGTAAACTATCAAAGTTGTAAAGTGATGCAGGGCTAGTCAGGCTTAGGGATTGAAAAAAAATTCCGACACTTTTTTCTTCAAAAAATGGTTTTTAAACACCCCTATTTTTTTAAAAAAGCTCCCAGATATGGTTATGACTTGAGTCAACATATACAGGTGTATCAGACAGGTAGCAGTACTTCGTGATTTTATATAACCACAGAATAGCTGTGGAGCCATCGGATAGCATTAAAAAGTGGTGAGATCTGCGAAAAATATCCGTTTTTCTCCGTCTAGGTAGTTATGTATATCATATTTTGTCAAATGTTCGTGACTAAGTGAAGTTGGGCATGGAAAAGTGCTTAAATAAGGTTGACTTAAATAAGGAAAATTGACACTGCCTAAACATTTTTGTGATAGACACAAAGTTGCGATTCGCGGCAACAGTTCCATATACTACGGTTGGAATTACACAGATTTAATTACATAGTGTCAAGTACAAAGTATTTTTGTTAACACTGAACATTTGGCTTTTGACTGTAGAATATCGAGACGAAATATCGATGTATAGTAAATATGTAATAAATTTTACATATTGATATGGACTCCAGAAAAAAACACAAAAATACTCAATATCGAATACCGACGTCAAAAACTCAGTTCAAAATTCCTCGAAAAAAACAAATAATCAGCTCACCTTCTAACTAATTTTTGGCTGTTAGCTGCAAAACTTTTCATTCTAAGCCTCGAAATAAGGCTATTATCAGCTTGATGCTCAGGCGAATCGTTGTCACGGTACGGATAGTACCGAAAACCGATACCGTATTCATTTTCGGTATGTTCCGGTATATCCTCCGGTATATGGTGGTGCATCGGCACTAGGCTCAAACGACGGGACATTTTTGCAGCCGTGTCTAATTCAATTATTTAGGTATGAATTGATTGATGTTGAATGCCGTGCGCTGTGGAAAGTAGATTCGATTAATTATTGAACATGTAGCTAAATAGAGAACATCAATTCGTTCGCGAACATAGCCATGTCAGAAAAAAACCCGACTCAAAAGACGATCGAATTCAAACACGAAGTCTAGACCGGACGGTGCATGATCAGGGACGTATCCAGGATTTTTGAGCGGGGGGGGCTGCTTGTTTACGGAGCCCGGCGAACGGGGGGGGCTCAGCCCCCCCCCCCCTAAAATTTTTCCCTATATAGGGGCGGAAAGGCGTTTTGGCGCTAGCGCCATACAAAGGCGCCACACCATGGCGTTATTGGCGTTGGCGCCAGCGCCAGGAACCGCTTTATATGTATGTAAATATGCATACATATACAGCGAAAGTCGCAAAAATATGCTGATTTCCGAGGATCTTTGTTTACAGGGACCGATCCGCTGAAAATACAATGCATCGGGAAGACATTGCGCGCTTGCGCGCAAAATTTTTGAGAAACATAGAAAAATATACATGAAAAGTTGCATTTTCCGGGACTTTTTAGGTCTCACCCCGGGAAGGGGGGGGGGCTGCAGCCCCCCCCGCCCCCCCCCTGGATACGTCCTTGTGCATGATGATGGGAAATATGAATACCTATAACGCAAAAGCGGCTGTGCACACGAAGCAATTTGCAGTTACCACATTTTCGATAAGCAAATGTGCCAGCGGGGTTGGCACTTTGGCACGGTTAATGTGCGCATTTATTAAATATATTTATGATGAGTGACAGGTAGGAAATAACATTTTATCTTCTGAGCAGGAGTCTGCAAGCGGGGGGGGGGGGGGGGTCACCCCCCAAATCGCCCAGCTATCTAGAGCGATTTCTGAGAAATTTTGCCCAAATTTTTGCTATGACTTTTTGCAAATTTTCACCTCCAAAATCACTAGTTTCGGTGTCTTCATCTGCTTTTTTCAGCAATATATTTTCAGCTATATTTACCCTATTTTTAGCAGTTGTCCTCCATTTTCTACTGCTACACCTTGAAAAAGCCTATATATTGAACTCCCCCCCCCCAAAGCCCAAACCTCCCACCCCAGATAATGTTCAGCTATCTATCCCTCTGGAGGAGTGATTTACTATCTATGCAACCCAGGGGTATCTTGAATTTTGATCCTCCTATTGGTTGGATAGATAGCTCAGCGGTCTTCGGGATAGATAGATAGCTGGAAAAAAATTTGGGGGGGGGGTTGGGGGAGGGTTGTGGTGGTTCGATATATAGGCTATTTCAGGGTGTAGAAGGAAGAAAAGGGAGAAAAATCGCTAAAAGTAGGTGTAAATAGCTTAAAATGGGTATACAAGAGCATATAGTATTAAAAATAGGTAAATATGAACAAAAACTAGTATTTTGGAGGTGAAAATCTATAAAAAGATATGAAAAATAGCGATTTTGAGCAAAAATTGGGATATAGTTCCTCAAAAATCGCTCCAGATAGGTAGATAGCTGGGCGATTTGGGAGGGGGGGGGGGTTTAGGGGGTAGTAGCCCAAAATTTTGCCTCCGGGATAAATAGATAGCTGAGCGACCTCCTGTATAGATAGGTAGCTTGGCGGTTTAGGGGGCGTAACACCCCCCCCCATTCGAGACCCCTGATCCAACCCCCCCAGAGGGTCAAAATTCAAAATACCCCTGCTCCTAGAGCACAGCCGTTCTTCTGAGACAGTCTTTTCCGCTCTATCGGAGATCATTCAAAATTAACACACACACAATGGTAGAATTAACCGTACCATACCATACCAGTAAATGGGAAAATTAACTGTAGCGTAAATTTGCCATACTGTACCATTTACACTGCATCCATTTACATCAAAGCTACAGTTAATTTGACTTAGAATAACATGAAGAAAAAAAATTAGTAGTAATTCACTTGGTATTTTGAAATTTATTTGCATGTTAGCATGCTATGTTGTAAGTCATGATATATTTTGATTAGTGAGTGCATAAATAAAAGCCAGCCAATGTGCTTCCACATGATTTTAAGGCATGAACCATCTCTCTGAATGTATTTATCTATTTCTTCTTTTGTTGCAGTCACATGCCAGTTATTTTTACTCTCCATCAAATCGACTGTAGTTAACAAACACCTAATTCCAGTAAACCCATTCAAAGTTGAATTATTTATGAATTTTTACCATTTTCAGTTTACTGGTAGTAAAATCATATGTGCAGCATGATTAGCATGCTGTGACGCGATTTTACCCTATGCTGCACATTTTAAATGTTGTCTCTAAACTATGGTAAATGGTTTCCAAATGTTGTTTCACATGTCAGCACATTTCTGAATCACTGGGATCGATTGAAACCATTTTCAAAAAATCACAGAAAATAAATATTTTACCTCAATGTCACAAATTTTGATTGTTTTTGTGATGTTTCACAGAATGTGTGGTAAAGGTGTTAGAATGGGCCCCCACACGCTAGTTGACATCGACACCAAATGTCAACTGGTGCCAATCCCGATTCAAAGCTTACTGACGAGTCGACAATTGACGTTCAAACGCATGCTTTGAATTGGGAACGGAACCAGTTGACATTTGGTGTGGATGTCAACTAGCGTGTGTGGGGCCATTGCACTGGTTTCAATTAATATTAGATTGTAGCCATTACAGCAACAATGCACCTGCTTCATGCATACACCCCTTTCCATAAATATATTTTGAAGAAAAACTCTGATTAAAATTTTTAAAAATTGATTTTGATTTTTTTTTAAATACATATTTTTTCAACCCTACGCAAAGCCATAAAGTTTGCCACAAACACCCCCGATAGCTATGTCTGGGTTTCGGTGCAACAGCTTAATAATGTATTGTGGCATGGAGCCCCTGAAATGCATACTTTCCCATAACCTGTGCTTTTTCCAATCTAATTTTTCCCATCAATTCTGCACCCGTCCGTTTGACCGTTTTATGCAAAATCATTATTCTTATCTAACAAAAAAATACCTTACTACTGTACCGATTCTGGTTTCCAGTTTCTGGTGTACAAAAATGCACACTGCGAGTTTTAAAGAAAAATGCATGAGTGCGCTTTTCAAGTGTGCAATTGAACTCAGATAAACATTAGCTCCAGGAATCCACAAGAAAAACGTTTTCATACAACCACCCACAACCCCTAACAATCAAACATTTGAAGCATTTAAAGCCAATCCAAAGGCAAATTTCACATAAAACACATCCCCCTCAAGCGTAAGCCGCAACAAAGGAAGCCTGCACGCGTTCAATGCATACTCAGATAAGATTAGAATTCTGAATGAACCATCCATTTTCGGAGTCACAAGACCTTGCATAAGTATCAAATGTGTACATGGATAAATTTACCATGCTGCTATTCCAGTGGGAAATGGTGACAGAAACACCACTATGAATATGGAAATAGTTGTAAAGTGGAACAGATGACATTCTGCGATAGATGAATTTTGACAGTTGTGTCACTGAAGTTAATGATTCAATAAAAACTGTTTAAAAAAACTAGGTATTCTTTTTCGAGAATGTGTCAATATTTAACTTTGCTGTTTTCCAAGCTCTCGATTATCAAGCCAAAGCATGTCAATAGGTAAGCCAAAATGTATCGATAATTAATCCTCACGCAGGTGCCAGTTCCGCAAAATGAGAAGTGAGACGTGAAATGGCAAATGCGAAGTGAAATAAGAAGTGAATTGCGAAGAAAATTGGCAAAAGTGAAGTGAAATGAGAAGTGAAACGGCAAGTAAAAAGTTAAAGAATCAATCGCAAGTGAAAATAAAAGAAAAATGTTAGCCATTTCATTGAAAGAGACTCTGTATACAAACTTGGCAGCTGGCCAAAGTTTTGAAATTGCTATAATAATAAATAAAATAAAGCAAAAAATAGCTAAAAGTAGGTATATAACCATCTATTTAGATGAAAATAGCAATTAGAAATGTGAAAATTTACAAAATGGAGAAAATTTTGGCAATTTTGACCGCTGTTTGATTTTCTATTGCTATATTTTGATTGTAAAAATGGAACCAGTAACTTGGATGTGGGCCAAGTTTACATGTGGCCTGATGAATTTCATGATACAAATATTGACTGGCATGGTGCCAATGCATGCCAACGATATTTGCATACTCCATGTGTTAAATGACATCCAAAATCATTGAGAAATGTCTTTTAAAAGGAATTGGTCCGCAATTACTTGTTAAGGAGTGTATAATGCTTCTATGTACAACTCATCTGTGACAATGGCCCCACACACACTAGTTTTCACCGTGACTTGTGTGAAAACTGAAATGGTGACATGGTGACATTCAGCCTACTCTGTTTGTATGTTATACATGTTTTAGTCTTCAAATTTTCAAACTTTAACTTTCATTAATTGAAATTCAAATTCAAATTTAATTTAATCATTCAACCGTGTTCATTAACTTGCACTTTTAAAATTTCACTTCAATCAGTCAATTTTTCAACACGAAGTCACGGTGAAAACTAGTGTGTGTAGGCACAATAGTGCAATGTGATCATTCAGTATCCATTTATTAAAGTTTTTCCATTAAATTTTCTACTTGCCATTTCACTTCTCATTTCACTTCTCAATTCACTTCTCACTTCTCATTTCACTTCACTTTTGCCAATTTTGTTCGCAATTCACTTCTTACTTCTCATTTCACTTCGCATTTGCCATTTCACTTCTCACTTCTCATTTTGGGGCACTGGCCCCAGGTTACAGAGGTACCTCAATTTGTAACCCATTGTAAATATGTTGATAATATTCTCGTACAACAATTCTAAAAGCATACTATATACGGCCATGGAGACACAAAAATATGTACAGAACCGAGTTAATAAGATTTCATGGCAAGAAAATATATATTACTCGTATTGTGTCCATGCACTCCCAATGAAGTGGGTTCAGTATATTTTTGGTGTTACAAAGTGGGACATGAAAAAAGTCGTCTGCTACTTGCTCATTCATTACAAAGCAGAGCTGCATCACTTTTATTGTGTTATACAAATGTTATGTATTATTTTGTTGAATCAACTTAATTGATTTGCCCTTCACATTTAACAAATTATTATGTACACATGTGGCTTGAATTCCATCGATTAAATTGAGATATTAAATATCGATACACCATGGCTTACCAAACAAATGAAAAACTAATTTGTTTGCAGCTTTAAAATCGAGATATATTGGGTCAACAATCGAAACAATTTGGCTTAAAATCGAGAGCTTACCAATCGAGATGGTGTAAAACTGGGATTCCCTCATTTTCTCCTAAACATAAAGGGCGGCGTGAATGCTCCAATAGACTGCAGATAATATTTAGATAAAACATGCATCCCTTCCCTTGTGTATGCATGTTTATCTAAAATACACCAAAAAAGCTTACATGTAGTGATGGAAAAGCGCCAGAAAAAAAGACAACAGGCGCCAAGGGCGCCACGGAAACAGGGCGCCAAGCGCAAAGGGCGCCATGGCGCCTTTCAGAAAGTGGGCGCCAGGCACTAGGGGCGCCACAGAAAAAAGGGCGCCAAGCGCCAATGGCGCCATGGCGCGGCGCCCTTCGGCGCCCTCAAATAGCGCCAGCGCCATGGCGCCATTCCATCACTATTCACATGGCATATGCCCACACACACACACACACATGAAGCAAAACATCGCTTTAATGATACAATTGTCATGGGATCACGTAGTTAGGGTTCAAACGGGATCCCGATCCCGGATCCCGTGAAATTCCGGGATTTAGCAGTCCCGATCCCGAAACTTTTCAAATCCCGATCCCGATCCCGAGAAACTCCAAAGTCCGGGATCCCGATCCCGGAAAAATTAGTGAAAATTATCAAAAGTGAAAAAACGACGTTTTTGCATGCAAAAATGTGAACGCAAACCCCCAGCGTTCATTTTATGCCACGTTTCTGGCATCCAACAGTGTTTTTAGACCTTTATGAACAACTGTGGATGCCAAAACATTGGCCAAAATCTCTATCCCAAGACCCCAATCCCGATCCCGAAAAAATGCCAATCCCGATCCTGATCCCGATCCCGTGACCCCAATCCCGGCCAATCCCGATCCCGAAATCTCAAAAAAACAATCCCGATCCCGAAAAGTCAATCCCGTTTAACCCTACACGTAGTCCCGTTTTAAAAAAGCACACAATAAATCAGTCAGCTAATGGGACAAACTGAAATTATCCATTTAGAGCGCGTTAAATATTTCATAAATAAATACATAAATATGAACACGTCGATCAACAATCTTCAAATGGCAGCACAAAAGGTCTGATATAAAAGGCACCAAAAAGCGCTAAGTGCAATATTCCATTACATGCCCATAAAAATAACAACACACGCAAACAGAAACGGCTGTCACAGTGCCAAGTAAATAGCGGCTAGTCAACTAATTGCAATGTCGCGGTAAGTAATCATGGAACCATTAAAGCTGTCCCACATCGCATCAATGTGGAGAAGGGCATAGTTCTTCGAGTATTTACGTTTACTCGAAAAATAGGTATTACTTGAGTACTGAGTAAATACGTTTACGTTTCTTCTGAAAAAAACGTTTACTCGTTTTTACGTACACTAGAGAAAGTACTTGATTAAGTATTTGAAAGTACTAGAGTACAGAAAACGTATTTTAGAAGTGAAGCCTGGTGGACATTCTTTGTGACCTTTTTGCCCATTGTAACCTTCAAAATCACTATTTTGGGTCATATTTAACTTACTTTGAGCTATTTTTTACGCGATTTTGAGAGATACTTTTTCGTCTTCTAACTGCTGCACCACAGGAGTACAAATCATAACCCCTGTCTAAGCATGTTTAAATGGGTTTGCTAGTGCTAGGGGTAGATAGATTGGCAATATTTTTGTGGAGGTTACCCACAACTGACTAAATCTATCCAAAATATTTAAAAAAATGAGGAAAATTTTTTGGCCTTTGGGACCTCGCGCCTTTTTAAAAAGATACTCCCTTTTTTAAAGACCAGTTGAAAAAAGCACTGACCATCCCTAAAAAGCACATTGAAGCTGAAAATACACACAAAGCACATAAACTAGTGAATTTGAAGGTGAAGAGGACAAAAAGGTATGAAAATTAGTGATTTTGAGTGAAAATTGGAAAATACTCACTTTTACATGAAAAAAAGTCTGTGGAAAAAGGTATTTTACTCATGTTTACTCATGAGTAAAAGTCAAAATTTTACTTTACCTTTTCTGTACTCAGGCTCAGAGGGTGGATAAAAAAGTGTTGTTTACATATACTTTGAAAAAGTGTGGTAATTTTAAGGCTGCATGATGTATAGCAACTGCATGAATAGCAACAAGGACGTGTAGCAACAAATTTGTTGCTAAATAGTACTTGAAAAATATCCTGAGTTGCTAATCAATACATAAGGTTGCTATGTCACACAATAGCTACAACAGCCACAACATAATCAATACCTATTGCACATGTGTGCCAGCAGAAATGACACATCCGAAAGTACAGAAAATTGTTAATCAAAGGTGCCAGACACATCTAATAAGTGCAGCACATGAGTATATATTTAATGTGTATTTGCTCATGCCACAATAACCACACATATTTGTACAGTATATCAAAGTTTTTCAACTAATTCAACAGGAAGATGAAAGGGATGAAAAAATATTGTGCATGTAACAGACACATGATTGCGCCAAGAATCAAGGCACAACAACCTTGGCAAATTTGAACTTTTGTTATTGCTAATCTGATTATATAAGTTTTTGTGGGCTGCATGGTGTGTAATACAAATAAATGTGTTGCTAAATGCACAAGAGTTGCTATATCGTATATCATCATGTTGCTAAATCATACATAGTACACCACCGGAAAAACAGATGTGGTGTTGCTAATTAGTACATGGCGGTTGTTGCTATATGCACAGTTGCTATTCACGTCCGTGCCAATTTTAACACCTCTGAAGAGGAGACGCGTCTGGCACTGGCACAAGGGCCAACTGCCCAGCTATCGCAGAGGCAAATTATTTTGGCTACTATTCCCTGAACCCATCCCCAAATCAGCTATCTATCTTGCGATTATTGCGAATCTAGCAATTTTTGTGAAATTTTACCCCAATTTTCACTCAAAATCACTAATTTTCATAGATTTTCACCTTCATAATCACCAGATCATGTGTTTTATTGCCTATTTTCAGTTATTTTTGTACTATATATGCTCATATACACTTATGATCTTTTAACGTTCCCTTTGTCATGAAAATTTAAGACTTGATGTGTCTGAAACCTCGATCTTGATCAGCTTCATTGTTTAGGATAAACATAAATTTTCATAGATGATGTTATTGTGCACACCACATTTTTTTATTTTGTCAGTGGTTGTCGGGGTGTTTGTTCTATACCCCGTTAATGAGGCTACCGAGAATGAATACCAGATAATGAATCACAAAAAAATGTAAATCTAGTGTGCATGATTACATCGGGGGTGCACTGATACGCACATCTGCCCGATACGCACATGTGCCCGTTTTTTTCACTTGACATTTTTCCAAGTGATTTTCAGATATGAGTATTGTGAAAAAAAGTTGCGCAATGACATTAGTGAACTTTTTTCACTTCACTCATATCTGAAAATCACTTGAAAATGTGTCAAGTGAAAAAAAACAGTGAAAAATGGATTTTTCACTGTTTTTCACTTGACACTTTTCCAAGTGATTTTCAGATATGAGTAAAGTGAAAAAAAGTTGCGCAATGACATTAGTGAACTTTTTTCACTTCACTCATATCTGAAAATCACTTGAAAAAGTGTCAAGTGAAAAAAACGGGCAAATGTGCGTATCGGGCAGATGTGCGTATCAGGCCTGCCCCGATTACATCATCTATGAAAAATTAAGGTTTATCTCAAATGGGGTCTCGAATGGGGGGGGGGGTTGGGGCTGGGGGCCCCAAACCGCCCAGCTATCTATCTATCCCGAAGGCCGCTCAGCTATCTATCTATCTTTTGGGCTACTACCCCCTAAGCCGCCCCCCCCCAATCGCTCAGTTATCTACCTAGGGTATCTAAAGCGATTTTTGAGAAAAAATACCCCAATTTTCGCTCACAATCGCTATTTTTCATACCTTTTTACATATTTTCACCTCCAAAAATACTAGTTTTTGTTTCTATTAACCTATTTTCAGTACTATATGCTCTTGTATACCCATTTTGAGCTATTTTACACCTACTTTTAGCGATTTTTCTCCCTGTTCTTCCTTCTACACCCTGAAATAGCCTATATAGCGATCCACCACAACCCCCCCCCCCCAAAAAAAATTCCAGCTACCGTATTACCTCGAAATACCCCCAGGGGGTTTATTATTTCGCCAGCAAAATTTGAGGGGGGGGGGATAATTCGAGGGGGGGGTTATTCGAGGGGGGGTCTATTATTTCGTCAGAAATTGTCGGAAATTCCCCATACTCAGACATAGAAAAATCAAACAATTACATAGATAGATATGTGGTTATAGGCATATATTACTGTTTATACACATAAACCCTACCCTAACATCACTCAATCATCAGTTTTAAAGTGTGTTCTGCATTGTACAGATTACAAACTGCGGTATTTGTCATGTACGTTCCCTTTACACTCAATTTTAGGGGGGGTATTTCGAGGGGGGGGTTTATTATTTCCTCAGCCGAATTTTAGGGGGGGGTATTTCGAGGGGGGGTTTATTCAAGGGGGGGGGGATAATTCGAGGTAATACGGTATCTATCTATCCCGAAGGCCGCTCAGCTATCTATCCAACCACTCGGAGGGTCAAAATTCAAAATACCCTGGTTTATCTAAAGCAACCAGGGTGAGCGAGATCAACGCGCGCGACACAAACAACCTTCAATTTCTATGACAAAAAGAAGGTTGAAACACCGAAATTTTTGTTGTATACTCGGCGAGTCGGCGGACCGCAAAGTACGCGCAGAATCCTACCATAATTTAATGAATAAAATCTTGTGATAAATTTCGTAATTGATTATTCCATAGTAAAAACGAAATAGTATGATGAAAAAACTGCAAAAATTTTAATTCATTATTCAGATGATTTATGGTAGGTTTCCATACAAGTGTGATTTCCGCCGAGTATAGTCCCACACACGCTAGTTGACGCCAAAATTAGCGTCAACTCAGAGTCAACTAGTCAAAAATTCAATTGACTTTGAGCCATTTACAATATGTATCCAAAAAATCCCCTTCTTTCATTCTACATCAATCGACTTCTCAATATTTCTTAATCAACACAGGTAAAAAATTAAAAATAGTTATACTTAAAACAATTGACTCTGAGTTGACTCAATCGACTTCTAAAAAGTAGCGTCAACCACCGTGTGGAGTGCCTATAACACATTTTTTTGTCGTGGCCGATTAAACGTTGCTCAAACAACACGGAAAGATTAAGATACCAAACTGTCCGTGACACCTGGGAATAAAAAAACGTTTTAATAACGTTTTCATTTGAAAAACGCTTTTTTAGAAGCTGCAAAATATGGTTGAGTCAACATCTAGGTATAAAGGTACCGTATTTCCTCGAAATACCCCCAGGGTTTTTTTTTACCAGAGTGGAAATTTTGAGGGGGGTATTTCGAGGGGGGCTTATTCGAAGGGGGGGGGTTATTATTTCGCCAGAAATTTTCGAGACGGATCTTAGTAAAGAATACTCTAATTCATACCCCAAACTGGTAATAAATGCAGAGAACGAGGTTATACTTGAACGTATCAGCGTGTATCGCTACACGAACCAGTTTACGTGTACCAGCGATGCAAATTGGTCCCACTTTATAGATCATGTATATCGTATACATGATGCACCTTCTTCCAGACGGGGGGTATTTCGAGGGGGGGGGGTTTCCCCAGCTCAAAAACACCTGGGGGTATTTCGAGGGTGGGGGTTAATTCAAGGGGGGTATTTCGAGGAAATACGGTATTTATATTAGAAAGTTCCAGTACTTTGTGATGTTACATATTTATAGCTATACAATGGCTGTGGAACCATGGGATAGCAAGTAGGGTTCAAACGGGATCCCGATCCCGAACCCCGTGAGATTCTGGGATTTACCAGTCCCGATCCCAATCCCGATCCCGAAACCCCAATCCTGATCCCGATCCCGATCCCGAAATCCTAAAATACCAATCACGATCCTGATCCCGATCCCGAAAATTTTCAAATCCCGATCCCGAGAAACTCCCATGTCCGGGATCCTGATCCCGGAAAAATTTGTGGAAATTATAAAAAGTGAAATAATGAGGTTTTTGCATGCAAAAAAGTGGATGCAAACCCCCAGTGTCAATTTTATGCCACTTTTCTGGCATCCAACAGTGTTTTGAGACCTTTATAAACAACTGTGAATGCCAGAAAAATGGCCAAAATATCTATCCCTAGAACCCAATCCCGATCCCGCAAAAATGCGATTCCCAATCCCGATCCCGTGACTCCAATCCCGGCTAATCCCGATCCCGAAACCTCAAAAAACCAATCCCGATCCCGATCCCGAAATCTCAAAAAGTGAATCCCGATCCCGATCCCGAAAAGTCAATCCCGTTTGACCCTAATAGCAAGCGATGATTTCTGTTAAAAAAACTATTAAATTTTTGAATGTAAACTTGTCATAGATCGCCTTTTGTCGAATGTTTCTTAACTTCAAGTGAAGTTTGCCATGGAATAGTTCTTAATACATACATTGAGAATCATATTTCACATTGTCGAAAATGTACATTTACTTCTGCAGTGGAACAATGAAATGTGCAAATGCACAGCACTGCGTTGAAATGCGTGCAACTACATGCCGTACATAGGGTTGGCCGATGTTTTTTTAAACGTTTTATTTATATAAAAAACGTTGTTGTTTTTTTAAAAACACGAGGTCCGAAACGTTTTTTTTAAAAAGAACATCGGCCGAAATTTTTAGTACTAAGCACTAGGTATTTTGGAAAAATTTTACGCGCAACCGCGCAATTTCACACACAAATTGACATTGGTGGTTGTTTTCATTGGTTTTGTGGCATTTTTAGTATCAAAGCATCCATTTCTATGTGCTACCATGGGTTAATAAGCCGTCATATGTTGCTGTAGTATATAATATTCAGGTAATGTGCTTCCATGTACCTCCACAGTGTGTAACATCACTATTCCGTGCCAAACTTCACTTGAAGTCACAAACGTTTGACTATAAGGCGATACAGGGACGTATCCAGGATTTTTGAGCGGGGGGGGGCTGCTTGTTTACGGGGGCCGGCGAACGGGGGGGGGGGCTCAGCCCCCCTCCCTAAAATTTTTCCTAGTATAGGGACGGAAAGGCGTTTTGGCGCTGGCGCCATACAAAGGCACTACGGCATGGCGCTATTGGCGTTGGCGCCAGCGCCAGGAACCGCTCTTATGTATGTAAATCTGCATACATATACAGCGAAATTCGCAAAAATGTGTTGACAAAATGTTGATATTGGTTTACAGGGGCCGATCCGCAGAAAATATGATGCATGGGGAAGAAAGTGCGCGCTTGCGCGCAAAATTTTTGAGAAACATCAAAAAATATATAGAAAAAGTTGCATTTATCGGGACTTTTTGGGTCTCACCCCGGGAATGGGTGGGGGGCTGCAGCCCCCCCCCCCCCGCTCCCCTGGATACGTCCTTGAGGCAATATATGAACATGTCGACAAAAAATGGACATTTTTGACACAAATCAGCACTTATAATGCTATCCCAAGGCTCCACAGCCATTATATGGTCACATCTAACATCACAGAGTATTGCCGCTTGTCTGATATACCTATATATGTTGACGCAAGGCCATATCTGGGAGCCTTGAAAAAACGTTTTTTAATTTAAAAAACGTTGTTTTTAAAAAAGCATGGAGTTAAAAAAACTTTGTTTTTTCAACCCTAGCCGTATGTACATACCTGTTTACGTAGTGTATTTACTTGTAAATGCCTTAACTGTCCGTGTCCACGTGAACGTGTCACAAGGAAAGGACACATAGGACCCACAGACACTACCTAGTTAACATCAAAACTTCAAAATTTTGGTTAATTATCTGATTTCAATTTCTATCGTGACACTTAATTTTCATGTTTCTGTTAAGGATGGTGTAAAAAATTCTTGTTACTCAGTTGACATGCAGTTGACACGAATTCGCGATGTCAATTAGTGTGTGTGGGTGTGGGTCCATAGACACTAGTTTACCGCAAATCCCCGAATAAAACCCCCCTCGAATAACTTCCCCTCTTGAATAACTCATCCCTCTGTATGAAAAGTATACAATACAAAAATACATAAGAAAATTAGCCTACTGCAGCGACAACAGATACATGATGTGTATGCAGTGTATACACATCTTTTGTTGTTGTTGGACAGTTAAATACCTTAATTACGTGAGTTGACAGACTGCATCCATACAATGAATTACGTGCAAGTTTTCTGACGAAAAAATAACTCCCCCCTTGAATAAGCCCCCCTCCAAAACTTCTGACAAAAAAATAACTCCCGTGGGGTCTTATTCGAGGATTTAGGGTACGTTGAACTGGGATATATGGTAGCACTAACGCACATCAATGTCAAGTCAAGTGTCAATTCATAAGTGACTAGTTTCGCGTCATGCGACAAGTCAACTTGTAACTGAAAACGCTCATTGTTTCCTACAAGTTTTGCTACATTTTAAATACTTATCGCTATAAATACAAAGCACCATGGTTGTGGGTTGGCACGACATTTGTACGTATGCTTTATAGCACCGGAATTACCTTTTTGCAGCTCCATGAAATATCTAATTGCTTTCTCCGCATCTTGTGACACAAAGGTACATTTTGCGAGAGAGATTGCTACATACAAATGCAGGGCGCCCACCTAATCACCACACTGCCAGGTTTTTTTCCGTGACTATCGAGTTTCACATGGATACACAATTTCACATAGCAGCGGTGTCGGGTTGGCAGATGTTTTTCGAATGTAATTTTTAACGAGAAAGTTTTAATTTGTAAACAATTCGACGTACCCTGTGCTTATGGAAAGCCCGTGTATATGTGGTAAAGCATGTATACCGTATTACCTCGAAATACCCCCATGGGGGTTTATTATTTCGAAAGCAATATTAGCGGGGGGGGGGTTAATTCGGGGGGGGGGGGGGTTAATTCGAGGGGGGTGTATTGTTTCGTCGTAAGGATCATAGTAAATATTAGGCATTTGCGAGCCCCAAACAGGTAATAAATGTGTCCAAACAGGATATATTTGAACATAATATTAAATGATAGCTACACAAACTGGTCTATGTGTAGCTGCAATGCAAATTAGCAGTAATAAATACATCATGTACATTGCATACATGATGTACATCATTCCGGAGGGGGTATTTCGCGGGGCGGGTTTATTATTTCCCCAGCCCATTTTAAGGGTGGTTAATTCTATAAATGCAAGTCCAAACCAGCTACCAACAGTAACGATCAAGAGAAATCAAAATGCCAAAAAGATTCACAATTTCGAGACGCGAGCGACAAAAAAAAAGCGGGAAATTTTCAAATTTCCGCTTTTCTGCCAAAAGGGGCGAAGACAATCAAGGACTGCTAACTTTCGCTTTTCAAGGCGCCATTTGGAGCAAAGCAGGTACGCTTAAAAACTCATAAACGGTCATAAAAACTCAAATATTTATTTACATTTCCGCGTTACTGCTCGAAACCGCTAAGTTTCTAATAAGCGGCAGTAACTGCAAATACCTATTTACATTACCATGTGCCAGTATTGTAAGCAGTTACCGTATTGCCTCGAAATACCCCAAGGGAGTTATTTTTTCAGAGTGCAACATTTGAGGGGAGGGGGGTATTTCGAGGGGGGTTATTATTTCGTCAGGAATTTTCGGGAAATTCATAGTATAGAGTACACTTTTACATACCCAAAATCGGTAATAAACGTGAATAAATACGATATATTGAACACCAATCCCGATCCCGAAAGCCCAATCCCGATCCCGAAATCTCAAAAAGCCAATCCCGATCCCGAAAAGTCAGTCCCGTTTGAACCCTAGTAATTTGTATACATGATGTACCTTATTCCACACGGGAGGTAATTCAAGGGGTTTTTTTTCCTCAGCTTGAAAACACCTGTGGGTATTTAGAGGGGGGTAATAAAAGGGGGTATCTCGGGGAAATACGATATATTGGACAGCAGTTTAAACAAAGATGAAGTTAGACCTGCCACACATGTCCAAAGCCCTATACTAGTCCTTCGCGAAAATTTTTGTCGAAATAAACCCCTCGACTTAACCACCCTCAGTTTTTGCAGGGGAGTAAAAGTAAAGACTTACAGTAACCAACAATAACCCCTTCAGGTATTTCAAAGAAATATGGCAAATAGATCCTAAATACAACAAAAAATAATTCCAACCCACCTGGGAATGTCACTGGTTTCCCAACTGTCCACATAGAACTTTGACTGCTGCTTCATTGCCTCCGTTGATCACGATTAGTATTAGGGTGGTGTTCTAAAATTAGTTCACCTAGAAATAAGGCCCTCCGCAAACTAGTTTTCTACGAATTTTATGAAACTTGGAAACTTATAAATCAGATTTGAACGCGTTTGAGTTCACCGGAATGGCGTCACACACACTGGATGTCAACTGAACTTGTGTCTACTAAATTTTAGTGAATTATGTGATTTCTAGATTCCTATCTGATAGAGAATAGTTAATTTTACATAACACGCTCAATTTTCATTGTTTCTGTCAAGTGCCCTGACTTTTTTGTTTTTTAGTTGACATAGTTTGCAATGTCAATAGGGTGTCAAATTTTCGTTTTCCGTTTCCGTTTTCCGCAGACAAATTTTTTCCGTTTTCCGTTCCATTTTCCGGCTGCTGAAATTTGTTTTCCGTTCCGTTCCGTTTTCTGGCAACTTTTTTTCCGTTTCCGTTTTTCCGGCTCATTTTCCGTTTTCCGTCTAAATTTTCAGTTTTTCCGCCTTTGTTCCGTTTTCCGCCTCAATTTCCAGTTTTTCCGCCTTTTTTTCATTTTCCGCCTCAATTTTCCATTTTTCCACCTCATTTTACCTTTTTCTGGCTCAACTTTCTGTTTTCTGATCAGCCAAACTGGTAAAAATTCATGCAGATCGTCAATGATGTAAATTTTTTTTCCGTTTCCAGCAAAATTAATGCAATTTTTTTCAACTTCCAGCAAAATTTATCCGTTTTCTGGCGAAATTTCAGCAAGTTTTTCCATTTCCGTGCAAATTTGATTTTTCCATTTCCATTTTTCCGGCCTCTTTTTCCGTTTTCCGGCCGCTGAAATTTTTTTTCCGTTTCCGTTTTCCGCCAAGTACAACATTTTTTCCGTTTTCCGTTCCGTTTTCTGGCCGATGAAAATTTTTTTCCGTTTCCGTAAAAAAATTTGTTTTGACACCCTAGATGTCAACTAGCGTGTGGGCCCTTGTTAACCGCTTGTTAACCACTGTTCATGGAGAGACAAAATAACTCATTCCGGTAAACTCACGTGTTCAAATATGATGACATATCTAGTGGTAGAAATTTTTGTCTCCAGGATAGCTGGGCAGTTCTGGGAAATAAAGCAATAAAATAAAACAACATAACAATAAACATATTGTTGAGTGCAAATCAAGCATGTGGAACACCACAACATCTAATATGGCAAAATTTACTAGGGTCATTTTTTCAACATTTATTATGCAACCATTGGCACAGCAGGGCAGTAAAAAACGGCACAAGGACGAAAAGGGCGTTAAGTACGAAAAACAAATTCAATGGAAAGTAGAGTGAATCAATGGCACTACGCGAACTAGTTGACGGTCTATAAACGGAACTGTGCTAGCGTTTTACTATGAAACCATTGAATTGACCATTAGGTATCCACGTATATCGTACGCGTACCTAATTGTTTTGAGCAAAGCCAGTAACACGAACTTATTGTTTTCGGCTTCAGTAGACAAAAAATTAAACAATACATTCCCGAAAACAGAAATGTACATGAAACAGATTTTTCAGTTCACCACTATACTCAGTTGACCATCGTCAACTAGTGCGTGTGTGGCCACAATAAGTAGGACGATGGGAGACTGTTATTATGGCAAGTTTATGCGAAAGTTCAATACGTGAATAATTTCCCACACAGGGGTTTAGTAGATGGGTTGGGGGGGGGGGGTTACCCCCCCCCCACAAATCCGCCAGCTATCTATCTATCCCGGACGCCCGCTCAGCTATCTATCTATTCCGGAGGCGAAATTTTTGGCTACTATCCCCTAACCCCCCCCCCCCCCGAATCGTCCAGCTATCTATCTGGAGCAATTTTTGAATTTTTTTAGCCAATTTTCGCTCAATATCGCTCATTTTCGTACCTTTTTATAGTTTCGCCTCCAAAATCGCTAGTTCATGTTCATTATCGCCTATTTTGGCTATACATGTGCTTATATACTTTTTTCACCTACTTTTAGCGATTTTTTCCCCTTTTCTTCCTTCTATACCTCGAAAAGCCCTATATATTGAACCCCCGCGAACACCCCCCCCAAGAAAAATTTTTTTTTTCTCCAGCTATCTATCCCTCCGAAGGAGGGATTTGCTATCTATATGAACCCCCGCGGGGGTCCAAATCTATACCCCTGTTCCCACATAAATATACCTCAGTCGAAATCTTTGAGGAGTGATGATATTGAAAACTTATTTTATCAAAGTAATAGGTAAACTCGGCGTACGTGATACTCTGCCCTCGCACTGATTTATGTCTCGTGTTGGAAGCGTGCCAATGATTATTAAATCATGCGATTTCCGTAAAAATATGTAAAAATTCTTCGATGTGAATCTGTTAATGAATAACATTATAACAACAATCAATTTTTTCATCTTTTTATGAAACTCGGACGCGTTAACCATCTTTGGCACACTTCCAGCGGGAACCACGCGTGCAGGGTGTAAAGTAACCGGAGTATATATAATACATACAGAACATGAATACATTTACAAAGGAAACTATTGCAATTCTTTTTCTGCCTTAATGTAAATAATTTTGATTATACTGAAAATGGGCGAAAATGAATGAGCACAGCTAAATGCGGACAAACTTATTGCACACACTGAGAAAAGTGGACATTAATCGGTATGTAGAAAGTAAATAGCAAGTAATATTCACTTTTATTGCAACATGACATTCAAATTGATAATGGCCATACACACAGTAGTTTTCTACATTCTAAATGTCAAAAAGTTTGGAAAATTCATAAATCAGCTTCGAGCGCATTTAAGTTAACCGGAATGATGTGTCCATCAACTATTGTTGGATATTCAAAATGACTCATTTGCGCTACCAGCACTGGTTGTCAGTCGCGTAGCCAGGATTTTTGAGCGGGGGGGGGGGGGGGCGGATTGTTTACGGGGCCCGGCGAACGCCCCCCCCCCTAAAATATGACCCCTGCGGTGAGGAACTTGCGCCATGGCGCTGGCGCCATTCGTAGGCGCCGCGCCATCGCGCCATTTGGCGCCACAGCCCACAGACTGCTGTAAATGTATGTATTTAACATAAATATACAGCGACATAGACACAAATGATTGCATTTTCACACAGCTTGAGGCAATCGCGATCTATGAAGTAAAAATGCCAGTAATGTTAAGCAAAAATGCGCGCTTGCGCGCAAAATTTTTGAAAATTGACCCCAAAATCGTTGCACGAGAACACATTTCCTGACATTTCCATGTCTCACCCCGGAAGGGGGGGGGGAGGAGCGGCCGCCCTCCCCCGCCTACGCCACTGCTGGTTGTTAACTTGTTCCGATGTCTATTCAGATTTTAGTTGACGGGTGAATACAGGACGTCAAGTGCACTTAAGGCAATGTCAAAAATGAACCTAGGTATGTTGGTAAATATGTGCATCTGAACATCGTTCCGTGACCTGTGAACTCAAATCTTAATCAAAACCAGTCGGTTAAGTTGACACCATTGCCTATTGTCAACCTAGTATTTTTTTACATTTCGGTAGAACACTAGTGTGTTTAGGCACAATAGCGCATCTTTTTTTCGTTTTTCTACAGCTTTACATGTAAATTGTTTATCATAAAAACTGCCTAGAATTTTTCAACAGTTTGCAAAACAGGGATTAGACGTAAAACGGCGGGGAAAACAATGCTTATAAGTTATAACCTTAGAAAAGAGAATAGAAATCGGCTTAGAGCATTCACATGAGGTAATTGTGAGGATTTGCAGTGAAACAGGGAAAATTGCAAAAGCAGTAAAAAACAGCGCAGATCACATTGCGTGTAAAATTCGATTTAAACAGAGAAACTACAAAACATGTCATGCTAAACAATACCGTCAAAATTGCATCATTATGCTGGGGGCACAGAAAGAGTTCACAACATTTCTCCACACGGCACAATATAAGTTACCTACATATTTGGTGTAACACCGGTTTCCATAGAGAAGTTATGGCAAGCAAAGTTCGCGCAGAAAGGCGAATGACAACATAAATGCAAAACGAACAAACGCCGAAGAGAAATAATACAGAAATCGGGCACACACACGCTAGTTGACAACAAAATTCGTGTCAACTAAATTTTGCTTAATTATGTGATTTCAACTTTGATACGTGACAAGCAAAGACAATTTGATATCCTGACCAAGGACGTAGCCAGGGGGGGGGCGGGGGGGGCGGCCGCCCCCCCCTTCCCGGGCCGGGCCAAAAAATGTGCCAAAAATGGCACTTCCAGAAGACGCTTTTATCACAGTTTTAAAAAATTTTGCGCGCAAGCGCGCATTTTACCGTCACACGACATACATATATTTTCATTTGACCAGTATCCGCGGCCTCAAAGCCAGTAAAACCCCCCTAAATTCCGTCCTTGTCGCTGTATATGCCTGTAAGATACAGACGTATACAACTGTTTTGGCGCCAATGCCAGCGCCAGCGGCGCCATGGCGTCACGCCTACGAATGGCGCTGGCGCCATGGCGCCAATCCCCTACTGCAGAGGCAAAATTTTAGGGGGGGGGGCGCCGCCCCCCCCGTTCGCCGGGCTCCGTATACAATCCGCCCCCCCCCGCTCAAAAATCCTGGCTACGTCCCTGATCCTGACAATTAACTGTCAGTGTTTCTGCTAAGTGTGATGCCTCTAAAGTTTTCAGTGTTATTTAGTTGACGCACAGTTGACACGAAATTGTGATGTCAACTAGTGTGGGCCCAAATGTGCAAAACTAAAGCTATCTTACTATCTGACTAATCGTGAAGACTGCGATATTGATGAGAACAACAAATTTGTCGTTACCGAGACTAGACAATTTAAGCGCAGACTACGCAACCGAAATGAAAGAAAAAAACATATGTTGCCTAGACTCTTTAGACAAGTAAATAGCTAAGTAGGGTTCTAATCATAATAGAGTATCAGCGAAACAGGATTTCATGGAAAACGAAAATATGTGATCAATTTCAGATAGCAGACAAATAAAATGCTGCCAATACAGAAACGGAAATTTCCTGGTAAACTCGGTGGACATTATAGAAGTCAATGACCATTTTCGTACAGGGTTTTCGTACGACTGTCAATATTCATACTTGGCACACGGCCAAGTTATCATTTGCGAAATTTTACCGAGACTGAAAGACGCAGGATTTCCGTCTGCGTCACCGATAATGGCCGCGGTATGCAATAAAGCGACAGCAAATCGTCGCTACTGGCAAGCCACACTCTAGTTGACACTTGTGTTGACTTGATTGCATTGCGCGGCCGTTATAGGTGACGCGTACAGAAATCCTGCGTCTTTCACACTTGTACGTATAAAATGCAAATGGTAACTTCGACCTGAGCCAAATTCATACATACTTTTTCGGATGAAGTTGTCGAGGCTGCGAGGATAAAATCCAACGTAAGCTCTTACAAACCGACTTTCTATAACGATTTGTCTATCAAACTCGTAACGTTCTCGCATAAAAAGTCGGATTGAATCAAATGTATCGTAAACCGAATGGAATAGGTCCATTCAAGTTCGAATTAAGAAACATACGTCATTGGTAGCGAAGGGCCGAATCACTGACTCGTTTCATGTCCGCCGAGTTTATGAGAAATCACGCGCTAGTAGTTCATTCAACTTTATAGAGAAGAACTTTATAGACCGGCATTTCTGTAAAGCTAGTGAAAACTCCACAGTAACCGGGCGGCGTTTTTTTAGAATCGTTTTGAAAGAACACCGGCCGTATAATCAGGATATTGATTAGAATTTTTAATGTCAATATTCGAACTTTGAAAATTTCCGTCTCGATAATCGATATTTGAAAAGATAAACCGTGAAGCCCTAAAAACTACATGCTTCAGATAATTTCTAGACTTCTAAAATAATTTCTAACGCCTCACCGAGCCACGAAAGCCAAAGTCACACAGACTTCAAAACAGACAACTACGCTCTAAAAACACCACAAAAACTACCCAAAAATCACCTCAAAGTCTTGGTCACGTTGCGTAGTTCCCTGACCAATAGGCAGTACTGCGGCAGCGAACCGCCCAGTTTGAGCAGTTCCGAAATGCTAATTGGCCACACGCCAGCGGTTACTGCGGACAGCTGGCCGAGTTTCTGGGGAAGGGGGTTGGTGTGGATTGGGTGGAAATGGGATGGGTTTTTGAATTTTTTGGGATAGTTACGCAAAAACTTTACTTTTAACTTGATTTAACTGGGAATAGTGATTCAAAAGAGGGGGTTATAGTCCACTGACAGCACACTTTACAATGAAATCTACCATATCTCATCTGAAAAAAACCAACACTAAAAAAAATGTTTCATCAGATCATATTGCTCCCACATCGGGCACATTTGGTGCTCAATTTTCCACGGATTCTTATTCACCAAAATACGGTAACATTCATTGTGTAGCGTTATGTCCATCCAGTTTACCCCAAATCGCCCGTTTGTTAAAAAAAACGTAATAACAAGGTCGCTGAAAAAAACATTTCCAATCTGGGGCGATTTTTAAAAGAAATTTTACCCTGACTTTTTTGCTAAAAATGGCCAAGTTTCATACCTTTTATAGATTTTTACCACAAAAAATACTAATTCACGTTCCTTATTGCCTATTCTCAGCTATTTTTTTGTAATATTTGTTTAAATGCCGTTTTAAAATAATCGGTTTGAAAACTTGTCATAAATACGCAAATGGGCACACAAACGCACCTGATTAACTTCATCCCAATCATCTCTGTGAATCAAATGCCCGTTGACGTTGATGCACGCGGCGGCGCCACTTTCCCTCAACGTTACCGTTTCGAAACGTTGCGACGACTCGGATTCGATTCGCTGAACGGTTTGAGACGCATTTGAAGCGATTTATAATGATCTATATCCTAAAATAAGCCCCCTCGAAAAACTCGCTATGTTAGTCTAGTGAGGAAAATACCCCCCCCCCCCACTTCGATGGGTGGGAAAGCGGCCTAAAATATGCTATATCAAGAAAAAAGAGACACAGTGCCAGGGGTTCCGTAGGGGGGGGGGGGGTCACCCCCATCCAAATCCGCCAGCTTTTTATCTATCCCGGAGGCAAAATTTTGGGCTACTATCCCCTAAACCCCCCCCCCCCAGATCGGCCAGCTATCTATCTATCTGGAGGGATTTTTGAGAAACTACACCCCAGTTTTCGCTCAAAATCGCTATTTTTCATACCTTTATATAGCATTTCACCTCCAAAATCACTAGTTTATGTGTCTAACTGCCTATTGTCAGCTATTTTTAGTACTTTATGTCCTTATTTACCCATTTTGGCCATTTTTCACCTACTTTTAGCGATTTTTCTCCTTTTCCTCCCTTCTATGCCTATATTTTGAACCCCCCAGAAAATTTTTCAGCTATCTATCCCTCCGGAGGGGGTCCAAATCTATCGCGGGGGTCCAAATCTACAAAACCCCTGCACAGTTAGGGTTGGAACAAAACGTTTTTTTAACTCGATTTTTTTTTTATTAAAAACAACGTTTTTTTAAAAAAGCTCCCAGATATGACCTTGTGTCAACATATATAGGTATATCAGACAGTGACAATACTATGTGATGTTATATATGACCATATAATGTCTGTGGAGCCATGGGATAGCATTATAAGTTGTGATTTGTGTCAAAAATATCCATTTTTCGTCGGCATATTGTTCGTATATCGCCTTATAGTCGAATGTTTGTGACTTCAGGTAAAGTTTGGCACGGAATAGTGATGAAACAAGGTTATAAAAGGAGGTTGTTACTTTGGGAGTGAAGTTACACACTGTGGAGGTACATGGAAGCACATTACCTCAATATTATATAGTACAGCAACATATCACGGCTTATTAACCCATGGTAGCACATAGAAATGGATACTTTGATACTAAAAATGCGACAAAACCAATGAAAACAACCACCAATGTCAATTTGTGTGTGAAATTGCGCGCTTGCGCGTAAAAATTTTGCAAAATACCTTGTGCTTAGTACTAAAAATTTCGGCCGATGTTTTTTTATTAAAAAAAACATTTCGGACGTCATGTTTGTTTGTTTTTTAAAACGTTTAAAAAAAACATCGGCCAACCCTATGCATAGTGCATCAAATTACGTTTGAAATTGACGGAGTTAACAATTATTTGAAAGTTCTTGCAGTTCTTTGCGCATGGAGATGTCTACGTTGTCTCACAAATGTGCAAGATGATCGACTCACGTATATACATTTAAATTTAGATCTCGGCTTTCATTCAGTTTCGCAATTTTTCACAACATGCTCCCAAAATCCCATCTTCCACCCCCCACCTTAACAATCTCCTGGCCCACTTTGCAGCCGCTCACAGCCAACACCTTTGTGCTGGCCACGCCCACGTAGTGCTTGAGGGGGTGGTCCCCGTGGAAGGCGACTGGAACAACGGGAATGTCGGGGAAGGAACGGGCTAGGGATACTGCGCCGGCCATGTTCGTGCCCACCTGGGGGGGGGGGGTTCAAAGGGGTTTTTAAAAGGTCTTTTTTAAACGTAAGCATAGAAACAGGGTTTTTTTATTTTTACTACTATGTGCACTAGAATTTTTGTGAGTATTTTTTTACGAAACGGTTTCAAGGCATTAAATTTTTTAAATTTTGATTTTAATTGTCTTTAAAATTCCGAGAAAAACAACAACAATGGTTTTCGGTGGTTCGCGTGAAAAGTTTCATGTTTGCTTTCGTGAGCCGCGTATTCGATGCACGCTTAAAGTAAATATGCAGATGACGTATTATTGGATAAATAAACATAAAATCAGCCTGTACAAATATTTAGAGTACAAGAAAACAGACAAAATACTCGAGAAAAAACTAAAACACCAATTTCCCCCAAAAAAGCCCAAACAAAAACCCACCAAATTATGAGCTTCAGCAGAGTGTCGGCGATGGTGTGGAGACTGGCGCTGGGGATCGTATTGGACACGCGGGGTGGCGTCCGTGGGCGAAGGCAGTGGAATCGTGTGCGAGCGCCGCAGACCGACGAAAAGCTCCTTGCCTGGGGGGGGGGTAGGGTTTGTTTTGTCGTTTGTTTAAAAAAAAAACCGAGTTAAAAAACGTTGTTTTTTCAACCCTAACCCCACCAACGCGCGTTTTGAGAAAAGGAAAAATTGAAATTCAAGTAAAATATAACAAATCAAACCTGTGAAAAGCACGTCGCTACCATTTAGCACCACTGGCTGGCCGTCGATAAACTCGTCAGTATGTTCCAATTGCCATGTTAAATCTCGCAGCACGTACTCGATCTGACAAATAAAAATTTGTATTAAAAATACTTAAGTATATGACAAAATAGAATCATTCGGTTTTTCAAATAGACGGTTTTGCATATTTTGAATAGAAACAAGTGTATAAAGTAAGAATAGAAACGGAAACAAAATCTGAATACCTCTGATATTCTCGCGGTATCTCCGTGATCCTTTCCGGCTGCAAGTGGAACGGAATTACATTAAGTACAAAAAGACAAAATGTCACATAATGTTTACTCTATGCACGGCTTACACCGAAATTACTATACTCGGCGTACGTGATACTCTGCCCTCGCACTGATTTATGTCTCGTGTTGGAAGCGTGCCAATGATTATTAAATCATGCGATTTCCGTAAAAATATGAAAAAAATTCATCGATGTGAATATGTTAATGAATAACATTATAACAACAATCAATTTTGTCATCTTTTAATGAAACTCGGACGCGTTAACCATCGTTGGCACACTTCCAGCGGGAACCACGCGTGCAGAGTGTAAAGTAACCGGAGTATATATGGCATTGCAAAAATAAACCAAAAGCTTATATATTTACATAGACTAAATTCATTAGCCCCACACACGCTAGTTGACATCGACACAAATGTCAACTGGTGCCCATCCCAATTCAAATCTTGCGTTTGAAGGTCGTTCGTTCACTCGCCAGCAAGCTTTGACTTGGGATCGGAACCAGTTGACATTTGTGTCGATGTCAACTAGCGTGTGTGGGGCCATCATAGCATAGCGCTCTTTTCAAAGCATGAATTTCGCTCAGCGCATTCCCCATAATCGCATCCCGATCAAAAGTCACTGACAAAAAATTCCTAAAAAAGTCCCTAAAAACACTCAAAACCGAACCAACGTCTAGTAACGAGCGCCGCACCACCCGCAGCGACCGCCTGCGCATCCAACCACAAACTATGCACATGAGCCGTTTCTTCCGGCTGCAATTCAATCACATCCACGCCGCACTGGCGCAGCAACTCGCACAGAGACTCCTGTTGGCGCCGTGCCAAGTTAAGGTCGATGCCCCTGCTCAGGGCCGAGCTGGTGTTGGCGTTGTTGTTGTCGTTGAGGTTGGAGTTGCAGTTGGGCAGCCGGGGGTCGGCCGGGACTCGAGCCACTATGGCGTGCGTGTAACGGCCCATGGCAGAGAGTGAGAGTTTTTCGAGGGTTTTCGGTGTGAGAGTTGATTTGTTGAGGTTTTTTCTTTTTTATGCGGGAAATAAGATTTGGATACGCGATGAAATAATCGCAGGCAGGTCAAATAGAACCCGCGAAAGTTAGATAACACAATACTACAGAAAAAAATTGTGCTATTTTATTTTTTTTTATACACACTACAACACAGAATTGCTACAGCACAACAGTTCAGCAGTGTCAACGTTTTGCTGTGTTTGACAAGTGTGCCACACTGCAAAAGAATGCAAGTGTGTTGCCTATAATGTGGCGGCTGGCGGGATCAGAATTTTGATGTAAAACTGAGGTTTGGCCATGTTTGATTCTTACGCAAAGTGAGTCTTAATTCCCTGTTCTTTGATTCTTTGTTCAATTGAAAATGTTGAATAGTTTTTAGCTCGAATCTTTTGAATTGAATTTTGTGTAAATATAATCAACTGACCACCCACTTAGCAAATCGATATGCCACCTGAATTGTTCTTGATGTTTCAGGAGGAGATTACTGTAAGCTGGGTTGCTATGTTTAAGCTGTTACTGTTTTGGAGCTCCAGGTAGCCCTAGCTTACTGTAATCTTTTCTTTTGTGTTGGAAATACAACAACAGCCATGGCCCAGTTTCACTTTATTCAGTTCACAAATGTGCTTCAAGTTAATCACATCATGTTAGGCACATAGAAAGAACATAAGTGGCATGAACTAGGGTGTCAAATTTCCGTTTTCCGTTTCCGTTTTCCGAAGGCAATTTTTTCCGTTTACCATTCCGTTTTCCGGCTGCTGAATTTTTCCCCGTTTTCCGTTCCGTTTTCCGGCGATGAAACTTTTTTTCCGTTTCCGTTTTTTCCGGCTCTTTTTCGTTTTCTGGCTAAAATTTAAGTTTTTCTGGCTTTTTCCGTTTTCTGGCTCAATTATCTGTTGTTCCACTTTTTTCCATTTTCCACCTAATACCTATTCCCTTTTTTCGGCTCAACTGTCTGTTTCAGCCAAACTGGTAAACATGCATGCAGGTTTTCAATTATGTTAATTATTTCCAATAAATTTCAGCATTTTTTTTTCGTTTTCCGGCAAAATTTCAGCAATTTTTTTCCGTTTCCGTGCTGATTTCATTTTTGCACATCCAGTTTTCTGGTTTTGTTTTCCGTTTTCCGGTGGCTGAAATTTATTTTTCCGTTTCAATTTCCGTTTTCTGGCAAGTGCAATTTTTTCTGTTTTCCGGCTGCTGAATTGTTTTTGACACCCTAGCATGCACATAATACAAATGTCAGGCACTTTCTCCTTCAATCAAACACAAAAGGATGTGAAGTCGATTAAGCAGAGCAGTCAAGGATTAGACTGCAGATGGGCGTTAATCATGCATTATCACAGATAGGATAACATTACCGTACACAATAGGACTAGCAATAATTGACATTTCTCTAGCCACATAAATATGTAGGTTGTTCTCTCATTAAAAGCTCCAACTGAATAAAATCAACTTGTATACTGTGTCCTTTGACAAGGCCCAAGAGTTCTTTTGGCGTACCTAAGTACCAAACTCTGTACTCAAGTACCTAGTTTCAAAAAGTACCAAATTAAAGTAAGTATGCATGAGAATAAAGTAATTTTGGTTTACTCACCCCCATGTATAGTCGGCAGTAGTGATGTGAAAGCGCCATGGCGCTGGCGCCTGGCGCTAGCGCCAAAGCAAAAAGCGCCATGGCGCTTTTGGCGCTTGGCGCTAAAATGCTGTGGCGCCATTGGCGCTTGGCGCCAAAAAAGCGCCAAGTGATAATTGCGCCGCGATGATCGACGCAGCTCGTTGTACGTGCATGCACTAAAACACAATATTTGTGTGAAAAGGATGTTTCTTGAACACATCATGGCAGATTCACCGAAGCTATCAAATGAGAATCAATTAAAACATTCCCAATGCAGCGTTATATGTGAATACCAGAGTTGTTAAATGTACCAAACTTTTTCCAAAGTATGTGTAGGGGTAAAGTATTTTGTTTTTACTCACCCCTGAGTACAGAAAGCATAAAGTAATTTTTTACTTTTACTTGCAAGTAAATGAGAGTAAAATACTTTTTTTTCCCAGAAAGCGTAAATGCGAGTATTTTTTCTCAAGAAAGCGTAAAAGCGAGTAAAATTAACTTTTTGTTGCTGGAACATGTAGAAGGGAGCATTGTGAATGTTTAATGTGAACAACATAAGGTGTTTTCTTTCAATTAGTAAGTATTCTTTATAAAAAAGTGGTCTCGAATGACAAAAGTGCTCTTTCAGGGGGCAGTCCCAAGCCCTGTAAAGTGTAAAGTAAAGTGTCAAATGTAAAGTCAAATGCAAAGTAAAGTGTCAATCAAAAAAAAAAGAAGATTTTATTACTGAACGTTGCATGACAATTGACAGTTTACTTTGCATTTGACTTTACAATTGACACTTTACTTTGCGTTTGACTTTACATTTGACACTTTACTTTACACTTTACAGGGCTTGGGACTCCCACCTGTACTTGTAAAAATTACTCTACTGTACTCGAGTACTCTCAGAAAGTAAGCATACAGGCGAGTACAGATACTTTTTTCAAAGTATGCATATGCGTATTTATTCGGTTCTCGAGTATGCGTACTTTTTGAGTAAAAGTAAATACGCATTGACAACTGTGGTGAAATCTCTTATACTCGGCGGACAACACACCTAGGTTGAAAACCTACCATAATTTAATGAATAAAATTTTGAGATAAATTTCGTAATTAATCAATTCGTAGTGAGAAAGAAATATAATGATAAAAAATTGTATAATTTTTGGTTCATTATTCAGATGGGTTATGGTAGGTTTTCATACTAAGTGTGATGTCCGCCGAGTATACATGCACTTACATTTTTGTGTTTTGACAGGCAACACAAGTTATCGAAATTGAAGAAGAGGGTACTGTGTGTCTCACCTGTACCATTAAAAGCAAAATTATTTTGGCGCTGGCGCCATTGGCGCTTGGCGCCATGGGCTTCTGGCGCCTTTGGCGCTTGGCGCTAAGGCTTGGGAAAGCGTCATGGCGCTTTTGGCGCTTGGCGCCAATTTGCTGTGGCGCCTTTGGCGCTTGGCGCTAAGATTTGAAAAGCGCCATGGCGCTTTTGGCGCTTGGCGCCAAAAGTCTGGCGCTTTTCACATCACTAGTCGGCAGACATGATATTACACAGGTTTGGTCCACTTATGTTTCGGTTCGCTGAGCGTCAATGAAATTCAACATCTTACTGAACAGCGAAGTGCGATACATCTTAAATACGGTAGAAAAACGGTGCACAGTGGGTCGTAAATATGTCAATATGTATAGTCGACGGACATCTCATTCTACAAAATTGGAAAGTTATATTTTGTTCTTGTAGAGCGAACGAGAAAGGAATTTAGTAAAAAAGAAAATATAAATATAGTAAGAAGGAAATAAAAATGTGCTGTTCTTTACGCACTCGTTTACTCCAATTTTTGTGCCGATAGGTGCTGCAAATTTTTGATTATACGTTTACCTACGTTTAATCTAATTCATATTTAGAAAAGTTACACGCTATCGATTCATTTTGACGAAAACTTGTTATACTCGGGTTACTTTATGCCGTACATTTTTCCCGAGGAAACACTCGTACGTCGTAAATTTTCGCCACTGTCCAACTCGTTCCAGTGTGAAATACAGAAAAAATAATCTGGAATATTCGATCGATCGATTCGATATTGTGTGATTTGCGGGTTCGATGCGTAGTGGGAACGGAATATTCCCTGATTCTAATGGCTATTTTCTAAACGTTTCGCCGCACGGTGAAATAGTTACGCTATAGCAATATTTCTGGCTCCGGAAACGCGACATTTTTACTTGAAAAAAGTAGGGTCGGCCGGCATACCGGCAAATCTATTCATTTCTAAATTTTTTGTGAAAGGTCGGTCCTTAAAGTTTTCAATTTGACTTAGATATTTGATTTTGATAAAAAAGGTACATAAATATTTGCGGTGGTAGAGTATCATGTTCGCCGAGTATACGTTCAAAATTTTGAATTCAGAAAACGTTCCCGCTTTGTATTTATTCAGATCCAGACGACGCTTGGATGGCATCATGCCAAAAAACTCAACTACACTTTGACGGGGGTTTGAATTGTGCGGGCACAATTGAATAGTTTCATTCCGTATATGCGTAAGCACGAGTCACCAAAACAGAGTTCTACGGGTTGGATACAGCGTGCATGATATGACATCATGCAACTCATTGTATAGTATCATGTCTGCCGAGTATACAGAAGGCGTAAAAGTAAAAAATATTTACTTTTACTCGCAAGTATTTATATGAGAGTAAAATATTTTAACCCCAGAATGTGTAAATACTAATAGGTATTTTAACACGGTAAAGTGTAAAAGCGAGTAAAATTGCCTTTTGTTTCTGGAAAATGTAAAAGACAACATGCTGAATATTTACTCTACTTGAAATTAATGAATAGGGGAAATAACAAGGTGCGTTCTTTCTATTAAGAAGTATTCTTTATGAAAAGAACATTTATGGTTAGCATTCCACAATGGATAAAATATAATAAAATAATCTTTGTGTAGTCAAAAATTACTCTATTGTACTCGAGTACTGTCAAAAAGTAAGTGTTAAGGTGAGTACAGATACTTTTTTCAAAGTATTTAGTGTTTTCCACCACGCCAATTCACCCCGCAGAAATTTACATGCTGATAATTGGTGAGGTGACATTCAAATTTTATCTAGAGCAAACATCAATTTCAAAAATTAGCTCATTCCTTCAAAAGTTTAATCCAACAAACAACTACCTATCACAAATTCCATAATGAAAACAATCTATTCTATTCTACTTTCATTTATTTCAACATCTCAATTAGTAAGTGGCACTGAGCTAAGAGATGCATGTAATGCACTACCAGACCCAAAGGGTGAGCGATTGCACATTTGAATTTGATACATTTTACACTTTCAATGCATATTTATTTACCTTTGAGTCTACATCGAGGATGCATGTTATGCATCAACAAAATCACTGAATGCGACCACTGCAGCATACTGGAATTCACTCAGCAGAATGTGCAACCATCTTCCAGGTAAAGGTTTTCCTGAACAACTGCATGTATACCATAGTTGAGGAGTTCGATTCCGAAACCCGTTATCTGCACGTTTTTGGGATTTTTGAAAATCGCACTTAAAATTTTGACATTGGCCCGAGCCAGCATGGTTTGAGTGACAACGCTCGCTCAAAGCTTTTCGAAAACTCCATGAATTTATCTACATTTTCCATATTTACAACCCTCTGGCTGGCAAATATGGTTAAAGTTATGGCCACTTGATTGACATCACATCAACATACGTACATGCAGATTTGTTCCTTAATGGGTTTCCAGTGCAAACTCCATTTTTGTATGGTGATTTTGACACCTCTTGGCCAAATCCTTAATGGGTTTCGGATGCAAACTTTTTTATCTGCAGATAACGGGTTTCGGGTGCAAAAAATGATAGGTTTTTTTGTAGATAACGGGTTTCGAGTGCAAACTCACCTATTTTGGGCTGTAGATAACGGGTAACGGATAACAAAGTTGCATTTTTTTCAAAAATCGGTATCTCTGTATCTCGGGAACGGTATGATATATTGAGGTAATTTTTGTTTTTATCATGAAGAAAAATGAAAATATATATCAGATCCGCACTTCACTCATTTTTTTCACTTTTGCACTTAACGGGTTATGGAACCAAACGCCTCAGTTGTTAAAACGTATTTACATTTACTCGATGAATACATATACTCGCGTACTGCGTAAATATGTTTACGTTTCCTCCCGAAAAAAATACCGGTACTCACATACTCGCATACTTTTTGAAAGTACGCGAATACAGAAAACTTTAAAGTATTTTGAAGGGACAGAAAATGTCATTTTGCCACACAGAAAGTGCCAAACATAGGACATTTTCCTAATAAATACTTATCAGGATAGAAAAACACATCTTTGGCATATTTTAAAGTAAAAATTGAAAAAACACCAATTTTTACATTATTTTTGTGAGAAAAATACAGACTTTTACGTTTTCTGTGAGAAAAAATACCCATTTTTACGTTTTACCCTGAAAAAATACTCATTTTTACACTTTCTCTGGAAAAAAAGTATTTTACTCACCTTTTACACAGTGTAAAAGTAAAAATAAAATACTTTACGTTTTCTGTACTCATGTGTGAGTAAAATAAAAATACTTTACGTTTACGTTTACTTTTGAAAAAGTTCAGTACTTTTAACAACTCTGACTCGGCGGACATCACACTTATGGAAACCTACCATAACCCATCTGAAAAGTGAAGAAAAGTTAAAGTTTTTTTTCACCACAACATTACGTTATTACAATGGAACCGATCCCGATCGCGTTTGAACCCTACATGTAAACAGGGGACACGCCAGGTCCGCCACCCAAATTCTGTGTCGGTGCCGGACGCCATATCTCCAATTGTAGTGGGGGGATTTATTCGAAAATTTGAGGGAATATACTCGAAACCCCCCACTACTATATACGGGCTGGGGAAGGTCGGCGACCCACCTGAGTGTGGGTCGCCGTATACATGAATAGTTTTCTTGAAAAAATCGCTGTCCACGCGAGGTCTGCCGGTGTTTTTTTGATAAAACGGGCTGCCAAACTACCTAAAACTGTTGGGGGAATTTATCGAAACTTTGAGGGGTGTACACGACACCCCCACTACTTTACACGAAAGGTTTTACCCCCTGGCGACCCCCCTGAGGGTGGACCGCTGGAAAATAAACTGATTTTTTTTTAAAAATTCACTGTCCAGGTTTGGCATTGTATTTACAGCAAAAATAAAAATTACCGTATTTGCTTGAATAATCCCCGGGATTGGGAATTGGGATTATTATTTCGTCAGCGTTTTTTGAGGGGGAACTAATCAAGGGGGAATTATTCGATGAGGGGGGATAAGTATTTCATCAACAATTTCAACCATGTTTCTATCAACTCATTTGATGAAATTTGCTTTATTCACACAAAAACGTGCCATTTTTGCTCAAATTGGGCACAATAAATTGAGAAAATCTCTTAAGGGGGGGGGGGATTATTCGAGGGGTGGAATTATTATTTCCTCACTCATCTTACAGGAGGGGATTATTTGAGGGGGAATTATTCAAGGGGGGAACTATTAAAGCAAATATGGTACATTAGAAAGTCCCCTAGAGGACAATGTATATACAATGCTAAAAAGTGTGTATTAAAAAAACAAATTTTAAAACTGAAGATTTGAACTGGTACTAAAGTGTATTTGACACCCATACGCAAGTTCCAGATTAAATTTCGATTTAAGTCAAATCTTTAATACATACTTTTAAAGCTTGTTTACGATGTCCCCTAGGAGATGATTTATGGTGAAAAATCGCGTATACAACATTGCCCCAAAAATCAACCATGGAGTAGATTTTATGGGGGTCACTGTAATGATGTCATCAATGATGTCATTCCAGGAACAAAATTCACCTTGTGGGACAGCTTTTGTGTTGACCCCCATCAAATCTCTTCCATGGTTGATTTTTGGGGCAATGTTGTTTACGCAATTTTTTACCTCAAATTATCTCCAAGAGGACGTTGTAAACCAGTTTTTAATCTGGAACTTGTGTGTGGGTGTCAAATACACTTTCATACCAGATGAAATTTTCATTTTAAAATTTGCTTTTTTAATGCCCACTTTTTACAGTGGTATAGATTGTCCTCTAACGGACATTCTAATGTAATTTTTATTTTTGCTGTCCAGTGCCAAACCTGGACAGCGAATTCTCAGAAATATCATTTTATTTTCCAGTGGTCCACCCTCAGGGGGGTCGGCAGGAGGTAAAACCTTTCGTGTTAAGTAGTGGGGGGTGTCGTGTAAACCCCCTCTAAATTTCGATCATTTCCCCCCAACAGTTTCAATTTGGCAGCCTGTTATATTGAAACAACACGGGGTGGCGGACCTGGCGTGGACAGCGATTAAAAAAAAAATGCATACGGCGGCCCACACTCAGGTGGGTCGCTGACCTCCCCCAGCCCGCATAAAGTAGTGGGGGGATGCTTAGTATATAACCTCAAAATTTCGAATAAATCCCCCCACTACAACTGGAGATATGGCCACGGGCACCGACTCAGAATCTAGGTGGCGGACCTGGCGTGCCCCCTGTTTACATTACGTTTTTGGTGCTTTGCAACCATGGTGCTGCGGTTCATAAAAGAGCCATGGCCCTTTTTTCACTACTAGTGAAATGTACCATCCAGTGCTGATTTCACGTTCCCATTACATTGCTCATACCAATACTGACACATATTTTTGTGATTTTCGCAGGTTACTTCGGTCATCTGGCATACCCGACAAGCCAGGCGCTGGTCGATGAACTGCAGGAGCCAATCCCAGACCCTAAAAATTCGTAAAGTGCCCTGTAATGCTGCGATTACAGCTCGGGCGTAAAATTGACCAGCGTAAAATTGATTTTTGGGTGTAAAATTTATTACAGGTGAATGGATAAAGATATGGCATTGTAATTTCAGTCAAAGAAAGCGCACATGCAGATGTTGCTTGTGTCCAAAGCTCATCAGTTTATTTTAATTGCACTAGAAGTTATGAATTTTGGCACAAATTTTTTTAATTTTACGCCCTAATTTTACACCACTTACAGCACATAATTGACAAAATTGTGCTAAAATTCATAACTCATGAGCTTTGGACACAAGAGACGTCTGCATCTAAGCTTTCTTTGACTGAAATAACAATGTCGTATCTTTATCCATTCATCTGTAATTAATTTTATGCCCAAAATCAATTTTACATCCAGCAAATTTTACGCCCGAGCTGTAATCGCATCATTAGTGTGAGATGTCGTATAGCCAGAGCCAGAGACCCAACGATGGCAAAAACACACATATTAAATACGAAAACTCAATGAGTTTCCGTGTTTTTGTTTAACACGGAAACACGGAAACTCAGCAATTTTGAAAAACACGGAAACTCAAATGAGTTTTTTTTAGAGAACACAGAAACACGGAAACACAGAAAATACGGAAATGTTTTTTGAGTTTTTTTCAGGCACATGATTTGAACTGAACAATGTGAGTATGAACATACATAATGTATGTGTGTATAGTATTTTTATGTGTATTTACATGAGTCAGTTAATCAGGCTCTCAATAAACATGTTTCTGATGAGCTGACATGGTTTTTGCAAAAGAATGTGATGATTTGATGTAGAAAAAAGATTTTGCTGTTGTCAAGTTTTGGTGTGGTTTTGGAGACAAGGCGGTGTACTTAGCATGCCAGTGTCCACTGACAGTGTGGAGGGTTCCTTAAGCCAGTGCCCAGGATATTGGGCGCTAAAGCATCTCCCTCCATATGAACCCATTTTCTCTTGAACGTGATTTTTTGTTGAAATTAAATATGAGGTGTTTTGGGACGGGTAAGTAGTTCAGATACGTTGAAGGCTTCAACGGATGTGCAAGTTCAAGTATAGTTGCAGTTTAATCACACAGCACAACATACAGTGCACATCTATTGAAGTATTTTATTGTACAGTGTTAATTCTCGTTTTTTGACATTTTGTTGATGCTTATGCTGTGGAGTGGACATGCTTATTTTTTTGATTTTGTAGACTGTAGTGGACATTTTTGACACATGAACAAATATGCAGGTCCTCAATATGTGGAACATCTATATCAGCAAAACCTATAGCAAAACCTATATAAATGATAAGAAAACCCCTGTTTTCACATCAAAATGCTGTAAAATGCAACTTTTTGTAAGAAAACTTGAGTTTTTACTTAAAAAAATGAGTATTTACTAAAAAACTTGAGTTTTTACCAAAAAACTTGAGTTTTTACAGGAAAACTTGAGTTTTTTTAAAAAACACTGAAATTAAACACGGAAACTCTAGTCTTTTTCACGAAAAAAAACTCAAAACACAGGTATTCATTTTTGAAAAACTCAAAACACAGAAAGTGTTTTTTATTTGAGAACTTACCCATCGTTGACCAGAGTACCCAGCGTATCAGGGAAGTAGCCAGAGTTTTTGAGTGGGGGGGGGGCTGTTTGTTTACGGAGCCCTGCATAATAAACCACCCGCCTCGAATAAGCCCCCCCCCCCTCGAAATACACCCCTCAAAATTTCCACTCTGAAAAAAAACCCGCTCGTGTTATTTCGAGGAAATACGGTAGAAGGATGCTCCCCGACCCTCGGTCAGGTTTCATGGTTCTTTACAACAGAGTCGGTGAAAGTACCAAACTTTTTCAAAAGTAAACAGAAACGTAAAGTATTTATTTTTTACTTTTACTCATGGGTAAAGGTGAGTAAATTACTTTTGTCCCCAGAAAACATAAAAGTGGGTATTTTTGAGAAATTTTGCCTCAATTATCGCTCAAAATCACTACTTTTTGAACTTTTTCACCATCAAATTCACTAGTTAATGTGTTTTTGCCCATTTTTATGCTATTTTGGATATTTTATCCATATTTCCAACTTTTCTCTCCCATATTCCTTCATGCCTTGAAAAAGCCTATTAAAAAACCTGTTTGAAATATGTTTTCAAAAAGTACGCGAGTAAGTGAGTACCGGCATTTTTTTGGGAGGAAACGTAAACATATTTATGCAGTACTCGAGTATCCGTATTTGTCAAGTAAACGTAAATACGTTTGAACAACTATGCTTTACAATTTCAGATGTATACTCAGCGGACATCATACCTAGTATGGAAACCTACCATAAACCATCTGAACAATGAACCAAAAATGATACAGTTTTTTCATCATAATATTTATTTGGCTTTTTACCATGGAATAATTAATTACGAAATTTATCAGAAGATTTTATTCATTAAATTATGATAGGATTCTACGCATACTTTGCGGCCTGCTGAGTAGGTACCGTATTTCCTCGAATTACCCCCGGGGGTTTATTTTTTCAGAGTGAAAATTTTGAGAGTGAAACGTGAAAAATGCAACAATATCCACCATTTTAAAGTTTTTACAGCCTTATATAAGGATGTAGATGGTATAAACGATGTCCTAACGTAACACAGTAAGTGTTTTGAACGTCCGTTATGCATTTCCCGGACCACAAATTCATAGTGCCCATTTTGAGGGGGGTATTTCGAGGGGGGGGGGGGTATTTCGAGGAAATACGGTATACTAGGGTGAATCCACTTTAACATGTTGTTGTGTACTCTGACATGTTGTGGAATCTGACATGCCGCCATGGGAACATGACATGATGTGGAAACTGACATGCCAAAACGTGAAAGTAACATGTCAAGCGTGAATGTAACATGCCAAAGCCCAAAGGTGACTCCAGCATGCGAGGCGTGAAAGTTGCGGTCGCAATGCATGGGCTGCACAGCGCTATTGTTGAGAGAGACTATTGCGGTAGCAATTTACCAGCATTGCATATTTTTAGTGCATATTGTTTTGGCATTATGCATTGGCAATCGATTTTAAGTGTTATTATAGTGGCTGTACACGCTAGTTTACCAACACGGCACGTCGATCAAAAATGTAAACTGAAACGCGACGCGTCGCGCGTCGGTTTACATTTTTGATCGACGTGTGTACTTTAGTTTACGTTGGTGTTTCACTTTCTGGGGTTAGTGGTTTCGGCAAGTCACAAAAGTGCGACGCGTCGCACGATTACACACGAATGTGACACAGCTGGGTAAACTGGAAGTGACGATTATGCGACGCGTCGCTTTCGTCGCGTGACGCGTCGTATGCGACTCGCGACGCGTCGTACAGCCAAAAATAAGGAAGGATTTATTCCCCGAGACTTATCAGGTGAGCAGTAAACTAATTTTTTTGACTTTTCAAATTCCCTAACGTATCTTTGTTGCGAAACGTAGACAATTTAGACGTGACAATTACGTTTGTGTGTGTCTGCTAACATTTGTTCTTTATCGTGACTGTTGATATTTCTTTTTTTATCGTGACTGTTGATAATTCGTTTTTGTTACTTTTTACTTCAATTTACAAATTGAAATCTACCTAACAGATTTATTGCGTGATTTCATCATGTTGTTACGGATAGAAAAATTAAAGATTACATGGACAGTGGACACGTGATTTGTATGGAAGTTTGACAAAAAGAAATGCAAGGAAGTGGGACAAAAAAAAATCCAAACTTTGTACTCGCGAATTTTCAATGTATATCTAAAACTGTAAAAAAAGAAATCATTCTCCTTCTTGCTTCGACAAAAAGAAATGCAAGGAAGTGCGACAAAAAAAAATCCAAACTTTGTACTCGCCGATTTTCAATTTAAATCTAAAACTGTAAAAAGAAATCATTCTCCTTCTCGCTGTAACAAAAACTAAGAAAAAACAAAAACAAGACTATATTGCTGTTGACAAGAGTTACACTTTTGAGCAAAATTTAAAACTTGTTTACCTATCTCAGATGCAAAATTTGACAATTGTATACGGAAGAAACTAAAAAAGTACATAACGTTTTCACTTTGAAATGTGATAATTTGCGAATGATTTAAATCTTACAAAAAAAGGAACTGTATGAAAACGTAAAATGATAAGAAACTGCATTAAAACGTATTCACTACTTTCAGCACTATCACATGACTGAAGCCTTCTGTGCATGTAAACCCAGTGTGCATGTGGACCATAATTTTAACTCAAATTCGACAATTTCCATAACTTTTTATATATTTTCACCTTTGAAACGACTAGTCCATGTGTTTTATTTTTAAGAACTATCAATCGCTCCAGAGGAGTCTACCCAATCCCCTGGAGCATCGTGGAAAGTCAACATGTAGAATACCGCTGACATGCACATGGGGTAAACATGCACAGAGGCACACGCCCCTTTCACATTACCAAAAAAAACAACATTTCAATCATCAAAATCCTCCAGTTCCTCATAATAGTCTTCATTGATCGCCTGAGAATGTGTGCAATTTTAGTATACCGTTCTATTTGTTAAAAAGAAGTAAACAGTTTACATCTATGAACATCTGTAATGGTAAACTTATAGAAAAGTTTCCAACTGTTTCCCAGATATATATATATGCACACTGGGGAACTGTACATATCAATTACTGTAGAAATACTAAAGTCTAGTAGACACTGCACATAGAAACATGTACAACACCGAAAACCACAATTGAACCCAAGACGTACCGCCAGCCGTTTTGCGTAGCCCTCCTCATCCAAAGGGCAATTGCGCGGCGTCGTACCGGCGCGCGATTGGCGGATCGGCTGTGGCACGGTACGGCGCTGTTCACTGGTCGGCGGCGGTTCGCTTGTCTGCACATTTTCATACTGTAAACATAGATTACAGTACGAAGCAAAATATCGAAGCAATTTTCTATCCTAACCGTTTCGGTCCCGGCAGCCGCTTGCTCGTTCTTCTTTGCACTTTTGCGCGCGCTGGCCGGGGAACTGGCAGCAGTCTGATTCTGAGTTTATATTATCATTTTATAATGGCAACAAAGTTGTACAACAGAAGCACTGCAGACAGAAACTTACTGTCAGGCGGTATCGCTTCGCAGCACATTCTGTGTCCGGTACAGGCTGGCCAGTGTGTTTCTGGGCACTTTGCGGCAGCACGACGCCATTGTCGTTCTCGCAGTCCATTTCAGCGGGCTGTAAAAAAGCGGATAGAATTTACTTGCTTCTTAACACTGAATTATAAGTAGGAAAAAAAACAGAAACTGTCAGTCACCTCGGCATACTGCAGCTGTTGATGCTGCCGCTGCGGCGCCTGCGATGCCACAAACGAGTACGTGATGCCGTCTTCAGTGGCATCCACCTGGTGGCACGACTGCAAATATACATGAGAAATTTCAATTTGCATATGGTATTGCACATGAAGAAGTAATGAAATGTCTTACTAACGTTAACGTTTTGCAGGGCTTGCTGCAAGTGCTTCACCTCAAACCGGGTCGCCTGAAGCTTGGCAGCCAGGGCAACCTCGGAAGCCTGCCTTTGCATCAAGTGTGCGGCGATGGTCGTCGCTGTGTTCACATTCACCGGTGACGTGTACGGCAAACTCGGTGCTTGCAGGTTCTGTTGCGGAGTGGGCAATTTCTGCACGGTGGGCAATTTGCCCTTTTCCGTCGGCACGAATTTCTTGGCTTTTTTCATAGACCCGGCAAGTTGGTCCAGTTGTTGTGTCGGCTGTAAGTACGATATGTCACTTTATCATAATCATAAAGAAATGCACTACTACAAATAAGTACCACTGTGCACACTGATTTACCAAAATATGTATAAGAATGTGTAAATTGGATTTCATCAAAAGTAACAAGAAGTAAATCTTTTAAATTACACATTTTCAATTTACCAAAAGATGCATCTTAAGTAGTTTGTTGACACAAAAGAAAGAGTGCAATCCTCACAATTTCAGCCAGGTATTGTACCAGACTGTCATCTTGGTCCGGTTCGGCAACTTTCGCCGCCTGCTGCGGAAACGCAAAGTTGCCCGGGTTTGTTTTCTGATGTAAGTAACATTAGTAGTTAGTACAGGGTTGTTAGTTACATGCTGTTTACGTACATCATGAAACACCACCGTTATACTCACCTGCACCGGCGTGACGTTGTAGTCCATTTCCGCGTTCTTTTGCGGCGCGGCGAGGGGCGACACAATGAGCCCACTGGTCCTGCGGCGGCGGCGTTCGAGCAGCGCACTGCCAGACGGATTGGCAGGCGGAGCCGCAACGATCGGCAAACTGGTCGTTCCAGTATGGGCGGATTCCTATGAAAAGTTAACATCATTTACGAAACGTTTCAAGTAAATTACTTTTTCCTACTTTTAAGTGGTGACGTTGAGATACGTTCAAGGCAACAGTCCCGAAAACACACACACTCCATCCACAAAATGTTTATCAATCAAATAACCTGGTTCATGATGAAGTCCTCGATCATGTCACAGAACTTGTTCAGATCGGCCTTCAGCAGCGTGTTGATGACGCCGATTTCCTGCTGCACCACGCCAATGAACTGTATGTTGTTGATGAAGGAGCAAATGCAGGGCAGTTTGCTGCGCTTCACGCAGTCCGCAATCACGCTTGTGCTCTGCAAATTAGCACATTTGAAAGATATGGTAGAATTGACTGAATACATGACAATAAAGAATAGTTTACCGATTGGGTGCACTGCGACAGCATACTTTCCATTTTTTGGCGCATTGCACGGATCGCTGCAACGTCCATCTTGTCGATAATGGGCGCGCACTGTTGCACTGTTGAATGAACTCAGTTTACCGATAACGTTCACAATGATTACAAATTAATTACAGCTGTGGCCAACTGAATTCGAACAGCTGCACGCGATGCTTACAGCTGTCGACCCTGAAACTGGTGAACAGTACCTGAGAACACGAGATGAAAGAAGACACATCGCTGTAGTGACAACAGAAATGCGACTGTTTTACTTTCTGTATACATGCGCAAACGGCCGGGAAGTTGAAGATTGTGCCGGCCAGTCACAGGTGATACCATTTTTCATGCTTTTAGATTGCTTTATAGTTCATTGTATTTTGGAAAAACATTTACAGATTTCCGGCGCTACGATTAGAACGATTATTGACGAAGTGTCCACTGGAATAGTCAAAGTTTTGAAGGACCACTTGAAACCTATGGGGAGTGATTTAGGGCAAATGAAAGATTTCGCGCAGCAATACTGGAAACTGTGGCAGATGCCGAACTGTGTGGGGAGTCTGGATGGCAAACACATCCGTATTCGCAAACCCGCTGGTAAGTACATATCATTTTACGCATTCTACTTTTGCCCTCATGTGTGTTGTTTCCAGTAAACATAAACATGGTGAGTCGTATGCAACATCACGGTAAACTAAGCGTCGCATTTGCGACTCTTGCGACGCTTGCGACGCGTGCATCGCCTTCAATGGCCCCACGCACACTAGTTTACTGGCGTTTTCAGTTTACTGGCGGTAAACTCAATTTTTTAGTTTACCGGCTAAATTCACGCATAGTAAAAGTGGGTGGAGTTTAGGCCGCCATCTTTATTTTTTTCAAGTTTGCCAGTGATGTGAATTTACGCTGTAAACATTAATTTCTAATTTCTTTAATTGTGGAAGAACGGAGCATTGTTCATGCAATTTTTTTGCGTCATCGTGTACAGTACGTTGTGTAGATGTTGTCAAAATTTTTAAAATATTTTTAAGTGCAACATTGGATTTTTTATTGAATTTATCATTTTTTTGTGGATATAAATTTTTATAAAATCACCTGTTACGTTTTTTCGTTTATTGAAATGTTCTAAATTATCAGTTTTCATTGCGCTATCGATTGGTGTACACGGCGGACATGAAATATAAACTTTTGATTTTTTATGATTTTATTTCAATTAAACGCAAATAAATCACTAGCACGTGAACGGAAAGCCCGAATGCGGAAAAAAAAATCACACATGAAGAGGAACATGAGATGCACACATCACACAATTTTTCGCGGTGTGAAACGAAAGACTTTGCGAATTATGATTTAATCACAATTAAAAAAGAAAAAATCATCCAAAAATCGAATAGTGAATGAAAATTGTCCATTCAACGACAGTGTACTACATAACAACCATTATAACCGGTTGCAATCGAAAAATTAACTGTAGCTGTAGCAGATAGCATGAAAATGATTTTTTTGTATTTGTTACATCAGTTTACCATTCCAGTGCCACTTTAATGCTAACTGCCACTGCAACGGAAATTTTTCAGTTTGATTTTTATATTCAACGTAGTTGCAAATTCAGCAGTCAGCGGGATTCACCCACGCAACACGACCGGCGGCCGTCATCATCCACTGCTTGATTGCATCCCTGATGGGGCGCACATCTCTTTTGTCAACGTCCCTTTGGATTGGCACGTCATCGATTGTATCCATGTTATCGTACACTTGTCGCCACTGCAGCTGTGTATGGCAATGAATTTATGTGATGTTGAATTGTAACAGTGAATATGCAAGGTAAACTTACATTTCGCTCAACAGTGTCGTTTGGGTCGTCTTGTGGTTTTTCATCGCCATTTTCATAAAATTGGTTGGCAGCACTTTCCCCGCGGATATCACGCAGCCAATTGTGCAGGTGGCAACAGGCCATAACCAGTCTTTGTACGCGTGGCGGTTCCATTGTGATACAGGTCATCAGTATGCGCCGGCCAAAATACCAAAGACGCATTCAACAGTGCGCCTAGCTCGGGATAAGCTGCAGTAGTTGCAGTCAAATTTAGATTTCAGTTTTACCAAACAACGCTTCTTTCACAATATTCAAACACACCGATAGTTGAAGTGTTGCTGGCTGTCATCTGCATGCAGCGCATATGGCACCATACACCACTTGCGCAACGCGAATGCTTGATCACCCACAAAATAACTCGGAATGGTATTTGCAGGTTCGTTGGCATCTGCACCGGGCAGCAAGCACGGTGGCGCCATAAGCATACTGCCATGTCTGTGTAAATGTATCACTTTTATCATGTGTAAATGTATAGCACCTCATTGGAACATGTCAAAAAGGATGTAAACTCACATCAAATCCTGCCCAAAATCAGACGTGATCAGCACAGCACCATCTGCTTGTGACCCCGGCATACCGATGTCCACGTACTGAATTTTCAAATCCGCGCTGGCGCTGATGAACAGTATAATCGACGAGAAGCCCTTGTAGCACCAGTACCTCGTTCCACCCTCTGCAAGGCGTTTTTCATTTACTTTTGTAACCGTAAACATTTCCACCTCACTGCACAGTTTCCCATCACTGTGAATTTAGTCATTTTTCTACAGTTGCCAGACCGTCGCCAGACCGTCGCCATTTCGTCGCGCAATTTGGCCCTTTTTTAAAAAAAATCATAACTTTTTTTTAGATAACTTTTATGAGAAGCCAGGTACGTCAGAAGAAGCGCAATTTTTTTCTCTACAAGTACATCCAAAAATCATTTTCACAACATTCCCATGACCGAAATGAAGTTACTTTGAAATCGGTGGGGGTTGGCGTCAAACTCAAGCAAAAGCGACGATTTTGCGATGTTTGCGACGCAAAATGCGACGAAAAGCGACGAAAAGCGACGTTTTCACAAAAAAATTTGCAACCTTGGTAAACTGGCGACTATTTCTGATTGAAGGCGACGCACGCGTCGCAAGCGTCGCAAGCGTCGCAAATGCGACGCTTAGTTTACCGTGACGTTGCATACGACTCACCATGTTTATGTTTACTGGAAACAACACACATGAGGGCAAAAGTAAAATGTGTAAAATGATATGTACTTACCAGCGGGTTTGCGAATACAGATGTGTTTCCCATCCAGACTCCCCACACAGTTCGGCATCTGCCACAGTTTCCAGTATTGCTGGGCGAAATCTTTCATTTGCCCTAAATCACTCCCCATAGGTTTCAAGTGGTCCTTCAAAACTTTCACTATTCCGGTGGACACTTCGTCAATAATCGTTCTAATCGTAGCGCCGGAAATCTGTAAATGTTTTTCCAAAATACAATGAACTATAAAGCAATCTAAAAGCATACAAATCACATGTCCATGTAATCTTTCATTTTTCTATCTGTAAAAACATGATGAAATCATGCAATAAATCTGTTGAGTAGATTTCAATTTGTAAATTGAAGTAAAAAGTAACAAAAACGAATAAATATCAACAGTCACGATAAAGAACAAATGTTAGCAGACACACCACAAACGTAATTGTCACGTCAAAATTGTCTACGTTTTGCAACAAAGATACGTTAGGGAATTTGAAAAGTCAAAAAAATTAGTTTACTGCTCACCTGATAAGTCTCGGGGAATAAATCCTTCCTTATTTTTGGCTGTACGACGCGTCGCGAGTTGCATACGACGCGTCGCGCGACGAAAGCGACGCGTCGCATAATTGTCACTTCCAGTTTACCCAGCTGTGTCACATTCGTGTGTAATCGTGCGACGCGTCGCACTTTTGTGACTTGCCGAAACCAGTAACCCCAGAAAGTGAAACACCAACGTAAACTAAAGTACACATGTCGATCAAAAATGTAAACCGACGCGCGACGCGTCGTGTTTCAGTTTACATTTTGATCGACGTGCCGCGTTGGTAAACTAGCGTGTACACCCACAATCAGAAATAGTCGCCAGTTTACCAAGGTTGCAAATTTTTTTGTGAAAACGTCGCTTTTCGTCGCATTTTGCGTCGCAAAGTCGCAAAATCGTCGCTTTTGCTTGAGTTTAACCGCAACCCCCACCGATTTGAAAGTAACTTCATTTGGGTCATGGGAATGTTGTGCAAATGATTTTTGGATGTACTTGTAGAGGAAAAAATTGCGCTTCTTCTGACGTACCTGGCTTCTCATAAAAATTATCCAAAAAAAAGTTATGATTTTTTTTAAAAAAGGGCCAAATTGCGCGACGAAATGGCGACGGTCTGGCGACGGTCTGGCGACTGTAGAAAAATGACTAAATTCACAGTGATGGGAAACTGTGCAGTGAGGTGGAAATGTTTACAGTTACAAAAGTAAATGAAAAACGCCTTGCAGAGGGTGGAACGAGATACTGGTGCTACAAGGGCTTCTCGTCGATTATACTGTTCATCAGCGCCAGCGCAGATTTGAAAATTCAGTACGTGGACATCGGTATGCCGGGGTCACAAGCAGATGGTGCTGTGCTGATCACGTCTGATTTCGGGCAGGATTTGATGTGAGTTTACATCCTTTTTGACATGTTCCAATGAGGTGCTATACATTTACACATGATAAAAGTGATACATTTACACAGACATGGCAGAATGCTTATGGCGCCACCGTGCTTGCTGCCCGGTGCAGATGCCAACCAACCTGCAAATACCATTCCGAGTTATTTTGTGGGTGATCAAGCATTCGCGTTGCGCAAGTGGTGTATGGTGCCATATGCGCTGCATGCAGATGACAGCCAGCGACACTTCAACTATTGGTGTGTTTGAATATTGTGAAAGAAGCGTTGTTTGGTAAAACTGAAATCTAAATTTGACTGCAACTACTGCAGCTTATCCCGAGCTAGGCGCACTGTCGAATGCGTCTTTGGTATTTTGGCTGGCAGATGGCGCATACTGATGACCTGTATCGCGATGGAACCGCCACGCGTACAAAGACTGGTTATGGCCTGTTGCCACCTGCACAATTGGCTGCGTGATATCCGCGGGGAAAGTGCTGCCAACTAGGGTGTCAAAAAAAAATTTTCACGGAAAACGGAAAACGGAAAGGTAAAATTTTTTCACTTTACGGAAAACGGAAAACGGAAAGGTAAAAAAAAAATTTCTGCCGGAAAACGGAAAACGGAAAGGTAAAAAAATTTCACTCAGCGGAAAACGGAAAACGGAAAGGTAAAAAAAAATTGTCGGCCGGAAAACGGAAAACGGAAAAATGAAATGCCGGAAAACGGAAAACGGAAAGCAAAATTTTCACGGAAACGGAGGACCAATTACAAAAATTGTCGGCCGGAAAACGGAAAACGGAAAAATGAAATGCCGGAAAACGGAAAACGGAAAGCAAAATTTTCACGGAAACGGAGGACCAATTACAACACCATTAGCACTGGGCCTACTCCTGAGGTTCAGGGCAGGCAATCTAGCATTAATTGCTGATATTGAAAAGGCATTTTTGCAAATAGGATTGCATGACCAAGCTAGAGACTACACACAATTTTTCTGGCTGAAAGATGCCTCAAAACCAGTAACTGAAAATAACTTAATAGTACTTTGTTTTAAACACGTACTGTTTGGACTTGTCTGCAGCCCAGCAATTTTGGGAGCAGTCATGAAATACCATTTCAATGTGACAATAAACAACATGAATGAATATGAAGAAAATGAAGGGGAATGAAACCAGTTGGCAATGAAAATAATCAACATTTACATCGATAACTTCATCATGAGTGTCACAAATGAAGTTGAAGCTTAAGAACTATATTACAAAGTCAAAGCTTTATTTAACCAATGTTCTCTGAACATGAGGGAATGGCTATCAAACTCCAGATCAGTCATGAATGAAATAGCAGAAAACAACAGGAGTCCAAAGGCGAATAAAATTGTCACAGTAATGGGCATGAAATAAAATAACCGAACAGACATGCTGGCAATATCAACACCAAAATTGCAAATTGACAGCATCACAACACCAACCAGACAAAACTTGAATCATTTATTGGCATCAGCATATGACCCAATTGGGTTCACAGCACCTGTTTCACTGACCCTGAAATCCCAGTTGTCAATGCTGCTCCAAGAGACAAAAACAACACAATGGGATGAGCCAATTAAAGATGAATACAGATTGGAAAAACAATGGAAACATGCCAGAAAACTGAAAATCGAGCCAGAAAATGGAAAAATGGCCTGGTAAAACGGAAACGGAAAGGTAAAAATTTTTCAGCCGGAAAACGGAAAAATGGGCCGGAAAAACGGAAACGGAAAGGTAAAAAATTTTCAGCTGCCGGAAAACGGAAAACGGAAAGGTAAAAATTTTTCGGCTGCCGGAAAACGGAAAACAGAAAGGTAAAAATTTTCCGGCAGCTGAAATTTTTTTACCTTTCCGTTTTCCGTTTTCCGGCAGCTGAAAATTTTTTACCTTTCCGTTTTCCGTTTTCCGGCAGCTGAAAATTTTTTACCTTTCCGTTTCTGTTTTTCCCGCCCATTTTTCCGTTTTCTGGCTGAAAAATTTTTACCTTTCTGTTTCCATTTTTCCAGGCCATTTTTCCATTTTCTGGCTCGATTTTCAGTGTTCTGGCATTTTTCCATTATTTTTCCAATCTGTTTTTATCTTTTTCCACTGTGGTGTTTTTTCTACCAGGTTCTTTTGTCATTCATAATTTTTATCTGTATCCAAATCTGTATCGGACATGCTCACAAAGACGTGCAGAGAGACATGCTCACAAAACTCAGAGTCAAGATGTTTGCTGCCGATGGCTCAATTCTGCTTGGAAATCCCAACTACCTGGCCAGTCTGCGCAACATCACCACACAAACTGATTTGGCTGATTTGTCAACCTGCGACATCAAGTTACGACCACCCGCCTATCGATTTGGGAAGACTGCTGATTCTGCAAATGTTGCTGAATGGTCAAGCCCTCATGCAACACATCAACGAAAGTGCAGCAGAAGTCCAAGTCGATGGATGTTGGATAAAAGACCTGCTGTCAATGCAAGATGTGAAATTGATTGAGAAAACTCTTTTGTGTATAAGCTTTTCTGTTTTCCCATGCAAACATTGTTCAATTGGTTTTTGTAACTTCAGATATGTGAAACTTGTAAACTCTCTTGTATCTCTTACCTTTTTATGATTATCCAAGGTCATATAATCCGGTTACCCCCCAAAGAGTTGAGTAGTAGTATAGATGGGGTTATTACCAAACCCGCGATTGTTATGTTTGAAGTGCACACCGCCTGTGACCTTTTGTGATGCATGTTCAGTTCAGCACTGTGCAATAAACTTGCTCTCCCAACTGTGTCTTGGGGTTGTGGGTCCCCACGTCAACCCACATCTACTCCAACTTTATTGTTGTTGTAGTGTATGTTTGCTACCTTTTGATGATTTTTTGTTGGTTCAGTTAAGCTTGAACCACAAGTGTAGTTACTGGCATGATCCATAGTTGCAGAATGTACAGCTACCACAATCAAAGCCAAACAGGCAAACCTGCATGCAAATTTGTCCATTTCCGTTCAAATTTCACTTCATTTTTTCCGTTTCCGTGAAAATTTTGCTTTCCGTTTTCCGTTTTCCGGCATTACATTTTCCGATTTTCCGTTTTCCAGCTGATAAATTTTTTTACCTTTCCGTTTTCCGTTTTCTGCCAAGTGAAATTTTTTTACCTTTCCGTTTTCCGGCAGTAATTTTTTTTGTACCTTTCCGTTTTCCGTTTTCCGGAAAGTGAAAATTTTGTACCTTTCCGTTTTCCGTAAAAAATTTTTTTTGACACCCTAGTGCCTACTGCTATCTAAAGCACACCAACCATTGATTTGGGAAGAAAAACCATTGAAGTGAAAAACGAAGAGAAAAGTGACCCAAAAGCTATAAAAATGGTCGAAATCAGTCGTATTCAAGAATACACAAATTTGGCTATCTGCCAATACATCTTAAGATGGATGGCGGCATTAAATTCTGCGTTGAGCGGCAGAAAATCGCTGTCGAACAAAGACTGGTGAGCAGGCTCCGAAGAACAAAAAAATACTCTGGGCCACAGCGTGGCCCAGAGTAGGAATCTCGCCCTGGTGATCCACCCAAATTGTAGGGCTTGAATTGCCCTACAATCCATACCGGGCCTGAAATTTCATTCATACATATATCCGTAGCAATTTTTATAATATATTTTTTCAAACGTCCAAAGGTGCCTGAACACCTGTTTACTAAGATTTCAAAAAAATTTCTGCCAAAATTATAACCCCCTCGAAATACCCGCCTCAAAATTTCCACTCTGAAAAAATAAACCCCCAGGGGTAATTCGAGGAAATACGGCAGATGGAGCTTTAGCACTGGCACCATTTGTAGTTACTCCTTAAATGCACATAAGTTTAAAAAAGAGGTGCAAAGTTTTTTCAAACTTACTTCAAAATCGCTATTTGCTATTGATCCAAATTGTGAAGTCCTGTAAAATCCCACATAATGTCACATCTTAATTAATCATTATGATTTATCATCAGTATTATTTTACTGGATGTCTGGTGTTTTTCATAAAATTTTACAGGACTTTTGACAACTTGTATGACATTTCACAGAGCATTTTACAGGGTTTGGGTCTGGCACCAGATCTTTGTTGAACCAACAGATGAATCTTTGCATTACACTGGTGTTGTTCGAGTGAGTTTAGGCAGAGTAGCAGTCAGCTCATGATGTCAATGTAAACACCTTCCCGGACAAGTTCACCACCAAATTTTTTATTTCACTTCTGATGTAATATCTCCATCTATGGGTGTGTTATAAAGCTGAAACTTTGAATATATAAAGTTGTAACACCCCCCTACTCTGCTTCAATGGGGGGAGGTGGGGCGACTCACTGCAGGTTGGGTTTGCCCTATACGCAACAATTTTTTTGGCTTTTTTGGTGTCCCAAACAAGTTCACCACCCACTTGATTAGCTACACTTCGAGGGTAGTATCTCCAGCTGTGAGGATGGTACAAAGCTGAAATTTGGGGGATGTTTTGCTAACAACTCCCATACAATACACCAGTGGGGCTGCCTGCCAGTGACCCACTACAGTATGCGTTGCTGCATCTACAGTTGGTACGTTTTTTGAAAACAACCCAAGTGTCCCAAACCAGTTTGCCACCCAACTGCATTAGAAAAAATGTAGTGAGAAAATACCTGATGTAAAATTGAGTCAGATTTGAACCCTAGTTCTGCTCATTAAAACGTTTTCAGTAGGGCACCCACCCTGTCCCATAAACAGCAGACTGAAAATTTCACTTTAAACCAATTTTTTGTTTCACACTTAAAAAGTTGGTTTACAAAGTTCACTAGGGAAGGATCCAAGGTTCAAAGTTATGTAAAACAACATGACCTCTAAAATGCCTCCATAATGAAATTTATTTGGGGTGATTATAATGATGTCATAATCACATCATCACAGGAACAAAATTTGACAAAGTTTCCACTTTTTCATTCACACCAAATAAATTTCCATATGCAGGCATTTTAGAGGTTATGTTGTTTACACAACTTTGAACCTTAGAGCCTTCCCTACCAACCTGTGTAAACCAACGTTTTAAGTGTGAAGCAAAAAATTGGTTTAAAGCTAAATTTTCAGTCTGCTGTTTATGGGACGGGGTGTGTGCCCTAAAGAAATTTTTTTAATGAGCAGAACTAGGGTTCAAATCTTATTCAATTTTATATCAGGTATGTTCTCACAACATTTTTTCATAATGCAGTTGGTTGGCAAACTTGTTTGGGAGACTTGGGTTGTTTAAAAAAATGAACAACTTTATATGTGGTGACCCACGCTGTAGAAGAGTTGTTAAAATACCAGTATTTTTGGAAAGTGTAAGTGTAAATACACTTTCCAAATTTTGAGTATGGATACCAAAAGTGTAAGGTATTTGAAAAATACCTAGGAAAGTGTAAAAAAAGTGTAAGTGTAAAAAATTTTTTTAGAAAGAGCTCTCACTGTTGAACATTAGAAAACACCACCGTTTTAACCTTTAGATCAATTTATTTGTCATTTTCATGCATTATTTCGCATTTTACTGAATTTTATGAAACATTTCAGACTGTAACAAATACTGTAGTGGTATGAAGTTCCCTAATAACGTCACTTTTTCAGTGTTGATAATTTACTAATTAAGCAATGTGATAAACACTGTTTAAATGCAAGAATGAACATGCAGCAAATGTTAATGCAAAAGCCAGTTGACTTTGTGTCCAGCTGGTGAATTTCCATTGATCTTGTCCTTTTTACAAACTTATGATGAAACTTTAGAATACCATGAGTACTGATCAAAGGTTGGAGATCAAAGCCTAGTTTGTACATTTGCCATATTTTCTACATTCAATGCATAACTGCATGTGTGCACTGCAGTTTTTTTACATGACCCTATTTTATGCTTTTTCAAAAGCATAAAACAGGGCCATCTGAAAGAAAAAAATACACTTTCTGTACCCGGGTATTTTGCTCAGGAAAGTGTAAAAAAAGTGTATGGGTATTTTATGAAAGTGTAAGTGTAAGTGTAAATATAAATACCCATTTACCCGGGTATTTCGGGTAAGTGTAAATACACTTTCGCAACTCTGCGCTGTACCGTATTTCTCCGTTTATAACACCCGGGTGTTATACAAAATTGGAGCAATTTTCAGCGATTTTTTTCAAAACTTGTAAGACATCCGGGTGTTAAGTCAAGGGGGTGTTATACATGGTACACATGGCAATACATTTTATGCATGTTGTATCTATGACTTTTTGTAATATGCAATGGAAAAGCGTTTAAAAAATGGCGCCAAATGTCAGCGTGCGAGGTTCCCTGCGCGCAGGAGCGCAGCTAATTGAATGTGCGTGCAACGGAATTACAATGAATGGCGCCACGCACAATATAAAAACTGTTCAAAGCGAGCCTGTTTTTTGAAACCTAGCGTAGCACCCCGGGGGTGCTATAAAACTGTGTAACACCCCGGGTGTTATGCACGGGGGGTGCTATAAACGGAGAAATACGGTAGTGGGTCGTTGGCGGGCACCCACTGGTGTATTGTGAGAGGGGGTTGTTTGCAAGACCCCAAATTTTAGCTTTCTACCACCCTCACAGCTGGAGGTATGGCCCTTGTAGTGTAGCCAATCATGTATTGTGAGGGGATAGTTGGCGAGACATCCCCCAAATTTCAGCTTTATACCAGCCTCACAGCTGGAGATACAACCTTTGAAGTGTAGCTAATCAAGTGGGTGGTGAACTTGTTTGGGATACCGAAAAAGCCACAAAAAATGTTTACATATAGGGCGACCCACCCTGCAGTGAGTCCCTGCACCTTCCCCCATTGATACGGAGTAGCAAGCAGGGTGTTAGGCTTAGGACTATTTACCCACCAAATATTAGCTTTTTACCACTTCCATAGCCAGAGATATTGCATCTGAAGTGAAATAAAAAAATGGGTGAACTTGTCCGGGAAGGTGTTTACATAAAGTGAAACTGTATGTTTTTTTATTTATGACTCAGAGACAGTTTGAGCTTCAGGGATACGAGAATGGGTGGCATTTCATGAAATCGTCCACTGAGAAACTGCATCCACTGCCGTTGAACAGGACACAAACCGGTGATCCTCCAAATGTAAGTTAATACAAGTACAGCGATATATCGTCAGAAATAGGCTGAAAATAAGCAATAAGGAACATGAATGAGGTTTTGAAGGTGACAATAGGCGAAAAGTAATGGGAAAATGGCAAAATGCACAATGAAAATGAGTGATTTTAAGTGAAAATGAAGGCAAAATATCTCAAAAATCACTCCGGATGGCTAGGTATAGTAGCCTAATTTTTTTGCCTCAATGATAGATGCCGTATTTTCTCAAAATACCCCTGGGTTTTTTCATAGTTGAAATATTTAGGGGGGTATTTCGAGGGGGAGTACTTCAAGGAGGTTTTATTGTTTCGCCAGAAATTTCTTGAACTACCGTATTTCTCCGTGTATAAGGCCCCCCGGATCATAGTGCCCGGGGCATTATACACTGCAAAAAGTTCCGTGCAAAGTGCCCGGGCTAGTGATGGAAAAAGCGCCAGACTTTTGGCGCCAAACGCCAAAAGCGCCATGGCGCTTTTCCGACCCCCAGCGCCAAGCGCCAATGGCGCCAGAGCAAAGTAGCGCCAAGCACCAAAAGTGCCATGGCGCTTTTCTGAACCTCGGCGCACAGCGCCAATGGCGCCAGAGAGTGATGGCGCCAAGCGCCAATAGCGCCAGCGTCAAAAACTTTTCGTCTGCAATTTGTTTGTAGAATAATCAATTCGTAATTGTGACATACCGCTGATGTCGCTGTAGTCGATTTAACTTTTGCCATTAAAGTTCAATCAACCACTACATCATTAAAATCCCAAGGGATACACCTATTTTTCAGCCAAACAGCCATACGATGATAGGTCCTAAATATTGTATCCCATTTAGTCATGTTTATTACCAGTTATGGGTATGTAAATACTTATTCTTTACATGATACTTAACGAAAATTCCTGGTGAAATAATAAACCCCTCCCTCGAAATACCCCCATCAAAATTTGCACTCGGAAAAAAATAAACCCCTGACGGTATATTGAGGAAATACAGTATATTCATTTGCCCCAAATATTACCTAATCAATATTAAATTAATATAAATGTCCCCTTACACCCTTATATTTATCAATATTTATTCAGTTAATCTCAAAATTTATCAACTGGCTTGTCCATTTTCACTGAATCATAAGAATTTTATAATCATGGTTGGCGCTTTTTTGGCGCTATTTAAAATGCCGGTGCCAGGCGCCAATAGCGCCACCAGAAAATGGCGCCAAGCGCCAAAAGCGCCATGGCGCTTTCTCAGATCCCAGCGCCAAGCGCCAATGGCGCCAGAGCGTTTTAGCGCCAAGCGCCGAAAGCGCCATGGCACTTTTTGCTTTGGCGCTAGCACCAGGCGCCACCGCCATGGCGCTTTTCCATCACTAGCCCGGGCACTGTGCAACGCAGAAAAAAATATTAGCCACTCAAATTGGACTAAGTCCACAAAGGGACCGAATTTTCCCATGCTGGCGCCTGTTGCATAAATATGTATACTCCAGTGACATTACACCTTACAATGAAATCTACCGTATCCCATCTTAATAAACGAAAAAACAAAAAAATTTCCATCATATTTATAAAATTGCTTTGATAAATATGATGAAATTTTGTTTTATGTTTGTTCTTTTAATCAGATGGGATATGGTATATTTCATTGTAAGGTGTAATGTCGCTGGAGTATACCGTATTTCCTCGAAATAGCCCCCGGGGGGTGATTGATTCATAGTGGTCCCGAGAAGGGGGGGGGGGTTAAACGAGGGGGGGGGGGTATTTCGAGGGGACGGGGGTTTATTATTTCGCCAGAAATTTTTTCAAATCCTAGTACAAAATTGTAGTTTGTGATGTACACTGGGGTAGAAAAATGCAACAATAACTGACATGTATAGACTCATGTAGACTAATAGTAGTACGTAGATGGTATAAACACTGTTCTAACGTGATTACAACATTGTTTTAACGTGTGTTCTGCACTACGCAAAACACGAACTGCAGTATTTGTCATGTACGTTCTCTTTACACTCAATCTGGGGGGGTATTTCGAGGGGGGGGGGTGATTGTTTCATAGTGGTCTCGAGAGAAGGCTTAGGGGGGGTCAAACGAGGGTCAAACGTCAACGAAATTTCTGCAATTTTTTTCCAGTTTCCAGCAAAATTTCAGCAAATTTTTCCATTTCTGTTTACATTTTCCGGCCTGTCATTCTTCTGCTTCTGTTTTCTGGCAAGTGCAATTTTTTTTACCGTTTCCGTTTCCGTTTTCCGGCAAGTGCAAATTTTTTTCCGTTTTCTTTTCGGTTTTCTGTCAAAAAACTTTGGTTGACAGCGTACCGTAACGTCACTCAGTCATTGGTTTCAACGTGTGTTCTGCATACGTGTGTTCGTGTGTCAAATACGTACCTACCGTATTTCCTCGCAATACCCCCCAGGGGGTGATTGTTTCATAGTGGTCCCGAGAGGGGGGGGGGGTTAAACGAGGGGGGGGGGTATTTCGAGGGGGGGTTATTATTTCACAAGAAAATTTTTGAAAACCAAGTACGAAATTGTCGTCTGAAACGTACTCAGACGTCGAAAAATGCAGCAAAAACCGCCATTTATAAGGTTCTGTAGACTAATATTAGTACGTAGATGGTATAAACACTGTTCTAACATGATTCCGACATTGTTTTAACGTGTGTTCTGCACTACGCAGAACACAAACTGCAGTATTTGTCATGTACGTTCTCTTTACACTCAATTTGGGGGGGGGTATTTCGAGGGGGGGGGGGGGTGATTGTTTCATAGTGGTCTCGAGAGGGGGGGGGTCAAACGAGGGGGGGGGGGTATTTCAAGGGGGGGGGGGGTATTTCGAGGAAATACGGTATATATTTACCAGACATATGGTTATGTGTATCTGAATTTTCAACTTGTTGTGTTTTCTCAGGTAAATTTTAATAAAACGTAACGGGCTAGATATAAATACTATATTTACTTTAATAATCCCCTGCGGGATTATTATCTCGTCAGTAGTGATGTAAAAAGCACCAGACTTTTGGCGCCAAGCGCCAAAAGCGCCATGGCGCTTTTGGCTTGCGAGCGCCAAGCGCCAATGGCGCCACAGCAAAATAGCGCCAAGCGCCAAAAGCGCCATGGCGCTTTTCTAGACCATGGCGCCAAGCGTCCATGGCGCCAAGCGCCAATGGCGCCAGGGGATGATGGCGCCAAGCGCCAATAGCGCCAGCGCCAAAAAATTTTGCTGCATAAAGTGCAGCGATGCAAATGCAGTGCTATCTATTTGTTTGTCAACTGGTTCCCATCCCAATTCAAAGCTTGTTGGCAAGTAACACTATCCAGTGTTGTATAGACATATACCATTTTTCCTCGAAATACCCCCTTCAATTAACCCCCCCCCCTCGAAATACACCCCGTCTGGAATATGGGAGATCATGTATCCAATGAACATGATACATTTTGTTAGCTGTGAATTTACATCGCAGCTATATTTACATGCAAGGACGTATCCAGGATTTTTGAGCGGGGGGGGCTGTTTGTTTACGGAGCCCGGCGAGCGGGGGGGGGGGGGCCCCCCCTAAAATTTTGCCTTCAAAGTGACAGAATGACGCCATGGCGCCAGCACCATTCGTAGGCGCCACACCATGGCGCCAATGGCGTTGGCGCTGGCGCCAGAAACCGCTGTAAATGTATGTAAATACCGTATTTCCTCGAAATACCCCCCGGGGGGTGATTGTTTCATAGTGGTCCCGAGAGGGGGGGGTTAAACGAGGGGGGGGGTATTTCGAGGGGGGGGGTGATTGTTTCAGAAGAAAATTTTTGAAAACCAAGTACGAAATTGTCGTCTGAAACGTACGCAGACGTCGAAAAATGCAACAAAAAACGCCATTTATAAGGTTCTGTAGACTAATATTAGTATGTAGATGGTATGTACACTGTTCTAACGTGACACCGACATTGTTTTAACGTGTGTTCTGCAGTACACAGAACACAAACTACAGTTATTGTCATGTACGTTCCCTTTACACTCAATTTGGGGGGGGGTATTTCGAGGGGGGGGGTGATTGTTTCATAGTGGTCTCGAGAGGGGGGGGGTCAAACGAGGGGGGGGGTATTTCAAGGGGGGGGGGTATTTCGAGGAAATACGGTATACCAGAAACAGGCACATGATTGAGTGCATTTTCATGGATTTGTGTTTATGGGGACCGATCTAAAGAAAATCTATCATGCACACGGGTAAAATGCGCGCTTGCGCGCAAAATTTTTGAGCGACAGTAAAAATTTGACCCCAAAAGTTGCATTTCCTGGTGTTTTTTTCTGTCAGCCCCGGGAAGGGATGGAACGATCTATGATAATTTGGCCTAATAATATACTATTTGGTCAATTGATTGCATTTTGGGTACAAAAAAACGATACTTTACTACAACCCTTCATAAAAATTCCCCCCGGATAAGCCCCCCTCAAAACTCCCCTCAAAATTTGCACCCTGAAAAAATAAACCCCCTGGGTGTATTTCGAGGAAATACGGTAGGTACTCCATGCCGGTACTTCATACCACAGCAACAATACAACTTCATTTGCAATATAATGCAACACTACGCATTTGAACGCTGTTCGTCGGCTGGTCATCAAACCTTGAATTGGGATGAAAACCAGTTGACATAAAATGTCATTACTAGGTCGTGTAGTCCCATTTGTTAGTAAAAGTTTTGAATATCGTTGCAATTGCATGGACATGGTTTACAAAATAAGCCAGTAGAGGGTTTGTTCTTCCTGTAAAATACTTACAGTAACACATTTACTTATGTAACTCATGCAGGCAAGGTCTTTTTACATGATTTTTACAAGAAAAATGATTTTTTTCGTACTACTTGGCGCTTTTTTGGCGCTTTATAAAACACCAGCGCCAAGCGCCAATGGCGCCACGACATCATAGCGCCAAGCGCCAAAAGCGCCATAGCGCTTTTTCGTAGCACAGCGCCAAGCGCCAATGGCGCCACAGCAAAAAGGCGCCACGCGCCAGCGCCATTGCGCTTTTACATCACTACTCGTCAGACTTTTTTGAGCGGGAAAATTTGAGGGGAGGAGTATTCGAGAGGGGAGTTATTATTTTGTCAAAGTTTTCAAGCATGTTTCTATAAATTTATTGAGCAAAATATGCTTTATTAGCAAGATGACATGATATTTTTGTTCAAATTACACACAACAAATTTATCAAATGCCTATAATTCATTTTCAACAACATCGCGTGAGCCTACCTACATTGATTTTGTACAATGTAAACTCGGCAGACATGAAACACTACAATGTTGCTGGACTAAATTTATAATACTTATGTCTCACATTCTAGTCTGAATTGACGGATTCTGTTCAGCTCACCGTTGATTTTTATTCTATCCAACTTTTTTAATAAGATAATGGTCAACGTGGATGTTTTTGGGCCAGTGATAACGTTTCATAATCAATATCTCACCGACACAGCCGTTGATGAATACGTCACCAATACGAATGTGTATGCAACAATTTCAAAAAAGAAAATTGCACAATGCTATATCTGGGTCATTTCGAAACGCACAAAATTTGTTGTTAATATTAATAAAAAGACTTTTCAGTTGCAATCAATGGAAAAAAACCCCACTGTTAATTATCAAAGTGCCTAGAGTTCTAATTTCATGCGTTAAATTTCGCTTATTTAACACTTACACCTCTTGATTGCTATCTTTATATAAAATCTTATAAAATCCGTTGGTGCGCACATTCCATTGTGTTGCTGCACACCGGATGTACAGCATTTCCATTCTATGAATCAAACCAGGTGCCGGTTCGGCAAGTGGAAAAGTTGAGAGTTAAAACTTAAGAGTTGAGTAAAATGATAAATGATAAGTTAAGAGTAAAGTTAAAAGTTAAGAGTTGAGTAAAATCATTTGTCGTTTTACTCAACTCTTAACTCTTAACTTGACTCATTACTTGTCATTTGTCAGTTTACTCAACTCTTAAGTTTTAACTCTTAACTTTTACATTTGCGGAACTGGCCCCAGACGGAGCGGTTTTGGTTGGTCCGGTGCCGGTTGCGCAAGTGGACAAGTTAAGAGTTGAAACATAAGAGTTGAGTAAAATTACAAATGGCGAGTTAAGAGTAAAGTTAAAGTTTAAGAGAAAGTTAAAATTTAAGAGTTGAGTTAAAAGTTGAGTTACATGTTAAGAGTTGAGTTAAAGGTTAAAAGTTGACTTAAAGGTTAAAAGGTGAGTTAAAAGTTGTGTTAAGAGTTGAGAGTTTAGAGAGTAGTGGAAAATGATGATAAAATAAAAAATAAAAAATGTGAAATTGGTATCGATACAGCTGTTTGCTGGCATGGTGCCAATGTTGACAATGAATGTACAACATTTGAAAATAACGTATCCAAGAAAATTATCGCTAAAAAAATTCACCATTGGAAACAATGCTCTCAAGATCCAAATTCATTTTTTCGTTTCTTTTTTATTTTTATTTGTCTTTTTTTAAATCAACTTTTAACTCACCTTTTAACCTTTTCTCAACTCTTAGCTCTTAACTCAACTTTAAACTCAACTTTTAACCTTTAACTCAACTCTTAACATTTAACTCAACTTTTAACTCAACTCTTAAATTTAAACTTTTCTTTTAAACTGAAACTTTACTCTTAACTCACCATTTGTAATTTTACTCAACTCTTATGTTTTAACTCTTAACTTGTCCACTTGCGGAACTGGCCCCTATCTTCATGGATTGTTTTTCTAAAGATGCACAGTATTTTTTAGTCCATTCGTGGAGGGGATAATTCAAGGGGGGGAATTATTTTTTCCTCGCGCGTCTAACAGGGGTTATTTGAGGGGGAATTATGCTAGGAGGAATTTTTCAAGCAAATACAGTACATTTTAGTAACTCTGCATCACTGGTATTTTAACCAACATGAAGCCACCTTCCGCAGCTATTACCTTGGTATTCCTTGGAATATGATGTATCCAATAAGCGCCGCCCCTTTTGTGGAGCCTTACAGAATTCTGGTGGATACGGATTGAAAAAAAGGCTGTGCGTGATTTTTGGCAGCCATTTTTACAGGGTGTCTAATTTTTAAAAGTATTTTATGTGTTTTTAGTATTAAATGTGTTTTTAGTATTAAGTAGCATAGTTGTTAAAATACCGGTATTTTTGGAAAGTGTAAGCGTAAATACACTTTCTAAATTTTGAGTATGGATACTGAAAGCGTCAGGTATTTTTAAAATACCTAGGAAAGCGTAAATAAAAGAGTAAGCGTAAAAATCTTTTAGAGGTTTTTTGCTCAGTGAATTCTTTCCCAATCAAGGTCTCGGTGACATTTTTTGGATGTCCATTTAGCATAGTCTGCCCTCATATTTTGTTTGGTTATTCATCGGCAGCAACACTAAGGTCATTATCATCTTCTAACATGGAGTTAATGCTGTCAAATGCGATAAAATCGTCGTCGGGATCCATCTTCAGCAACAAATTTTTCTCACCTGAGCCGCGATTTTGCCTGATGACACAGTACATATGAAGCGTGTGCTTCTAAAAGTACCGATCCAAAAAATCGATGTTGAGATAATCACAATTCAAAGTTTGAAGTATGCAATACCCATACATGGGTATTGGCTATGGGAATTTTGGGTATGGGTATTTCAGCCATATTATTGGGTATCCACATGCATGGGCATAATCATTGTTTATACATATAACACTAGCTATATAACATTTAGTGAATCGTATTTTTTGTAGTACAGTACATTTGAAAGGAACAAATTGGTAATAGCATGTAGATCGGTACATTTTAAAGCAGAAAATCAGATAGATGTAGATCGGTACTTTTACCCATAGTAAAAAAGCTCAAATTGAGTTTTTGCCGCTGATGATGCCGAGCTGACATCGGTACTTTTAGAAGCACAAAAAATAAAGCGCAGATCGGCAACATTTAGAAGTAAAATTTTTAAAAATGTGTGTAGATTGGTACTTTTAAAAATACAAAAGCTGAAAAAGCTTGTAGATTGGTACTTATAAAATTTCAAAAACTGTATTTTACAATTTTTTTGCTTTTTTTGACCCCCTTTATCTCAAAATTGAATTTCGCACCCCCCACATATTATATATTTTTTTTGAAGCAAATTTTTATGGGGACCCCGAAAATGGTCCTAACTCAAATTTGAAAAATTTGTAGATCGGTACTTTTAGAAGCACACCCTTCATATTAACAAGACATTCATATTGCGAAACAATTTGTACATGTGCCACTATTTCCACTGCATTACTGCACACACACAGTCATTTTTTGGTACGCAGTCTCGTTCACTATCTTTTTTTGTGGTTGTGGTCTTTTTCAAAAGCATAAAACTAAACTATGTGAAAAGCTTTTTTACGCTTTTAGTACCCAGGTATTTTGGCCGGGAAAGCGTAAAAAAGTGTACGGGTATTTTATGAAAGCGTAAGTGTAAGCGTAAGTATAAATACCCATTTATCCGGGTATTTTTGGTAAGCGTTTTCGCTTTCGCAACTCTGTTAAGTAGTATCAAAAACTAAGAATTCGTACATTACCACAAATATGGTATAAATCAGATGCAGCTCCTAATATCGCCTGGACCGGATAATTAATCAATTGTTACTATACTTACAAATGCATGCATCTAATCCATGCCCCACTCAGCTGCCGGTGGTACTGGCCTGAAACTGACCCATTTGGAATCTGCGAGTACAGTGAGCACGACAATGTGGTGGCCAATGTGCATTATATTCGTGTCCCAACACTCGCGAATCACCAGATAAAGGTACCTCGATGATTTGTGTAAATACCGTATTACCTCGAATTATCCCCCCTTGAATTAACCCCCCTTCGAATTAACCCCCCCTCAAAATGGGCTGGGGAAATAATAACCCCCCCCCCCTCGAAATACCCCCCCCCCCCCTTCGGAATGATGTACGTCATGTACATAATAAATACGTCATGTATGCAATGTACATGATGTATCTTGCTGTTAATTTGCATTGCAGCTACACATTTTAGACATTTAAACACTAGTTTGTGTAGCTTTCTACGTTTTTATGTCCAAATATATCCTGTTTGGACACATTTATTACCTGTTTTGGGTATGCAAATGCCTACTATTTACTACGATCCTTACGAAAATTTCTGACGAAATAATAAACCCCCCTCGAATTAACCCCCCCCTCAAATTCTGCTGGCGAAATAATAAATCCCCATGGGGGTGTTTCGAGGTAATACGGTATTTCCCTATTCAATTCAGGTGTCTAATTCGAATTACAGCTCAGCGGCGTTTGACGTGAAATGATGACGTCATAAAATTGATTACATCAAAATAGACATAGGTACAGCGTTGAAATTTCAGAATTTGATAGTTCTAGTAATTGTGTGTAATGTCCTAAAAAATTAAGAAAATAATTATTATTTAATAAGTTATTAATTTTACGTCAAAATTTACACATTCTACACCAACATTTCATGTCAAACATTCTACGTCACTAAAAAATGTTGACGTTAAATAAATAACTACTGAAAAAATGATTATTTGATAAAATTTTTTTTGGGACATTACATACAATTACTAGAACTATCTAATTCTGAAATTTCAATGCTGTACCTTTGTCTATTTTGATGTAATCAATTTTACGACGTCATCATTTCATGTCAAACGCCGCTGAGCTGTAATTCCGGCTTAAAAGTCGACGAGTCCACAAAATGCGATTTTGAGTAAATTCCACAAAGTCCACAAAATGCGATTCTGGCGACACCGGGGAAACCTTATGGGCAATTCATGGACTTGTTGACTTTCTTCAGCTGACGTAAAATTATAACGTAAAATAGAATTTTTTTGAATTTTCACAACAAAACGATGACTCTTGGACACGATGAAGGTATTGATAAGCATATTCGCCGTGAAAAATTGCAGACCTGTATCATGATCCACTTTCATGTAATCAATTTTGCGATGGAATTGTATGCTGGTATATTACATCCTAGCTGTAATCGTACCATTAAGCCGGATTTACAGCATGAAGCCGGATTTACAGCATAACGATCAATAGGA
>OZ038453.1:16843330-17164345 GCA_964036195.1 Sphaerolaimus hirsutus | reverse complement strand
AAAAAGAATATTTTCTTTATATTTTTAAATGTGTATGAATATATAATTCCATATACATAACAACATAACCCAATAACAGGGAATCACAATGAAACCATTGGTGCGATTTTTGCAAATCAGACTGGCAGCACAGAGTGTGGGCCAAAAGTACAGGCTCTTTCTGGAGTTTCACAGAGTTATTCAGGAAAATTTCATGGCTGGTGTTGAGGAAGTAATTGGGTCAACCTACGGCTGGAAGGGGGCAAATGCCTTCAGCGTTTGTTATTGTTTCAAGCATATGGTGTTTACAGAAATGCCATCATTTGATACTATATGAATTATAAACTTGGTCAGATCTGGTGCAAAACTATGTCAAGACGATTTATCAGGCCTCTGGTGAACAAAAAACAAGCTCTAGGCAGGGGCAAAAGTCTGGCTGCCTTGAATGAGGAACTCACATTGTTTGTCACTTTTTCACCCATTTGTGTGGTTGAAATATTTTTAAGAATTGGCTGAATGATCATAAACTCCAGGGAGGATGAGGAAATAAAAAGATCACATAGTTATGTGTTCAACAACCAATCCTACATGGACAGCACCATGGATCATGTGCACAAGTGAGTAATTAATCCATTTACCAAATCTGGTGGCTGTTCCAGAACCTGTAGAATGTCAGATGTCATGCAAAGTGTCAGAAGTCATGTAAAATGCCCTGGAAAATTGCAAACAGATGTTTCCCATTTTACAGGGCATTTTGCATGGCTCTTGACACTTGCGTGACATTTGACATTTTACAGGGCATTTTACTGGGTCTGGAACTGCCTCCAGATGAGTTTGATGTAAGTCTCCTTTTCTAGCAAATGTGATAAAACTAAAAAAAATGAATTTCTGAGAAATGAAAAAAGTGTATTTCTGGTGCTCTTATTGTGAATTAACAAACTGCAAATAAATATATTTATAATGATCCTGACAGGTCAAATTTGCCAGCATCACATTCATCAACTGTCCTGGAAAAAATGGAACCAGAAAAGCGCAAGCCAAGTGCGCCATGTGATGATCATGTGCAGGAAAAGCCAAGAACGGACAGCAAAAAGCCAAAAAGGCCAGTGACATTTGAACTGCCACAGGTGGAACATGGTAAACCTGGGCCTGAAGAGCCACTCACACCTCGCAGTAAGTCCTATGAGTGGAATTTGTGCCTAAAATTTTCTTTTTGAAAATACATATTATATACAGGACTAGGGTTGGCAAAATCTCAGGAAAATTTTTTAAAATGGAAAATTGAAGAATAAAAAAAACGTGAATAAAATTAAAATAAAATACAATTTTTTTACAATTTTAGTAACAAGATTTTTTGCTAAAACCAATCCTGGTCATAAACTAAAATAAAATGGAAAATTGAAGAAGAAAAAATAAAAATAAAATGAAAAATTACAATTTTTATACAATTTTACTACAATTTTAGTAACAATAATTGTACTAACACCAACCCTGCACAGGACGGAATAAACTTGTTGACAAATTGAACCTGGATAGTGCAAGAGACATGGCGCACTTGCGAGGGCTTATTAACAATCCACCACACAAAAAAGTGAGCTTTTTGATCTACCCATGCGAAACTTTATATATATCCTTGCTGCATATTTTCTATGGTGGGTTGATGGATACTTAGTGATATCCAAAACTCAATTAATTTGGAGGTAAATACTAGATTTTTTTCTGATAACTGAACAATGGGACACATTCAAATCTACATGGAATAATCTACAATGGGACACATTCAAAAACGTAAATATAAAACTCTTTCACATTCTGACACGAAATTTTGCGATATGAAACCGTGCACTTAACACAACAAATGGGTTACATTTATTTACCCCCATACCAAATTCGAGCGGTTTTTATTCAAAATTGATGTGTTGGGGGCCAATCAAATCCGTGCGCCTGACGTGGGCCACCCGGTATTTCCGCTAGTGGAGCAGGGTTTGGTGTTCAAGGCAGTATAGTTGGTAATTTGTATGCTGGTTTTTATATCTTTAGTTGTTCATTTTAAGCAACAGGGAAATTTGGGAAAAAGTTGAAGGTTACAAAAAAATATAAAAAATGTCGATGAAAATCTGACACTAATGCCAGAAAGAAAACAGAAAGATATTTACTCAACATTCAAAAGCACACTCATTAAATTCGCTCAAAAATCGCTCAAAAAACCACAGATGCACTACCAAGCGGCCGATCGAACAATGTCATCCGCGTGGGACGAATTCCACAATAAACACTCGAACAGACACGCGCGCGAGCGCCAGCGGCATGCGTGGAGGCACATGAAAGAGCAAGTCATGGCCAAGATGCATGCCATGCATGCCCCGCATCTGCATCTGCAGCCGCATGCCGAGCATGATAATGTGTGTGACTGTCACGACTACTTGTCTGTGTCTGGGGCCATTTCCTAGACTTGTAGAATGTGTTGTTTTTTGGAATGGCCCCACACACGCTAGTTGACATTGACACCAAATGCCAACTGGTTTTGATCCCAATTCAAAGCTTGCTGAGGAGCTGACAGACGACGTTCCAATGCATGCTTGGAATTGGGATAACAACCAGTTGACATTTGGTGTCGATGTCAACTAGTGTGTGTGTGGGGTCATTACTGCTGGGCATTTTACACTTAGTTGAAGAATTTTCTCAACATTTTAGTGTATGTGGGACTGGCCCTGGACTGGTGGTGGATGAAAACATATAGGACATGGTCTTTATGGGTGTTCGAAATGAAATGTATTGTCCCTGTGTGACTAAGCACAAGCACCTTTGGATTTTTCTTTGAAAAACCTTTGTATTCACCTATACCCTAATTAACCTATCTGAACCAATGTTTGTCACTAATAACAACTGTTTGAAAAAGGTTGCATACATTATAAGACTGTCACTTTATTTTTATAATTGAAAATGTTTTAAACTGAAATTAACCTACTTATACATTTCAGCATGACAATGTTTTAACCACACATTTTATATCCAGCGTAATAACGTTTTTAATCCAGTTTGACACTTTTAGGGCGATTTTAAAAGCTAAAAATCCATCTTACTACCACATGCAGAAGCACGACGCAACAGAAAATGGCAGTAGTAGCCATCATGGCAAAAACAACGGCAATGACACATCCAGCGGCCTTCACAAAGTTGGCAGTAATCTTGCACAGAAATTGGGCATTCACAGGACTGGTTCAAATCTGAGCACTGCATCCAAAAACAGACAAAGATCTAATTCACAACTGGGAGTTTTGGTTCAGCAGGCATTACCTGTGGTTGATGTGGCTATTAATAAAAGGTGCTTTTTGTGGTGGCATTGTGTTTTATTTGAATGTGGTTGTGTGATCTTTTCGAATTGAAACCTTCATTTACTCCATGGCATGAAATGCTTCAAATCTTTATTATCGTTGATTTGAAGCATTGTTATCATAATCATTAAGTTAAGTAATACTTGAGTAATATTGTGTGCTGTGAGTGACTCAGAGTTAAGAACTAACTGATGATGGGAGGTTACTATTTATTTAAGAAAGTTATTCTGGTTCCAGGGTTATACATTTTGAAAAGTAAACATGTACCGTATTTCCTAGAAATACACCCCGGGGGTTTATGTTTTCAGAGTGAGAATTTTGAGGGGGGTTAAACGAAAGGGGGGGATTTCGAGGAAATACGGTATATGTATTACACACGCGCATTTTTCCTACACGCAACAGATATTTTCCGCCATTCACAGCAATGGCGTCATTCCCTTTACTACAGGGATAAGATTTTAGAAGGAGGGGGGGGCGCCGGGCTACATATACAATCCACCCCACCGCTCAAAACTCATTGCTACGTCCCTGATAGTGATCTCCCATCAATAACTTTCAGAATCAAACCGAATAACTATAATCCAACTGCCTAACAAAAAACAGCAGAAATACCTTTCTCCCAATCTCAGAGTAACGGAAGACGAGCCGAGTCCATTATGTTCACCTACAACACCTACGGCATCGGCATCGGCATCACCGGGACCCACAAAAGTAGATGGAACTAGTGACGCGGAAAAGAGATGGTCCCTGGGAAAGAAGGACTCCGCTGAGGACAAAGAACAAATGCAGGTTTTGGTTGAGAGTACTTATGACAATTGATGTAGTTGATAATGTGTGAGTGTGTGTGTTATTTGTTGATGATGCAACAATAATTATAGGCTGGATAGACCGCATGCGAAGTGCCCTACGTAAATGTTTCATCAATTTTAAACTTTTTTTATAGCTTATGGCTGTGGCATAACGCCGCGTGAAAGCTTGGGTTAACATGGGTTGTAAATAGTTTACATAACGTAGGGTAAAAGTTAAGTAGAGTTGTGTGACAAACTTCAAAAGAATATTCCAACTCCTAAAAAGAGCTTCCAATGTCCCATGTGTGAATCCCATTTTATATTTTCATGACACTGCATTTTAAATTGAGCTAATGCCGACTTAAGTGCAAGAATGTTAAGAATTTGGGTGATTTCAAAAGATGGTGAACAGTTGAAAATTTTAAATATTAAAATTACAGTCATCGACCAGTTGCAATAGGTTGTTATATCGTAGAGCTTATTTGATTGTGTGTTGATCATAGTTAGCATTGAAAAATCTATTGTAATTAAATGTAAATAGATAAGCTCAGCAAATCTCTTAAAAAGGAAATATAATTAACAGAAAATACCAAATAAATCAAGATGTATTTTCTTTTCTTCTTACAAATAAAATATAATTAAATCACACCCGATGAACCTGGAGGAAATATATCTATTTGGTATTTTCTGATATAAAAAATACTATTTCCCTAAGATTTTTTCAATGCTAATCACAGTATTGCCTTTGATTAACTTTTCGTACTCCATTGACTATTATTATAGCAGGGATTAATGGCGACCTGGATGAACTGTACATAAATCTGATTCAACATATTATTGAAATTGTTTGAAGGTAGTGATGAACAAGCGCCATGGCACCATTCGAAAAATGGCGCCCTCAAATGGCGTTGGCGTAAATAGCACCAGTGCCAGCGCCGTGGCGACATTTCCAGAGTTGTTAGAATTACTGAACTTTTTTAAAAAGTATATGTAAATGTAAGTATTTATTTTTCTCACCAAAAAGTATAGAAAATGTAAAATACCTTTTTTATACTCGTACTCATGCGTAAATATGAGTAAAATACTTTTTTCCCAGGAAAATGTAAAATTTGAGTATTTTTCCCCCGGAAAACGTAAAAGCTACTACTTTTTTACATGTGAGAGTGAGTTTTACACTGGAAGACATAATGGATGTCATTTTTTAGTGATTATTTAGTCTTTTTTAGAAATATTATATGATTTCTCTCAAATTTTCGTATTTTAGCAACAGAAAATTGTGATTTTAGCAACAAAAAGACATTTTCTCTGTACGCGAGTACTTTAATAATGTACGCGTAAAAGTGAGCACTCTTTTAAAAGTATATGTAAATGTATTTATTGCGTACTCGCGTACGCGTATTTTTCGAGTAAATGTACGTACATTTTAACAACTGTGGACATTTCACCACTACTTGAAGGCTAACATACTGTGCAATGAATTTTTTGCGTATTTCCTTGATGTTTATTATGTTTACAATTTGTGTTTCAATGTGGCACTGCCGTTTTTAAAATTACAAATGATGTCAACATTTTTTTGAGAACACTTTCTATGTTTTGAGTTTTATTAAACTTTTTATGCACCTTTTCTCGGATCCAAGTTTTTTTAACACAATTTTTGTGGCAATCTAGAGAAAAACCTTTTGTAGAAAAACTTTGTCCAAAATCCCGATCCTGATCCTGAAACCCTTATCCCGACCCCAACAATTTAAAAAACGAATCTCAATCCCGAGACCCTGATCCCAATGTCGCAGAGGCAACACACCTTCGGCGTTCCGACTTTTTTACTCTTATTTCGCGGTGGAAGAAGTTGGAATGCAGCCAATTCTATTTCGCGATTTATTTTCAAATTTAATTTTGTGTTGCAGTGTTTGATTTTGGCGTTATTTGTGATGTTGAGTTTCACTTGTCTGTTAAAAACGGCGGTCACCCACTGAGTTGACAATGACATCATTAATTATCATTCACTATGGCCGCAATAAATTCTTTAAATCCCCCTTGCAGGACAAAATGTTGAGTGCAAAACAAATACGGTTCAGTCAGGCGGTGAAAATTTTGGTCGCTGTGATCACTGGACATTCAATTTATTTACAATTTCCCTTTAACAATTTGGACCATTTCATTTCATTTTTTGTACCTCTTGCATGTGTCCTTGTAATTATTTTAACATTCTTTAATGAAGGGTTTGAACTAAAACAAGTGGGTGGAATTTTTAGCTATCTCGCGCTAAACAATGGTAGAATAGAAAAGCAAATTTGGAAACATAAGTATTCAATGCGTGAGTACAAAAAGTAATAAATGGCCACAAACTAGTTGACTGACACATGTGTGTCAACTCAGATTTCGGCTTCACTCGTCGCAGAGCGATGTTTCAATGCACTTGCCGGGTACTTATTTTTCAGCATTGCTTCAGCTTGATTATTTTTGCATTTGTCTATAGCCCTGCGACACGTGAAGCCGAAATCTGAGTTGACACAGGCCAGTTGACACACAAGTACTGAATACTGAATGCGTCAGTACAAAACTGGGTACTTAATACATAAATACAATTATAAGAACTTACTACGAACTTACTACTGGAGACGTTTAAAAAAAACTTATTTTGAGGCCTCTACTTCTAAAAATTGATGACTCAGTTGACGAAATAAAAGCTGATAAGAGCATTTTTGCATTTTTAAGTTTCATTTCAAACTATCTGCCAGCAATGTGTGTCCAATGGGCTTGTGCACTGCCTATCATAATGTTCCAAATAAAGCTAATCAAGTGTAAACGATTTTGCCTCTGCAATATGACAGCAGTGGCCTTTCCACAAAATACAATTGGACATGGCAGGGTTTTATCGGGGAATACGGTAACCTTCCAATTTGCCGAAAGTGCCATCAATTGACCATCACCCTCACAAAATGTAACATTTCACACAAACCGGGGGCAGTCCCAGACTCGGTAAACGACCTAGTAAAGTTAAAAACCCTGTAAAATGTCAGGTGTCATGTAAAAGACCCTGTTAAGTGTCAAGGCTCTTTTACATGACACCTGACATTTTACAGGGTCTTTTACATGACACCTGACATTTTACAGGGTCTTTTACATGACACCTGACATTTTACAGGGTCTTTTACATGATATGGGACTGGCACCCTCTCAATTCATCTGCCTTGAAAAAGTGACACGTTTTGCATCCGCCCTGTTTCCCGCCACTTCTTTTGCCTTGTCCAAAATCACCCGGATTACTTCATCATGGCCCAGTGCCTTTTCGCTCGCATCCGAGTTTTTGTGCTCCATGTTTGTGGTTGACGATAGAATTTCTTCAGTACTTTTTGATCCTTGAAGGGCGAAATTTGTGATGTCTGGAAAGAAAGTGGGCGGGTTTTCATGGATATGGGCAGTTTGATCTTGTGTTGAATCGATAGCACCTGTTAACGGCGGCATAGTCCTAGAAAGAAGTTTTTAACCTGTCGTATTTACTCGAATAATTCCGTTGGGGAATTACTTTTTCATCGAACTTTTCGAGGGGTGAGTATTCAGGGGCAGTGATGTAAAAGCGCTAAGCGCTATTTTTGCCCGGCGCCAGGAACAAAATGCTTGGCGCCATTTTGCTCTGGCGCCATTGGCGCCTGGCGCTGAGTGTTGGAAAAGCGCCATGGCGCTTTTGGCGCTTGGCGCCAAAGACCTGGCGCTTTTCACATCACTGTTCAGGGGGTTATTGTTTCATCGAAATTTGAAGCATGTTTCTATCAATTCACTTCACGAAATATGCTTTAAGAAAATGACAAGCTGTTTCCGTTAAAATTTAACAACGTATTTACATACACCTGACGTTCATATTCATCTGCATCGGCAGGTGGAATTATTCAAGACGAAAATTGTTTTTCCTCACTAATCTAACATGTTGGAAAAATTAAAGAGGATGAAATATTCCAGCAAATACGGTAACATATTTCTCCGTCACTTGTCAATTTTTCAGTTCAACTCAAACACACACACACACAATGAAAAAGCATTTTACCATCGGTGTCATCAACTGAACATTCTTTGTCCCTCAAGAAACTGATGCCACTGAGACTGCGATTCATAATGCTTGTGTTAAATTGAGTCTTTTCTGCCGATGCAGTTGATGATATAGAAGCCATTGAGGGCCTGTCCTGTGAGTGAAAAGGAGTCACTTTACTGTTCACTCTTAACTTTTAACCTTACTGTGAATTTTTCTCTTCACTCTTAATTTTGCTCTACACTCTTAACTTTTTACTTTACTCTTCATTCGTAAGTTTACTCTTAACTTTTAACTTTACTCTTAACTTTTATCTTCACTCTTTACTTTAACTTTACTCTTAACTTTACTCTTCTCTCTGAATTTGACTCTTCACTCTAAATTTTTTACTTTACTCTTCACGCTTAAGTTTACTCTTCACTTTTTACTTTACTCTTCACTCTTAAGTTTACTCTTAACTTTCAACTATACTCTTAACTTTGCCACTTGCGGAACCACGCCACATTCCCTTCAGTTCACGTGTATCAGTTCCCTTACCTCGTCGATGGACACCATTGTTTCACTGTCTTTGTCATCGCTGTATCTTATCATAACATTGCTGCTTTTCATAAGTGTACCATTAGCTGTTGTGCGCTTGAAATTGCTAGCATAGCCAGGTAGTTCCTGAAATTGTATAACCACTTGTAGGTATATTTACCGTATTTCATCTAATAGAAGGGCAGATCTCCAATTCCAATACAAGGTACACAAAGTGCTGGAATTGTGCCAAATGCATTAAAAAATATCCGTGGACGCTGTGAAATAGTGTCTTTAGTCCGTCGATTTTGTGCACTTTTACTATAAAATGTTGAATGAACTTTATGAATTTATCATCATTCTGTGAACTGTCTGTGACGTTACACTTTGAAAAACCTTGGCAGAATTTGAAAAAGATTGGCTGAAAAGCAGAGTTGTTAGAATTACTGAACTTTTTTAAAAGTATATGTAAACGTAAAGTATTTTTTTTTACTCACCACAAAGTATAGAAAACGTAAAATACTTTTTTTTTACTCGTACGTACGCGTAAATGTGGGTACTTTTTGTGAGTGTAGAAACGACTACTTTTCTTCATAGAATGTGTAAAAGTGGGCACTTTTTCATACGTGTACTGTACAGCACAACGTATGTTTTTCTATAAGCAAATGACAGATTATATAGTTTTCAAGGTCTCTTTTTTCTAGGAGATAAAAATCATCGTTCTCCCGACTCGTTTACCACATCCATTGTTTCCACAACCATTTCGATTTGGTTGCAAATTTTGGAATTTTTAAAGGCACTACCCCCGCATATCTAAAATATTCAATGGAACCACTTCTGTAAATACATAGCAGTGTAGTTACTTTATAAATATGTCCCACATTGAATTTTCATAAATACATTTTCCGTACGCGTACGCTTTGAAAGTGTACGCGTACAAGTGCGTACGGTATTTTTTTGAAAAGTATATGTAAATGTATTTACCGCGTACTCGCGTACGCGTATTTTTCGAGTAAACGTACGTACCTTTTAACAACTCTGCTGAAAAGTTGATGGTAAAAAATAGAAGGATGGTCTCCAATACATAGAAGAGCAGGTAAAAAAGTGGACGAAAAAATAGAAGGGTGCCCTTCTATTAGAAGAAATATGGTATATTTGTAATTTACGAGTTTTTACAGGAGCAGTTTGTCAAAAGCTTGACATAGAAACGAAAATTAGCTAGCCAAATTTGAGATCCTTCTGTTTTCCACGTTGACATAATATGACACCCTCATTCTGGACACAAGATTCCGTAGCACCGCCCTCCACAGGACTACAGCTTGGTCTACGATCTGCGAAATCGATTTTCTGGTTATTTTTTTATATTTTTGTATTGATTGTTTACAAATTTACATTGTGTCCCCGCACGCTAGTTTATGACAGAAATTTGTTGAAAACTTTTGTAAACTACACTCCTATTTTGGCTAGCTGGTTTGTTATGGCATAAAATTGACTGAAATTCGATATTTCCATTTCGATTTTTTGAAGCCATGAAGGTGAAGCCATGTTACCACTTGCTTCATGACAACTTTCGGGGTCATTTTTTATTATAATGTTATCAGTTTTACTGAGAAGTAAAGATTGACGTTCAGCACTAATTTTCATTGCTTTAGACTCCTCTTTATATAAAAAAAAACAGAGAATTGAACATTGACATCAGAAGATCAGGCTATCAGCTTAAAAAACAAGGGGCAACGTTTTTCAACGTTTCAGCCAGCCCCATTTTTGTCGTCAATATGCCCACTGCTTAGATATGACCCATTTTGTGACTCACTCGAAAATCGGCAGTGTTAGCATCGAACACTTTGCGAAAGTGGAACAAAGTGCACTCGATGAAAATCGACCACACGTACGGATTGAAGCCTCTCGTCTGCTCTAACTTAGCGTGCATGCGACCGAGATTTGAAGCCACCGGTTCGATTACCTGCGTTTTTCCTCCAGTAAATATTTATGTATTCATTCAACGCACACATAGGTAATTCAATAAAAGAGTAAACGCTGGTTTGTGTCCTGCAGTGAAGGTGATTTTATCTTCATGGCATGGTGCCAACTTTGATGTGTTACATTCCACACCATGACAGGTCACACAATTTAAATAGGCGTAGTGCATGTGCAGTGCACCTGCATATAACATCTGACTTTGTGTAACATCCCACACCTACTATCCGTATGTCGGCTTTACAGCATAGCACAAACATAATTTCCCCTATGGTTGATTGAATCAGGACTACCTAGTGATGTAAAAGAGCCATAGCGCTAGCGCCAAAGCAAAAAGCGCCATGGCGCTTCTGGCGCTCGGCGCTACCTTGCTGTGGCGCCATGCCCAAGAAAAGCACAACGGAGCTTTAGCGTCTTGGCGTTATTTGTGCCCGGCGCCAGGAACCAAACGCCTGGCGCTTGGCGCCAGCGTCAAAAAAAAACGTCATGGCGCTTCTGGCGCTTGGCGCTAGCACCAGGCGCCAGCGCCATCGCGCTTCTACATCACTTATCAGGACACTCGTTACCCTGAGATTATGTTAACAATTTTCGTGTCTGCGAGAAAGTGAACTCACCGAAAGATTATCCAAATTCATTACAGTAGTTTCGAGTACCTGAAGAAATCTGACCGCGTGAAATCTAAACTCATTTGTGTTCGAAATTTTTCCGATGCTGTCCGTTTTGTTGTACTGGGGGAAGAGCGATCTGTGGGCAGTCCCAGACTCTGCAAAATGCCCTGTCAAATGTCTAAAGTGTCTAAAGTCATGTAAAATGCCCTGCAAAATGGCAACTGTTGACATTTGCAGAGCATTTTACATATCTTTAGACACTTTGCATTACATTTGACACTTTGCATGAACTTTGACACTATACAGGGTATTTAACAGGGTCTGGGACTGGCACCTGGACTCTGGTGAAAGTTCGAAAATCATTCTGAATATTGCAACTGCCAGTGCGTCTTTGTGCGGTGAGAGAAGTGTCTGTGGGAGTTATGGGATGTTTTATCGATTATATACTTCTTTTGAAATAACTTCTTTTAAGCCGGAGTTGATGACGACAAATAGGAGCTGAAGCGACAAATTCAGTATTGACAAATTACAAATACTCAAGGACGCTTAGTTAGAGATATCCATCCCCAAAGTGAGGTGTTGAAAGCACTAATGCTACGATTAGGTACAGCTCGGGCGTAAAATTCCAGCGTAAAATTCCATCGCAAAATTGATTACATAAAAGTGGATGATGATACAGGTCTGCAATTTTTCATGGAGAATATGTTTATCAATACCTTCATTGTGTCCGAGAGTCATCATCCACAGTCACTGCAATTTGATTGTGGAAATTCAAAAATTTCTATTTTACGTTGGAATTTTACGCCAGCTGAAGAAAAGTTAATTCTACGCCAGGTGATTGCATGCAATGACATAGCGTAGAATTGATTTTTCTTCAGCTGGCGTAAAATTCCAACGTAAAATATAAATTTTTGAATTTCCACAATCAAATGGCAGTGACTGTGGATGATGACTCTCGGACACAATGAAGGTAGTGATAAACATATTCTCCATGAAAAATTGCAGACCTGTATCATCATCCACTTTTATGTAATCAATTTTGCGATGGAATTTTACTCTGGAATTTTACGCCCGAGCTGTAATCGCTCCAAAACTGACAACCACATCGCGTCCAAAATATTTTCAAAAAGCTTCAGCAATTTTCAAAATATAAATTTAAAATGAAATTGAAATGTTGCCGATAAATAGCGAAATTTTCAATTTTGATTTATATCTTAAGAATCACTGAAGCTTTTTTGATAGGTTAGTGCGTGCAACATCTCAATAATTATCTCTAAGCATCCTTGAGTATTTGTAATTAGCAGAGTTGCGAAAGCGTATTTACACTTACTCAAAATACCTGGGTAAATGGGTATTTATACTTACGCTTACGCTTATGCTTTCACAAAATACCCGTACACTTTTTTACGTGTTCCCGGCCAAAATACCCGGGTACTAAAAGCGTAAAAAAGCTATTCACACAGTTCAGTTTTATGCTTTTGAAAAAGTGTAAACCACAAAAAAAAGAGTGAACGAAACCGCGTACCAGAAAAAAATGACTGTGTGTGTGCAGTAGTGATCGAAAAGCGCCTGGAAAAATTGCGCCAGGGCATTTGTTTTGTTAAGGGCAATATGTTAAAAATGTTGCTGAGGGCTTGATTTGGAAAGAATTCACTAGGCAAAAAGCCTCTTAAATTTTTTTACGCTTACACTTTTATTTACGCTTTCCCAGGTATTTTAAAAATACCTTACGCTTTTAGTATACATACTCAAAATTTTGAAAGTGTATTTACGTTACGCTTACACTTTCCAAAAAAAACCGTATTTTAACAACTCTGGTCATAGGCGGTGTAAGTTCTTGTGCGCTTGAGAATGTCACAAGCGGAGTTTTTTGTGTCACAAGCAGAAATTTCACTGTCACATTGTGACATTCACAAGCGTGTATTGTACAAATGAGAGTGAGAGCTCTAAATTAGCTCAAAATTGCTAGAATTTGCTCAATTTTTCCTATTTTCACCTTTGTAATCACTATTTACATACCGTATTTCCTCGAAATACCCCCGGGGGGTTTATTTTTTCAGAGTGAGAATTTTTTTTTGGGGGGGGGGGGGTTAAACGAGGGGGGGGGGGGTATTTCGAGGGGGGGGTTATTATTTCGCCAGAAATTTTTTGAAATCCCAGTAGTAAAATGTCGTCTGAAACGTACGCAGACGTCGAAAAATGCAACAAAAATCGCCATTTATAAGACTCTAAAGACATTTATAAGTGTGTAGACGTACAAACACTGTTCTCACATAACAGAGTCATCGTTTTTAACGTGTGTTCTGCATTGCCGGGATGACAAACCGCAGCCTTTGTCATTTACGTTCTCCAAACACTACATTTGGGGGGGGGGGGTATTTCGAGGGGGGGGTTTATAAGTTCATAGTGTCCATTTTGAGGGGGGTATTTCGAGGGGGGTATTTCGAGGGGGGGTATATCGAGGAAATACGGTATGTATACATGGTTATATACGTATTTTTAGCCAATTTTATTTATATTTATAGCGATTTCGGAATTTTTGACTCGCTGCCAAATTCACATAAGGGTGTCACAAGGAGAAATTTTGGCTAATGTGAATGTCACAAGCACAGGCGGCGTAAGTGCTTGTGCACTTGTGAATGTCACAAGCGGAATTTTGGGTGTCACAAGCCGAAATTTGACTGTCACATTGTGACATTCACAAGTGTGTATTGTACAAATGAGAGTGAAAGCTCAAAATTAGCTCAAAATTGCCAAAATTTGCTCCATTTTGCCAATTTTCACCTTTATCATCACTATTTTCATCTATATTCATGGTTATATATTTATTTATAGCCAATTATATGTTTATTTATAGCGTTTTCGAAATTTTTGGCTGGGTGACAACTTCATATAAGGGCTCCAATAAGAAGGTGTCACAAGGTGAAATTTCGGTTTATGTGAATGTCACAAGCGTAAATTGGGACCTTGCGCCGCCTATGGTCACAAGCGCAAATTGGGACCTTGCGCCGCCTATGACTCTCGTAATCAGTCGACACTGAATTTGTCGCTTCAGCTCCTATTTGTCATTGTTGTGCTGTAACTCCGGCTTTAAAGTTGGAGTGAAAATAGAGCTTGACGAAAAATGCATCCTGTATTTTTGTCAAGAAATTTAAAAACGCACCCAGGAATGCTTCAAAATGATTTTATGCTCCGCATTCATGTCGGTCAGCGATATGAGCGCCAGCGATTTACATGGAACCGGATCAATAACTGGATGGTTCATTTTGGTAGATGGATTTTTCTTTTCCCACGGAAATGATAGTTTATCTTTTTGAATCTTTATTTTATTGTTCATTTTTGCGGGGAGGTCTCGTTCTTGGTCTCCTTCGCTATGCTATAACAAAATAGGAGTTTTTAATCGCAGGGTCTAAAATATAAATAATACCTACCGTATATCCTCGAATAAGACCCCAGGGGAGTTATTTTTTCGTCAGAGTTTTTGAGGGGGGACTTATTCAAGGGGGAGGAGTTATTCAAGGGAGGGAGTTATTTTTTCCTCAGAAACTTGGACTTAATTCATCGTATGAACGCATTGTGTCAACTCATGTAATCCATGTTTTTAACAGTTCAACAACAACAAAAAGGTGTTTATACACTGCGTACATGGCATGTATCTGCTGTCACTGCCATACGTTAACATTCTTTTGTATTTTCATCGATCATTTTTGAAAATTTTATAGCAAATTTTTCACCCAGAGGGGGGACTTATTCAAGAGGGGGGAGTTATTCGAGGGAGGGAGTTATTTTTTCGTCAGTGTTTTTGAGGGGGGAGTTATTCAAGGGGGAGGAGTTATTCGAGGGGGGGTCTTATTCGAGGATATACGGTAATAAAATATTTATGTGTAGACGTAAATGTTGTGAGAAAAGTTGATGCGGAGGCTTTGCGGATGCATCCATACTTGATTACATAGTGGTCAAATCCGAGTTATGATAGCTATAATATATAGTTTGGTCAGGAAATTTTATTTTTATTTATTTTTAGGTGTATGTGAGATATAGGGCCATACCCATTGCTGGGTTACGCCCCTCTCATTCCTACTTTTGCCAGGGTTAGCTGATAGGCTTCAGCCTCACTCTGACACTTCTCGACAATTTTTTAATGATCTGTACTATTCATCGATCTGTTATTTGCACCATACATTTACTTATCATGCTATCCACACCCTGCTTATGGCCATGACATAATTTGGCCCCTAAGGAATTTATCCTCCAATCACATGGTATAGTACATCTGATTTTATCCAGTCTTTCACGCTCCTGTATGTTAGCTCTGCACACATATAACATGTGATGCAAATTTGCTACTATTTTGACATTATTACTGGAGCAGAAATTGCATATTTTTCTTGAAGCCCCACTCCTCGTTCTGAGTGCATTATATCTGGCGGCTAGCCAATTTAGCTCATTGTAATAAATGTTTTTTATTTCTACCTGATCCAACAACCCACCTCTGTTTGCTACCGCAGTTTCTTTTTTGACAATATCGCGAACATGTATCATCCGTTTTCTTTGGATATACTGTTTTATATCTGACACTTTCAGATTTTGAATAACTGTGTTGATTTGTGAGGAATGTATACACTGGTTGACTAATGTCTTGTTGGAGTTGTCTATCTTTAAACGTGGATTACCAGATAGTATCTTGTCTGTTTCATGAGCTCTCACAAGCCATCTGGTACTACAAGCCCTTTGCATGTAGTTATCATTCGTCAGTAATAATTGATTGTATTTATCTGATGGTAGTATGCCATTTATGTCATATAGCACAGAGCTGCTGCTACAACTGATCGGAAGTCTAGCAGCCCTTTTCATTGTTTGTATGTATATTTTATCCATTTCTACCAGTTGAATCCTGTCCAACCCTGTGATCTCTACACCGTACATTGATCCAGGTTCAACATAGGCTTTCCAAGTAATATTAGCAGTATGAAGAGGTGTAACGGTACCTTTGGCTGCACTCAGAGGCAATGTACTTAGCCTTTTCATTTTTGTAATGACATTCTTCTTGTGTGCTTTAAAGGGGTCAGCGCCGGTATTAATTAGAACACCAAGATATCGTATCTGAATTAAGGAAATAGGAAATTAAATTAAAACAAATAGAGGCACATAACACATGGCCATGGTTGGTTTTAGTAAAATTCTTTTTACTAAAATTGTATTTTATTTTTATTTTATTCATGTTTCATTTTATTTTATTTTATTTTATTCTGAAATATCATTAATAAAATAAAATGAAACCATTTTACAAAAATTTTACAAATATTTTACAAAAATTTTACAAAAAATCAGAATCTTGGATGCAAAGCCATAAAACAAAGTGCATGCTAGAAGCATGCAGATGAATAGAAAAAATTTTTATGTATACTTGTGTGTGACAGGGGTTGTGACGTAGGTATCTTGAATTTTGACCATCACAGGGGCCGGATAGATATGTAGCTAATTGCTCCTCCCAAGGGAAAGATGTCAAAAATTTGTTATTTTGGGGGAGGTGGGTGGGGGCTTGCGGGTCAATATATGGGCTTTTTCAAGGTATGGAACAAAGAAAATGGGAAGAAAATTACATAAATTAGTGATTTTTAAGGTGACAATATATAAAAAGATGTGAAAATTTTCAATTTTGAGCAAAAATATTTTTCATTCACAACACTGAAAGGAACAACAAGGCCCCTGTACTGCACATTGGCAGCAAAAAACTTAAGCAACAGGATAGAAAACTTTGTATAGAATTTTACAGACACTCGAGGTTTCATAAAATTTTACTAAAATTGTACAAAAATACGAATTTTTGTACAATTTTACTAAAATTTTACAAAAATTCGAATTTTAGTAAAATTGTATTTTTATTTTATTAATTTTCCATTTTATTTTATTTTATTTTATTCTTCAATTTTCCATTTTATTTTTATTTTATTTTTATTTTTTTCTGAGATTTTGCCAACCCTGCACACGGCACGTTTTCTGTACATGCGTACATTTCAAAAGTACGTGTACAGGTGAGTGAGTACGGGTACTTTTTTTGAAATTATATGTATGGGTGTATACAAAGTACTCAAGTACATGTATTTTTAGAGTAAATGTAAATAAATTTTAACAACCATTGGCAAGTTGCTTGATGTTAGGTGATGTTCTTCATGTTTTTGTTGACATTGGAATTTTGTTCATTCTTGTGTTGACATTGACTATATATTTCCTATATACTGTATCCTGTGCGGAAGGACCAGACCTTATCTTGGCTGTCCCTTATGTATGAGTAAATTTTTTTACATTGCTTGTACATTGATCCGCTCTACCCTTAAATTAAATTAAATTAACAACTGTGGACTGGGGTGTCGGGACATGGACCGGGACCGGGACTAGGTCGGGACTAGTGATGGAAAAAACGCCAGACTTTTGGCGCCAAGCGCCAAAAGCGCCATGGCGCTTTTCTGACCCTTAGGCCGGAATTAGAGCTTAGCGTCGATTCGACGTGAAATGATGACGTGAAATGTCGTCGTGAAATTAATTACACGAGTGTGGATCATGCTACGGGTCTACAATTTTCTAAGGATAATATATGAATCAATACCTTAATCGTGTCCAATACTGAGTGTTATCAGCCACAACTAGAGCGAATTGAAAAATTCAATTTTTATCATTTCACGTCATCATCATTTCACGTCACAGTGTCAGGGAACAACTTGACATTTCACGTCAGACTATTGCAAGCAGCAGTCTGACGTGAAATGTCAAGTTGTTCCCTGACACTGTGACGTGAAATGATGATGACGTGAAATGATAAAAATTGAATTATTCAATTCGCTCTAGTTGTGGCTGATAACACTCAGTATCGGACACGATTAAGGTATTGATTCATATATTATCCCGTAGCATGATCCACACTCGTGTAATTAATTTCACGACGACATTTCACGTCATCATTTCACGTTGAATCGACGCTGAGCTCTAATTCCCGCTTTAGCGCCAAGTGCCAATGGCGCAAGAGCAAAATAGCGCCAGGCGCTCAAAGCGCCATGGCGCTTTTCTGAACCTCAGCGCCAAGCGCCAATCGCGCCAAGGGTTAGGCGCGAAGCGCCAATAGCGCCAGCACCAAAAAATTTTTCTGCAATTTGTTTGTAGAAAAATCAATTTGTAGATTTGACATACCACTGATGTCGCAGCAGTTGATTTAAGTTTGCCATTAAAGTTCAATCAACCACTACAATGTTTCATATGTCAGATATTTTATGTTTTTACTAATTTTACTAGTTTCCGTTTTTACCACATAAATACGCCACTTGTCGAATTTGCCGCGGCGGAGAATTGTAAATTCCGGTCCCTTTGCGCTTTTAATTGCGTGCGTAATTAGATAAATGTTTGTTTTTATGGTACGGGGATTTTACACGCAAATCAGGAACGGCGCCAGTACCCCTTGGGGTCCTGACAGTTCCTGAGGACGGACACGGCAACTTACCAATCCCTTTCGTAATGGCAGCCGGCGGTTTACTTCGATTACTGGTTAATAAGCCGTAAATAAAATGTAGCCGTAATTAATAAAATTCAAATTAAAATTCAAGCAGTTAGTATGCTTCAGGGGGACCAAGTTGGGTTCACGGGAACTTTATTTTAGCAATATAATCAGAGTCAATTTCACAATAGCTCAAGTGAGTCGTATAGCCTCTAGTGGGTGAAAAAATGTAAAATCAGTGCATTTTATAATCACCAAAATCTACCATAAGAGAAATGAATACTAAATCTGAGACACAACAATTAACTGTAATGAGCGAATTATAAGGCGAAATCAATGATCACTGGAAAACTGTTAACGTAGCGTACAAGGCACAAGTAATTTAATTAAATGCGGGAAATAAATAATCAAATAAAAGGGTGCAAACGGAAAAGAAAAATACTTAATAAAGTCATGGCCGCAGTAGTGTCCATTCGGGCGTACCGTCCTGGGGCTGCGGCTTCGTTGGCGGATTTGCAGTGCACAGTGAACCGCACGTTCACTGTGACTTCCCTGTGCACCGCGGGCCGTCATTCAGTCACACATGGTCGTCCTCGAGTCGTCGGAGTGTCTGCACAAAATTGTCGTTACGTTTTTACGCATGATTGGCTAGCCATATTTCCACCTACAATCCCACCAGCCATTAATTTTTTACCTCCGGGCTAAAAACGATATGTTCAGAAAAAGTGTTTTGCACCGTTTTTTGGTTATTCAAAAATCATGCCTTCTCTGCATTTTTCGGTGGACGGCCGTGGCAGTCACATGCCCTGGGAGTGCAATTATGGCTTGTCTTCATTCGAATTATGGCATCAGCTTTCTGCCGTGCCGGCTTTTTGTGCCCGAAATTTCGAAATTTTGGTTCCCGCACAGGGCTCGATGTGAGAAAAAGTTTTTCTTTTTGATTTTTTCAAAAACTAATTAAGCAGATTACTAATTTGTGTTACTTCACAGCATTGTGCCACTGTTGGACGGGCAGTTTGGGATCAACATTCAAATTACCTGCTCGACCGACATGTCGCAGTCCGTGCGTGTGAAAATTGATCGTCGACAAGATTTTCTAATTGTTTTCATGGAATATTAACAAGTATGTTTTCAATTACTGATTTTTTGTTACAAAGTTGTCTGTTTCTCCTGTTGACAAAAGTTGTGCATAAATTATTACACCTTAAAACTTTTGTAATTGGTTTTGATCAAAAATTGTCTCGTATCAATTTTCACAATTACCATTTTCCATGTGGTGTTCTACCTGTTGCGCTGGAGCATCCTCCGGTGGCAGTGGGATGGCCTCGACCGTGTCATGGTGCTCGGGCGGCGGCGAGGGGGGCTTGGCTACGTTCTGCAGTGCCATGGCCGCCATGTCGTTGCTAATGGGGGAATATTCTTCATTAGGGCGGTAAACTGGCTCAACAACGGGCACTACTTCCTCCACCACCGGCACAACTTCCTCCCGCGCGTCCGCGGCGGAGTCAGAGCCCGAGGAGGCGGTTTCAATATTGGATAAAACTTCCGCCTGCAGTTCTTCTTCAAGGGCCGGGTATCTATCCGGTCCGACTAGTTCTTTCAAGTCGGCCCGGGGGCGCCATTCCTGTGGCCAGAATCCCAGTACATTTCCCCAGATTTGGCCCGATTCGTAAGAATAAATTCGGTCGGCCCTGTGCTCGACCGTCAGAAATCGGTGGAAAAAAGTTGACCACAACATGGTCTCGGCATTGGCCACCACGATGCGTACACATTTGGCGCGGGAGGTGGCTACGTTTCCCCGGGGCAACTCTGCTACAAATCCAACCCTACCGTACGCCTTCTTGGGATCGGCATCCAGCTGGGCGGAGTCGGTTGGCGGGCTGCCGCGCACGCAGGAAATGATGACCACTTCCGCTTCACGGGCCTGTGCTTTGTCAGCGGTAATTACGCGAGTGGTCCAGTAGGCCGCGTCGTGTTCTGTATGGGCTACTAGTCGACTGATTAGGGCGCGCGCCTGCGCCGCATAAAAGCACACAATTAGCAAACTAGCGGGATCTGTGAGATCTGCCCAGGGTAGGGTGGGATCTTCTTTCACCATGGCCACGAGGTAATCGTACAGGTGCAGGATGATGCGCAGTTCCTTCTTGTTGATAATGGACATGCCTTCTTTCGATTCGCAGCCCTGGTGCACCAGTGTCAATGACAGCATGACGCCGTCCTCGAAGTCGCCGGGCGCGGGCAACATGGTGGCGCAGTGCACGGCTGTGTCGTTGTAGGCGCGTAGCAGTCCATTGTACGCCGCCACAGAGTTAGCCTGAATGAGCTGGCGATGCCCGCGGAACACTGTTTCCAAGTGAACCACGGGACATAGTTGATATTGTGTGAGCCTATCAATGAGGGTGGGGTCGGGTTTCAGGATGGGCTCCACCCAGTCTTGCACGCGGATCATACGCGTCAATTGTTTACTATCTCCAAATAGAAGTAGCATGCCGTTCACTGGGAGCTGAGCCGCCTGAACCACGCTAATTACGGCAGCGTCAGATGCCAAAGACGCTTCGTCAACAATTACCGCACACACCATCACACTTTTTATACGGGCGTCGTGGGCGGAGTCTAAAGTGACATGGATTTGACCTGGCTGCACCACTTCCAGGAACACCCGGTGCAGCCTGACCGTAGCCCTGACATATTTAGACAGCGCCCTACGCAGCACCTTACCCCAAAATCCCTGGTCAGCTAAACTAGCCTCTCCAGCCCGGGCGCCCGCCACGCCGGCCTCGAAGTCATTGAATGGCTGTTCGTCTCCATCCTCGGCGGTGAGAAATGGCACTTGTTCGGTCAGCTGCGCGCGTATAACGGCGTCGTCCGTGCAGTTGTTGATAATCTCGTCCACCAGCTCGTAGTCCTTCTTGGCGCCGTCGTACTTTTCCAGCGCTGCCGTCCATTCGGGGCTGAGGCGGACGATGTTGTGGCCGGTTTGCTGTGCTAGGGTGTGCAGGGTTGGTAATTGGGTCGCGGGGGTGGTGCTATAAGTAGCATCACTTTCCCACATGGGGCTCAAGACACGCACCGGAAATGCCGCTCTTAATTTCAAAAATTCTTCGAAACCCTCCAGTTTTTGCATTTCAGAAAATGGCGTATCAGCCATAGCGGTCCATTTCGCACGTTCCCGTAATAAAACTTCCAAAGCCCCAAAAATGTCCCGCTGCCCTAATTTATTCAGGTTGGTCAGGGCCCTGCGCGCTCCTTCGTCGGCCGCCGAGTTGACCGTGCACGTGATGAGCGTCGAATGGTATTTGGCGTTCGGCTGCTTGTCAGATGGCAGGTCGGAGCCCGCGCGTACCCTGGGTCTCGAGTTATAGTAATTATAACCGCGTGAACACACATACGCCAGTTGATTTTGCGTGGTCGTCTTCCCGGACCTGAAAGGCGAGTCACACATAATCAAAAGGGGTTTGCGCATTCGCACGGCTGTGATCACAGCTCCTAGAACTTCTACCTGTCCTTGTTGCGGCAGAAACTCACCTAATTTGGCCTGAATCATTTGTTCATTTTTTCCCCTGAACAATGATTCGTACAGCTCATTAGCCTCGCGGCTAATTAGCGCCCAGTCAGTTTCATCATCCAGCAGACGCAAATTCAATATCACCGCTAATTGGATTTGCGCCTCCAGGGTGAGTACTTTTGACCCCTGAACCACTTTTGGCACCCAGCCGACCGGCGCTTTGTTCAGGGCGGCCTGCAGTGACCGCATGGTTCGGTCATAATTGGGCAAGTCGTTTGAGCCGCGCACCATGTACCTTCCACTCTCCAAGGTACGGGGCAGTGCTGATTGCGACGCCGTCATGTCCAATTTTGCACGCAGCATTGTAGTGGTTGGCTCTGATTCCACACTGGTAATTCTCACTGATAAGTTGGGGCTGCCCGCCGCTGGTTTGTCTTCGTCTTGTCGGGCCTGCACCAAACTCAATACTGACATGGGCGTCGCCTGGTTCAGCAGCTGTGTCTGCGTATTCACCTGCTCCAGTAAACGCACGCGCTGCTCTTCTGGTCCCTCAAAAGTGTCAGCTTGTAATTCCTCGGGGTCCGGGCGGCGCACCATAATGTCGCATGCAGTGCCCTGCGGCGTGTGCTCCCAGAACACATGTGCGCACACATCCGTTGCGCGTTTCACCCGAAACCGCAAAAATGACTCGTTGTAGCAGTGGGCCGCTGCTAAAATACTCAATTTATACCTGAGAAATGCGTCCATGCTGTCTCGGTTCTCTGTATCCGGCTGGATGCCCGTTGTGCTGATGTCCTCGGCCGTGGCGACCTGCAGCCCGTACGCATGGCCGTAAAATTTGTCGCCAAACACGTCCAAATCGTTCAGATCGTGATATTCAACGTGGGCCAGCCCCAACTGTCCAGCACTCAAATTTTCCACTCTGCTGTCACTCACATACTCCCTGTGCAAAATGACCAACTTTTCCGGCCCGGCATCGCCCCGCTCCGCCGCACCCAGTGGTTCCAAATTCTTGTAATTCGACGGCGTGAAGGCCGCTCGCAGCCGCGCCGTTTTCCAGTCGCTCGTATAGGGCTGGTAGCCGGAAGTGTCGCCGCGCGTCAATGTTCGTGCCGCTTGAGTGACGCGCCGCATGCCCTGCGTACTCACTACCACTGGGGCGGCAACATTTAAGGGGCATTTTGTCTGATTACCCCATATCGCGACGCCGGTGAACTCCCAGTACCTTGGGTTTTCTATTTTCTGTGCGATCGCGGTCGCCGAAAAACGCATTCCGTGTCGCACCAGGGGCAGAAACATTGAGGGGTGTTGTTTCTGAATTCTCGCGCACAAATTCACCAGCTGGGTGGTCCGTTTGTCTCTAGCCGCCTTGGCTCGCTTATTTGAGTAGTAAAAATACGGATACGCCTCATCCGCATTCACCCACTGCTCGTTTTCGCTGAGTATCGCCATCGTTTGCTCAGAAATTCTCACATGGCACTGATACTCAACATGCCCGTCGGCGCCCGTGTCAATATACACTCGATCTACCCAACCTTCAAATTTCTCTCTGCTGGGGTAGATTTCCGGTCCATTTTGCATCTGCTGCGCGTGGTAAAGTTGTCGCGGGGGAATGGTTCCACCGCCGCAGGCACCGTGTGTATTTGTCTCCTTGGATTTGATTTGTCTGCACCTTCAAATGGGCGTTTGCGAGAGGCCGAAGCCATTATAAATATAACAATGTGATAAAATAATTAATTGCGAAGTTTTTTAATGAACGGGGAAAGTAATAAAGACTCGTGCGGTCCAGTTGCCCGTGGGCAAAAGGGGTGCACGAGCTTCCTACGCACACACACACACTTTTACACACACATCACGCTTTTTCAACCTTGGTCTGGGTGATGTGGCGTGACGGCTGCTATCGTAACGGCTAATTAGCGCACATTTAATTAATTCTAGTCATCGCCGTATAATTCACTGTAAGAAGGGGGAATTAAATATTCACTGGTTGCTTTGCAACGATCTGCATGAACTACATATATTTTCTTATTAATATTGTTGAACAAAGTCACTAATGGGTGGGCATAATCAATGCACTCATACGGACCGATAAAGCGAGGCGCGAATTTCTTACTAGGGCCCGTCAACTGAGTAATACGCGGCGTGTACACGCGTACCGCTTGCCCGCGTTGCACATTCAATCGACGCGCACGGCGATTGGCGTAAAATTGTTCCTTTTGCTGCGCCTTTGCTAAAGCGGTGTGCGCCGCTTCGCGTGCTGTGGTCAGACGCGCGCCTAATTCATTTATAAGAGCGCGCTTATGCGGCAATGAGGGCAATGCCTCAGTGTCAGGGGGAGGCTCGATCATACGCTCCCACATGGACGCAGCAGGCTTGCCAAATAGCAACGCGTAGGGGGTGGTTTGCAACGAAGGGTGTTTCGATGTATTGTACGCATGTACAGCGGCGCCTAAATGTATGTCCCAATCGTCATGTGTACGATTTACGTAGTGGGATACTATTTCCATCAGAACACCATTCCTACGTTCCACCATTCCATTACTCTTGGGGGTGTACGCAAAAGACGTGTGTTGGGTCGCATTCAAATATTGTAAAAGCTTGGCAAAAGTGCCCTCAGTAAAGCTAGGGGCATTATCACTGAGTATATCAGCTGGCACACTAAATATAGGCAAAATGTGCAGCAAAAATGCAAATGATACTGTGTCTTGTTTTATGTCGGGAACGGGCACAGCAATTCCAAAACGTGTGCACTGATCAACAAATACTAACACATGTCGGTTTCTGCGTTTCGTGGTTAGTAAAGGTCCTATTGCGTCTACTGCTATCACATCACCTGGCCTTTTGGCTACCTGGCGGCACACCATTTGAGTTCGCATTGCCGCTCTGAGACCTTTCTTGGCGTTGCACGAAGGGCAAGTAGCAACCCAGCGCGCACTTTCTGGCCGCATTCCTGGAAACCACGCGAACTCCTGTAACCTTTCAAATGTTTTTATTATTCCTAAATGACCCGCCGTGGGGTGATTGTGAGCTAATTCTAACACGAATGGAACTAATTCCGACGGGATACACACTGGGTCGTATAACTGTATACCTGGTATCTGGGACGTTCCCGCTTGGCGACGTAATAAACCGTATTGATCAATAAAATACGGCGCGGCACTGTAAAAATTATCTGCGCGGCACACTTCTATAGTTGTGGCTATGTACGGTTCTTCTGCTTGTAGTCGCTTCAACTTATCAACCAAAGTCATGGGAGGTAGCGCCATGATTGTACTGCGCTTGGTTACACTCGTTAAACCTGGAACAACTTCATTTCCGGCTCCTGAACCACCAGCCATTGTTCCAGTTCCAGGCGCTTCCGCATTCCGCTGCCGCTCTCGCAGCCCGGGTGACTCCGCCTCTTTTCGCCCGCGCGTCCGGTCGCTGATTGGTTGCAGTAACTCCGCCTCCTCGTTTACGCCGCTTCGTTCGCTGATTGGCTGGTACGCTGCCCTGCTCGCTGCAGCTACCGTAACCTGCTTATCGTGCGGGATAGCGATTTCACGGCACGTAACTTGTGCAAACTGCTCAAAAGCCTCATCCAGGTCTTTTTCTCGTCGAATACCACTGGCGCGTCTTGTCTTCTAGATAATGCATCTGCTAATTCATTGCTTTTTCCCCTCAAATGCTTGAACGTGATTTGATACGGCGTAATTGCCAAGGCGAACTTGTGTAGCATGGCGTGCGGGGTAGTCTCTAAATTAGGATTCTTTACCCACGAAATACTCTTGGCGTCAGTCCAGACTTCAAAGGGCCGTCCCGCCAGATAACAATGCCAATTACGTATACTTTCGTAGATTGCACATGCTTCCAATGAAATTGCTGGCCATTTGCTTTGGGTTGCACCTAACTTCCGGCTGTAAAAGGCACATGCATGTAGTATTTTTTCGTCCTCTGCTCGTTGTGCTAGTACTCCTGCAACAGCGATTTTAGAGGCGTCCGTGATAATTATAAACATACATTTGGGATCGGGAAATTGCAAACATGGGCTTCCTAACAATGCTTCCTTGAGCTTATGAAAAGCTTCCAGTGCTTTGGGTTTTGCTGTCAGATCGACTGGAGTGTCGCTGTTGTAATTTTCCCTCGGTCCCGTACGCGTGAGATTTGATAAAGGTACGGCTGACTCTGCGCATCTGTGAATCATGCGTCTGAAAAAACCTATAGCTCCTAGAAAACCCTTAACATCTTTTACGGTAGTGGGTACCGGCCAGTCCTGAATTATGTGCCGTTTATCATCCGGTACGCACACGCCGTCACGGCCTATCATAAATCCCAAAAAACGTACGGCTGTGACGCATGCGAAAAAACACTTTTTCGGACTAATTTTGAAATTATTTCTAATTAATCTTTCCAACACCTGCCCTATGTTGTATAAATGTGTTTCCCAGGTTGCACTATAAATCAGTAAATCGTCGATGTATAATAGCACATTTCGATGTATTAAGCCGGCCATAGCTAATTCAAAACAGCGCTGCGCTAAACTAGGTGAGCATTTTAATCCCATTGGTAAATGTTTCAGTTGAAATTGTCCAAAAACATTTCTTAATGACGTAATGTGTCGATCATCTGGATGCAAAGCAATGTTATAGAAAGCTTGATTTATGTCGGCACTGCTAAAAATACTTGCAGCTACATAAAGATTCGACTGTTTCATCTAAACGGGGTAATGGGAATTGGGGAGCGTGCAAAACAGCGTTCAGGCGTCTGTAATCAATTACCATCCGCTTTGCTCCATCCGGTTTGGATACCACCAGTGTGGGGGCACAATACGGGCTCGTACTGGGTTCCACGATGTCGTGCTCAATGAGGCATCTCAAATGATTTTCTAAGTATTGCTGATCATCCAGACTCAATCGGTACATTCTGCAGGCAATTGGTTTTTTGTCCACTAATTGTAACCGGTAGTCCACTAATTCGCTGTAGCCAATGTCATACTTGTGTCGAGCAAAAGCTTCTTTATACTGCAAAATCACCTTTTTCAGTTCCTCTCTGCGTTCATCCGTCAAAGTTTCTGGCACTGTGAATTCCATTACGTGTCCGTCTGGGCATGCAACTTGCAGTGGGGGTCCTAATTTGTCTTCGGCGACTTTGGGGGGAGGTTCAGTCGCTTGAACTTGCCGACACACATCTCTGTCATAACACTGCTTCACCCATTCAGCGGGGGGGTCTCCAGGTTTCACCTTCAGCACGCAGTCCACTGGCTCGACCACTGCAATGCGCTGTCCTACCTGTAGCACTACGGGCTGATTTCGTACATTTGCACATCTCACCTGAAACACAGGGGCACTGGTTTCATAGGCCGCTGAAGCAGCCATAACTCCACAGCGTTCGCCTACCGTATCCAATCCCATGACCGTAAATAACTTTTCATCCATGGGGGCAGATAATTTCGCCGTCACTAGCGCTTCATGTCTAGCCAGAATTTCTATTTTCTCGTTCACAATAGCGTAAATTCTGCGCTGCTGCACTTCTGGGTCTGGGTTATCAAACGGGATTATCGCATTAGCCGTAGGGATCCGTAGTTCCCTTGCAGGTAGATCTACTACCATGTGCCGCAAGACATCTGCGCCAATTAGAATTTCACCAGCTAATCCGTTCACCGCCTGAAACACAATCCCGAAAGTGTGGTTTCCCATCATTACCGGTATTTCCATCTGTCCCAATACCAAAAGTTTCGAGTCTGCTGCACACCTGAGGGCTCCAATAGGCGAAACCTCATCATGCTTAGTAGCCTTTTCCTTGTGTCGCATCAGCACGTCTCTGTTGCATAATGAACGCATGGCGCCTGTGTCCAGTAGACATCTCCGATATTCTCTCCCATCGATGGTTATGGTAATGGACGGGCTGTAATACACATGCACAATTTCTTCACGTCAATTGGCTACTTGATGTATGTTATCTCTTTCTTCCGTCGAGAAAGTGATCATACATACCGATTCTTCTTCCAGATCGCATTTTCTGTTGATACTGTATTGTATAGCGGGAAAACAATGCGCGCCCGTGAGTGCGGGCATGCCACTTGGCATTCCCACGCACGGGTTAATTACCGTTCTTACCTTTACCTGTTCGCTAGGGCGGTCCTCAGCCAGTTCGACGATGATATTGGACTTATCTTCTGTCTTTGGTCGTTTTTTGATTTTTTCCTTTGCCCGGTTCACCAAAGTCACGGCCATTTCCGGCGCTGCAGCCATGAGCGCGGCTAGTAAATATTGCATAGTGACTAGTGCACATATCAGGTAAATCCATACTTGTAGCCAGGTGCGCCAGGTGTCAAAATCCCACCATCCCAGCGCCAATACCGATTTTGCCAAGGTTCGATGCCTTTGCATGTGTGATTCCACCTTCGGCTCCGCCCCCTGCGTAATTTGCCGCACAATTGAATATGCATGCCATACGTCATTTAGGGTGGTTGTCGGCACTAATTCTGACAAATTGTACATGGTCGTGGCGGCAAAAATCTGATGATGCACATCCTTAACCTTTTCCTGTTGCCATTTCTGCGGGAAACTGTGTGTGTTATACATGGGTAAGTGTTCCAGGCCGCCTACCTCCGGCAGATATCTGTACCACTGTCCATTTAACATTACCACACGATTGTGCGCATTGGTGCATGATCCCGGGATCGCTTGAAAGTGCAAAATGTTGGTTAACCTATTCATGTGTAACGTCACATTTTGCCCATGCACACTAACTTGCACAGGTATTGTTTCATAACATTCTGGAACCTTTTCCTCTTTCATTATCTCGTATGTTTTTACCGCGAAACATTTGTGAACCAAAAATCCGTCCGGCGCAGGTTTAGCAATTATTTCATTATCATTCATGTACCAGCGGGCTGTCGTAGTTGCGTGTTCACTCATAGCCAGGCGCACAAATTCTTGGAAGTGTTGCACATTCTTGCAGGTGGCTACGGCCTGTGCACGCATGGTTTGTTCTGCTGTTTCGTATACCGCCTGCATGCTGGCTGCTAATTGGCCTGCGCTCACTATCCCCAGTGTGGGTCGACCTTGCGCTCTTTTTTGTCTGACGCTTTGAATCACTGCCTTTTCAAATGGCGCCACTACGATATCCTGATCTGATTTCCATAATTTGATGCCGCATGATTCAACTTCTTCATGTGCTCTGAAAGACAGTGATAGCGTATGATCATCGGCTAGCCAGATATCCTGTCTAATGCGTCCATGCATTTCACGCCATTTTTCATATGGGCATTCTGCCTTCGGGTTCGGTTTCCAGGTTAATTGGCTGCCGTCTTCTAGCGTGCATGCACCCATTTCATAATTGCACTTGCTGACCTCACCCAGCGTGCTTTGCATGGTGTTGGCTCCATATCTCATTTGTACTTCCCCGCGAAACAGCCCACAGTGTGGCGTCGTTTCACTCACCCATTTGCAACAGTACAATCCATGTCCTGAATAGCTAACATTGGTGGGATATTGAGTGTCCCATGCGTTGTCCAGGTCACTCACAGGGGTCATGGGCCCATTATTGCATTTGTGATATTTAATCATGCCTTTGCACTCGGCGGCTTCACAGATCGGGGGTTAGAATCAAACTTTTCCAGCGTGACGTCGCCCCAGAAGTTCTGATACGTCCTTGCCGTTCTGGTAGAGGCCACACACCTGTGCGCTGCCGCACGATATTCTACCATATTTCGCTTGTAGATTGTCAGTGTCAATTTTCGTGGCCGTTCTAATGACGCCGTAGTGTCTACAATGGCCGTGCAATTTGGTAGGGGGGGGTACGTGTATAAATCGTAGTGATCCGTCAAGTCACTGCATAGCAATGGAAACGAGGGCATGGTGGTCGTGCCCGCGCCCGGTAATAAAGCTAATCCCATTATAATTAACCCAACTGCCAATACAAAAAAAAGTGACTGTGCGACCTGGGGCATGTAGGGGGGTTCTGAGTACGCGCGCGGCGCGGGGCGCACCCCTTCCTCAGTAGACAAAAACCCCATATACCTGTCTATTTGGTTGCTGGATCCAGTACGTGGCGGCAGAGCGGCCGGCGTGGCGTACAAAAACGGGTCCAGACTGATGTTCATGAGCACGTCCAAGGGCACCTCAGTCAACGTGTCCGAGTGGTCGTCTGCAGGGCAATTAGGCCACAGCGTACAGTCCGTTTCTCTCAAGTCATGCATTCCGATCCTGCGTAAAAAGGCCAACCAGGTAGTTCGAAACAAGTAACCTTTTTCGGTTCGCATGTATGCCCATGGTTTGATCCAGAATTCACGCTCTTGCGCGAGCACATGCATTCCTGTAGTGCGCTGCGGTTCTTCGGGTGACTCTGGAACCAGTTCGTCGGGTTCCTCTGCTTCTAATTCCAAACCTTGCATCACAGGGATTAATTTATTAACGGGACGTATCATCATGCAGCGGTCATCTTCGCGCACCCGCATGGTCATTCCAGTCGTACTGGTCACTCAAGTGGGGTTCAGTGACTCTGCGTGGGGGTTACTTACCTGTACTGGTTGCATGTTATATTGTTGCATGCGCCCATCCGGTCCCATAGCCATCCAGTTGGCTGGCGGCGTTTGATATGCCATCATCTGCGGTTGCATGTTCATATCACCAGTCCTCTGTACCGTCTGCGCTGGCTGCACAGGCATCGGCTGAGCTGGTTGCCACTGTGGATATGCATATTGCATGGGCACCATACCTGGCTGCATCGCTTGGGCTTGGTCATTTCTCTGATAGCCACCACGTTGTCCTCCGCCGCGCCCGCCTCCATTTCCTCTGGATGCTCCGCCGCCGCGGCTCCTTTTGAAGTACTGTTCCCTTTGTTCTGGGGTGAGTTTGGGACACTCATATCTGATGTGCTCTTCAGAGCCACATTCCCAACATCCTTTGTCAAATTTGCGTGGGGGCAATTTAGGGGGGTCCCTATTCAATCCCAAAAGTTTACCTTCCAACGCGCCCAGTTGCGCTAATTTCTTCGCTATCTCTTGGTGCACCGAGTCAAATTTAGCAACACTCTCAGTCATTTTCTGTTCCATTGTCTCTAACGTCTTGTCGGCCTGGGACGGCAGTCCAGCCATGGCGGGCATGTTTAGCGCCATCAACCTGTCCATTACCTTGTCGGTCGCGCTGGCAACCACATCCTGTTTGGATTTTTCTCCCTTATTCTGGCTCTGTTCTGCTTCCAAAAAGCTCTCCTGAGCGCGCGCGTTGTCAACCATTTCTTTCCATGTGATAGAAGCCGTGACAGGTACATTGCGCCGAATTTCATTCCTCAGTCCTCCATGGAATTTTATCATGCATGTGTCACCTCGTTTTTCATGACCCATGCCTGGATAGGCGCGTTTTATTAATTTTTCCAAACTAGTGCACATATCAGGTAAATCCATACTTGTAGCCAGGTGCGCCAGGTGTCAAAATCCCACCATCCCAGCGCCAATACCGATTTTGCCAAGGTTCGATGCCTTTGCATGTGTGATTCCACCTTCGGCTCCGCCCCCTGCGTAATTTGCCGCACAATTGAATATGCATGCCATACGTCATTTAGGGTGGTTGTCGGCACTAATTCTGACAAATTGTACATGGTCGTGGCGGCAAAAATCTGATGATGCACATCCTTAACCTTTTCCTGTTGCCATTTCTGCGGGAAACTGTGTGTGTTATACATGGGTAAGTGTTCCAGGCCGCCTACCTCCGGCAGATATCTGTACCACTGTCCATTTAACATTACCACACGATTGTGCGCATTGGTGCATGATCCCGGGATCGCTTGAAAGTGCAAAATGTTGGTTAACCTATTCATGTGTAACGTCACATTTTGCCCATGCACACTAACTTGCACAGGTATTGTTTCATAACATTCTGGAACCTTTTCCTCTTTCATTATCTCGTATGTTTTTACCGCGAAACATTTGTGAACCAAAAATCCGTCCGGCGCAGGTTTAGCAATTATTTCATTATCATTCATGTACCAGCGGGCTGTCGTAGTTGCGTGTTCACTCATAGCCAGGCGCACAAATTCTTGGAAGTGTTGCACATTCTTGCAGGTGGCTACGGCCTGTGCACGCATGGTTTGTTCTGCTGTTTCGTATACCGCCTGCATGCTGGCTGCTAATTGGCCTGCGCTCACTATCCCCAGTGTGGGTCGACCTTGCGCTCTTTTTTGTCTGACGCTTTGAATCACTGCCTTTTCAAATGGCGCCACTACGATATCCTGATCTGATTTCCATAATTTGATGCCGCATGATTCAACTTCTTCATGTGCTCTGAAAGACAGTGATAGCGTATGATCATCGGCTAGCCAGATATCCTGTCTAATGCGTCCATGCATTTCACGCCATTTTTCATATGGGCATTCTGCCTTCGGGTTCGGTTTCCAGGTTAATTGGCTGCCGTCTTCTAGCGTGCATGCACCCATTTCATAATTGCACTTGCTGACCTCACCCAGCGTGCTTTGCATGGTGTTGGCTCCATATCTCATTTGTACTTCCCCGCGAAACAGCCCACAGTGTGGCGTCGTTTCACTCACCCATTTGCAACAGTACAATCCATGTCCTGAATAGCTAACATTGGTGGGATATTGAGTGTCCCATGCGTTGTCCAGGTCACTCACAGGGGTCATGGGCCCATTATTGCATTTGTGATATTTAATCATGCCTTCGCACTCGGCGGCTTCACAGATCGGGGGTTAGAATCAAACTTTTCCAGCGTGACGTCGCCCCAGAAGTTCTGATACGTCCTTGCCGTTCTGGTAGAGGCCACACACCTGTGCGCTGCCGCACGATATTCTACCATATTTCGCTTGTAGATTGTCAGTGTCAATTTTCGTGGCCGTTCTAATGACGCCGTAGTGTCTACAATGGCCGTGCAATTTGGTAGGGGGGGGTACGTGTATAAATCGTAGTGATCCGTCAAGTCACTGCATAGCAATGGAAACGAGGGCATGGTGGTCGTGCCCGCGCCCGGTAATAAAGCTAATCCCATTATAATTAACCCAACTGCCAATACAAAAAAAAGTGACTGTGCGACCTGGGGCATGTAGGGGGGTTCTGAGTACGCGCGCGGCGCGGGGCGCACCCCTTCCTCAGTAGACAAAAACCCCATATACCTGTCTATTTGGTTGCTGGATCCAGTACGTGGCGGCAGAGCGGCCGTCGTGGCGTACAAAAACGGGTCCAGACTGATGTTCATGAGCACGTCCAAGGGCACCTCAGTCAACGTGTCCGAGTGGTCGTCTGCAGGGCAATTAGGCCACAGCGTACAGTCCGTTTCTCTCAAGTCATGCATTCCGATCCTGCGTAAAAAGGCCAACCAGGTAGTTCGAAACAAGTAACCTTTTTCGGTTCGCATGTATGCCCATGGTTTGATCCAGAATTCACGCTCTTGCGCGAGCACATGCATTCCTGTAGTGCGCTGCGGTTCTTCGGGTGACTCTGGAACCAGTTCGTCGGGTTCCTCTGCTTCTAATTCCAAACCTTGCATCACAGGGATTAATTTATTAACGGGACGTATCATCATGCAGCGGTCATCTTCGCGCACCCGCATGGTCATTCCAGTCGTACTGGTCACTCAAGTGGGGTTCAGTGACTCTGCGTGGGGGTTACTTACCTGTACTGGTTGCATGTTATATTGTTGCATGCGCCCATCCGGTCCCATAGCCATCCAGTTGGCTGGCGGCGTTTGATATGCCATCATCTGCGGTTGCATGTTCATATCACCAGTCCTCTGTACCGTCTGCGCTGGCTGCACAGGCATCGGCTGAGCTGGTTGCCACTGTGGATATGCATATTGCATGGGCACCATACCTGGCTGCATCGCTTGGGCTTGGTCATTTCTCTGATAGCCACCACGTTGTCCTCCGCCGCGCCCGCCTCCATTTCCTCTGGATGCTCCGCCGCCGCGGCTCCTTTTGAAGTACTGTTCCCTTTGTTCTGGGGTGAGTTTGGGACACTCATATCTGATGTGCTCTTCAGAGCCACATTCCCAACATCCTTTGTCAAATTTGCGTGGGGGCAATTTAGGGGGGTCCCTATTCAATCCCAAAAGTTTACCTTCCAACGCGCCCAGTTGCGCTAATTTCTTCGCTATCTCTTGGTGCACCGAGTCAAATTTAGCAACACTCTCAGTCATTTTCTGTTCCATTGTCTCTAACGTCTTGTCGGCCTGGGACGGCAGTCCAGCCATGGCGGGCATGTTTAGCGCCATCAACCTGTCCATTACCTTGTCGGTCGCGCTGGCAACCACATCCTGTTTGGATTTTTCTCCCTTATTCTGGCTCTGTTCTGCTTCCAAAAAGCTCTCCTGAGCGCGCGCGTTGTCAACCATTTCTTTCCATGTGATAGAAGCCGTGACAGGTACATTGCGCCGAATTTCATTCCTCAGTCCTCCATGGAATTTTATCATGCATGTGTCACCTCGTTTTTCATGACCCATGCCTGGATAGGCGCGTTTTATTAATTTTTCCAAACGTACCACCCATTCCAGTACCGACTCATCTGCGCCCTGTCGCGTCTCAAAAATCTCCCTCTGCGCATGGTGCTTATCATTTGGATTTTCATAGAACTTCTCCAGTGCTTGCATCATGTCCTTGTAGTTCAGGTCGCGCAATTCTCTGTATCGAGTGTTAAAAATGGCTCGGGCACTGCCTTTCAAAAACAATTTTACCAGCGGCTTCCGCTCCTGTAATTTTATGCGCAGCGCGTCACATACCGTGTCCCAGCTCCTTCTCCACTCCCTGAAACCCTCGTTTGGTTTGCCACGAAAATATCCACATTGTTGTGCTAGGGCCGTAATGACTGCCGCATTGCTTTGTTCTAATTGCCAATTTTGTCCTGGGGCCGTGGGCACTGCCACTTCAGACGCAGCTGACGAGCTTCTTGAGGACGCCGGCGAGCGGGATCGCGCGCGTCGCTGCGTAACAGTTCTCACCTGATTTGTTCCAGCTGCCGACGGGGGCGCCGCTGGTGCCGTTGATGATTGCAAGGGCGCTGCTTGACCATTGGTCAGCACTATTGGCTGCTGACCACTGGCCGGCGAATTTCCTCCCAGCGTTGCATTCTGATTTTGTAGGGCTTGATTATACTGCTGGTACGCAGTCGCCAGATCAGCTACATCGTCGCTATGTAAACTATGGTGCGCTTCAAATTCCCTCAAATAATGTTCCACCCTAGGTACTTCGGCCACTGGGTCACTTCCCCATAAATTCATAGCAGTTTTAATTAGTGCCACCATGCGTAAGTCCCCTGCTTCACCATTCTGTGAAAATGCACCAACCGGTCTCACCTGACTCATCATGTTTGCCCATTTCTTTGCAGCTTCACATGCCTTTTTAGGTGTCCATTGCGCACAGGACGGCGTTACTTGCACCGGGTCCAGGTCTATTATGGTAGCTTGGTAAATTAAGTCTGCATTAGTGACATTTGCATATCTATCTTCCAACGCCGGTCCCGCCGTCTGGTTCGTTCCATTGTTTGTCATTCTGCTTGCGGGGCTGCTAATAATTATCACGGGGGGATTACTTGAGGTTTCGGTCTTAATTAACTGGCGTCTAGCCTTTGCAGTTGCGCTCTGCGATCTCGACTGGTCGCTCAATAAGTTCCGACTGCTGTTGCCTGACACGTCTCTTGGCGTCGAAGTGCTCTTCGGTGGGCTTAACTGCAGCGCCGGGGAAGTGTCTCCACTCTGCGCCGCTGTCTCCAATAGTTCCGCTACGGTATTTTCAATCACGGGAAATTGATCTGCAGTAGCTCCAAGCTCAGCTGCAATCAATGGATAATCACGTTGGATCGACGGCTGCCCTAGAGGCTCGCTGTCACCAACGTATCCGTCTGAACCAACTTCAGAACCTGATCGCACTCCAGGCGATATGGATGAGATGCCCGCGCTCCAACCCAATGTCCTTTGAAGCTTAGACCACTTACCTGTCTTTCCTGCTTCCTTTCCTGCAGCTTGTCTACTTGTCCCAGGCGCTTCTTCAGCTTCTGCGCTGGACGTTAGCTGCCGTGCCGCTGCCGGTACAGCTGGCGTTTTCCACTGACTAAAACTGTCTGGCGCGGGCCCTGCGCCTTCAACCGTTGATAACCTGATTACCGGTGTATCCTTAGCTGTCTGTCCAGACCAGCGTTGACTTTCACTCTCCTCTAGCGCTTCCGGCGCGTCTGTTTCAGGGTTAACCGAATCGTTCGACTCACTGTCTTCTGCTTGACTCTCAGCTGCAGCAAGTTGTGCGTCCACTTCTTGCCCAGCCTTTTGTTGTCGCGCGCGCCTTCGTGCTTGTTTTTGCTTTTCCAACGCAGCATGCCAAACTTGTTCTATGGTGTCCCCTTGTAAGCTTGCTGGCCCCCTTGATCTCAATTCCCTTTGGGGTGATTCGTTATCCGTGAAGCCGTTTTTTGTAGAGGCGTTGATCAAGCGCCCCGGACAGAAAACTTTATGGCTTGCTTAGGAAACCACTCGCTGCTACCATTTGTCAGATATTTTACGTTTTTACTAATTTTACTAGTTTCCGTTTTTACCACATAAATACGCCACTTGTCGAATTTGCCGCGGCGGAGAATTGTAAATTCCGGTCCCTTTGCGCTTTTAATTGCGTGCGTAATTAGATAAATGTTTGTTTTTATGGTACGGGGATTTTACACGCAAATCAGGAACGGCGCCAGTACCCCTTGGGGTCCTGACAGTTCCTGAGGACGGACACGGCAACTTACCAATCCCTTTCGTAATGGCAGCCGGCGGTTTACTTTGATTACTGGTTAATAAGCCGTAAATAAAATGAAGCCGTAATTAATAAAATTCAAATTAAAATTCAAGCAGTTAGTATGCTTCAGGGGGACCAAGTTGGGTTCACGGGAACTTTATTTTAGCAATATAATCAATAGAGTCAATTTCACAATAGCTCAAGTGAGTCGTATAGCCTCTAGTGGGTGAAAAAATGTAAAATCAGCGCGTTTTATAATCACCAAAATCTACCATAAGAGAAATGAATACTAAATCTGAGACACAACAATTAACCGTAATGAGCAAATTATAAGGCGAAATCAATGATCACTGGAAAACTGTTAACGTAGCGTACAAGGCACAAGTAATTTAATTAAATGCGGGAAATAAATAATCAAATAAAAGGGTGCAAACGTGAATTAAACCAAACGTGAAGTAACTGTAATTAACAATGACGTAATTAAAATACAAATTATCTCATAGGTGAGTGTCATAAACTGGGTTTCTATTCAGAGGTTACGGTACATTCTAGAGCAGGTGGTGTGACACGTGTTATCAACCTGCGCCCCTTTAGGTGAAAAAATATTTTATAGCGCGCCCGACCAAGGCCACAGAAAGAACGCTCATTTGCGGGGGTTGTTCAAGGTTATTGCATTGCCGGGTAAGGGTTGGAACTTCGGGCATGAACACACACCACAAGAAACTAGCACTTGCAAGTTCACCAATCACCCTGGGTGATGGGAATAATTAATTGGCACTGCTGTGCTCTTCACTGTAAACTGTGCTCTGCATGTGTCTTGCAGTCGCATGTCGACAATAATTGCCGTTTGCCACTTTTCCACCCATTACCTAGTCCTAAATAAAAATGCACTTGGTCGGGGAATTTTCTGAATGTTATCTATCGGGGCGTCTAGGCGTTTAACAGAGTCAACACCTTTTAGCTTAACAAGAAACCTTAAAGCTTTTCTAACCCATTCCCAGACACTGCACCCTTTTGACCAAATATGTAAACTTGATAAAAACCTAACAATTATAACATTCGAAAGTACATATCGGAAAATGCATTTAACAAAACAAAAGTAATCACTTAATTAACTTAAAATGCGGGTAACCTAATTAGCTTAATTAATAAAACATGAAATGAAAAATTAACATCACACGGGAAGTAATTACGTAATTAACGGAAAAGAAAAATACTTAATAAAGTCATGGCCGCAGTAGTGTCCATTCGGGCGTACCGTCCTGGGGCTGCGGCTTCGTTGGCGGATTTGCAGTGCACAGCGAACCGCACGTTCACTGTGACTTCCCTGTGCACCGCGGGCCGTCATTCAGTCACACATGGTCGTCCTCGAGTCGTCGGAGTGTCTGCACAAAATTGTCATTACGTTTTTACGCATGATTGGCTAGCCATATTTCCACCTACACATACATTGTTAAAATCCCAAGGGATGCACCTATTTTTCAGCCAAACAGCCGTACGTCAATAGGTCCTAAATATCAGAGTTGCGAAAGCATATTTAGGCTTACCCAAAATACCCGGGTAAATGGGTATTTATACTTACGCTTACGCTTACGCTTTCGTAAAATACCCATACGCTTTTTTACGCTTTCCTGGCCGAATTACCCGGGTACTAAAAGCGTAAAAAGACGTTTCACACAGTCCAGTTTTATGCTTTTGAAAATATGTAAAACAACAAAAAAGGAAATGAACGAAAACGTGTACAAAAAAAACTGACTGCGTGTGTGCAGTATCACACTAAGAACAGCAGCAAATGTACAAATTCTGTTGAAATACAAATGTCTCATTATAATTGTCTTGTCTAGCAATATCGTAGCTTCAGATTAGGAATTTTGGGGCTGAAAATGGATTCCAAAAACTGTTGCTGAGAGCTTTATTTTGAAACAGTTCACTGAACAAAAACATACAGAATCCCGGATGCATTACCTTTGCCGCCACTGTATGTGAATAAATATTCACCTGGTATGCATATTTATTTTACTTGGTTGTGAATGCATACATAATCATAATGCATAATAAGTATGCAACTGTGTACTAATTTAATGTGAAAATATGAAAGACAATGGTGTATAAATTCATCTAATAGTGAAAGCAAGGGTGTTTTCTGACGCTCCAAAGCAAGAGCACTTTCCAAAAGAAATTTACGCTTTATTTTACGCTTTCCTAGGTATTTTAAAAATACCTTACGCTTACAGTATCCATACTCGAAATTTGGAAAGTGTATTTACGCTTACACTTACGCTTTCCAAAAATACTGGTATTATAACAACTCTGCTAAATATTATATCCCATTTAGTCATGTTTATTACCAGTTATGGGTATGTAAATACCTATTATTTACACGATCCTTTAGGAAAACTCCTGGTGAGCAGTATAACAGAGGTCTTTGGCCTACCAGACCACTAGGTAATGTACCACTCGTTCCTTGGCACGGTGCCAAGTAAACAACGGGTGCCAATGACATCATTTATTTTTCCGGCAAATGTCCGGATCGGAAACTTATGTCCCGGTGACGTCATTGGCACGCGCCCAAAAAATAGTTGGTCTTGTGCCAACACTATTGGGCGAGTGCCAATACTAAATTGGCGTCTGTCCAATAGTGTTGGCACAAGACCAACATTGGCACTTGTCCAAATTGGCACACGTCCAGCATTGGCACTCGTCCAACATTGGCACTCGTCCAACATTGGCACTTGTCCAACATTGGTGATTGGACGAGTGCCAATGTTTGTGCCAAACATTTTGGCACCACTCCAACTAGCTAATATCTGGACGCGTGCCAAATTGGGGCGGTGCCAAAGCTGGACATGTGCCAAAGTTGGACATGTGCCAAACTGTGGGGTATATCGATTGGCACAAGCCCAGCATTGGCACATGTCCAGCTTTGGCACCGTCCCAATTTGGCACACGTCCAGATATTAGATTGTTGGAGTGGTGCCAAAAGTGACGTATGTCAATGTTGGACACATGCCAAGCCAGCAGAAACATGCAAATAAATATGAGTAAACTGAGTTTGACATTACCTAGTGGTGTGGTAGGCTAAAGGGTTTGAATGAATAAAGATAGAAATTCTACAGAGATAACTACAGGTCCCTATTTCAGATTACAGAAAAACTGGGATGGATGCCAGATTGAAAGTGAATATTGTTGATGACATACGGCGACATTCTACGATCTGTGATAATCTGTCTTATTCTATTGATACACTATTTCTTATATGCGATAATGAAGAAAAAAGAATGCAACTTGAAAATGTACCACTTTAAAATATTAACGTGTTGTTTACCCCCCCCCCCCATGAACATGTCTGTACAAATTTTTGACACAACGAATATAAAGGGCGACGATGTTGCAACGCATATTTTTTGTTGGATTAACGAGATGTTTGAGATTGTAAGTTGTATCTAGGCGCATATGGCTTGGACCAAAGTTGAAAATGTCGCCGAAATGTATTTGCAATGGCACTTTGCAGCACAGTGAATTTATATGTACATATGGAACTGATCGCAAATGGACGTTGCAAAAAGGAGTCAATGTCGCGCTACACAAAGCATCGTTGCACGGACATTCATTTTATGATTGTAGCGTGTGGCAAAAAGTTTTATGATGGGGAGCGGCGTCATTGCACTGGCGCGGTGGCGGCCTTAGGCTACAAATTAATTTGTGTAAATGCGCATTTAGACGGCCTAAATTTTGTCTAGGGCGCCACATTTGATATTATGTTGAAAAATCTGAATGTTTATTAAAATAGAACTTTTTAAATTAAAAAAAATCTGAAAATGACATAAATAGATAAATAGAATAAATAAATAAATATCGATAAAACGTAAGATAAAATAAGCACAAATGAAACTTATACCACCCATAAGTGAATGTCTTCATGAAAAAACGTTTTAAGGGTTATGTCGATAGTGTAAACTGTCAAATGGCATAAAAAATGAAATTTGTAAAAGAGTTCAGCTTTGTCGATATTTGTAATATTTAAAAAATAGGCAAAAATTGAGTTACATTTCACGATAGTTGACATTTAATAGTTTACATATCTGGGAAATGGTTGCCTGGAGAAAATTTTTCACGTAAAAATACAATTTAACACTCGTCTAAAGTCCAATATAAATTTTCCATCAACATTGACAGAACTCGACCATATAATTTAGCAATTCAAAGTAGCGTATTTAATGTTGCAATTTTAGTGGGTAATTTGCGAAATAGTTTCATTCGCGGTACCACATGTGGATTATTGGGCCGACTAAAGTTGTAGACCAAAATCATTTAACTTTTTTTGAAAGCAAATAGCGCTCTTTGTTCAAGCTTTTTTTACCCCCCTCTTTTTTCCCTCATTTTCCAAGTAAGAGAAGTGTCTATAGGAAAAAGCTAAGCCCACGTAGTATTTAAAGTGGGGTACTTTGCTTCAGGCAGGCCATTTCCCTACTCTCATGCACCGTGGGCCGATAAACTCCCTGCGATTCGTCAGGCATATCGGTGAGAAAATTGGCGGCATCGAAAAAATCGGTGGTTGCGTTGCTCGTGAAAGTGTTGTTTGCGCGCGTGCCACTGGATCCTGCCCGATCGCCTGCCACTGTCGATGAGCGGCAATTTTCGAAATCAGCATACAGCCGCGTGTCGATGCGCGGTTGATTCGGGGCTGCCATCTACATTGGACAAAAGCTTTGTAATTTTGACCCTCTGAGTGGTTGGATAGATAGCAAATCGCTCCTGTGGAGGGATAGATGGTTGAAAGGTTTTCTGGGGCGATTTGGGGGGGGGGGGTTTAGGGGGTTGTAGCCCAAGTTTTGTCGCCAGAATAGATAGATAGCTGAGCGGTCTCCGGGATAGATAGATAGCTGGACGGTTTGGGTGGAGGGGGGTTAGGGGGGTGTAGCCCAATTTTTTATCTCCGGGATAGATAGCTGAGCGAGCTCCGGGATAGATAGATAGATAGTCGTACGGTTTGGGGGGGGGGGTTTAGGGGGTTGTAGCCCATGTTTTGTCTCCGGAATAGATAGATAGCTGAGCGGCCTCCGGGATAGATAGATAGCTGGACGGTTTGGGTGGAGGGGGGTTAGGGGGTAGTAGCCCAATTTTTTGTCTCCGGGATAGATAGATGGCTGAGCGAGCTCCGTGATAGATAGCCGTACGGTTTGGGGGGGGTTTAGGGGGTTGTAGCCCAAGTTTTGGCTATGGGATAGATAGTTGAGCTGCGTCCGGAATAGATAGATCGCTGGCGGTTTGGGGGGGAAGACCCCCCCCCCCCCCCAAATATTTTTCGACCATATTTTTACATACGTAGCGGTAAAACTGGAAAGACATACGATTATCCTTGGCATAGGGGTTGTGCTTGTATTTGAACTCCTGTTGGTTGAATCAAAAGCAACATTGTAACGCTCAGATGCCGAAGTGAGCGTCGACTCTTGCCTGAAAGTTACTGATTTTACCATATTTTCTCGAATTATCGTCTGGGGACATTATTTAAGTAGAGTGAACTTGAATGATTTAAGTTAGGATGTTTGGGGTGTGATACTTTTCAGGACATTACAAAAGTGGTAAACTTTGAGGTGGTGTGGGTGATATTTTTTTTCATTGTGGAAACGTTTGGGACTTAGGTTGGGGATTTGTAATATAGGAATTTCAACATTTCAACCAACTACATTTTTACCTAATTTTTCTGAAATCCTAATAGTAAAGTTTAGCTTGTAATGTACACATTTAGGTAAATTCTAATGTAGTTTTGACGATATATTTCAAGAAAATATGGTATATGTAAATGTGTGGAAAAATATATCAAGAAAAGCTTACAATGCCGCCCTTTCTGGATCGTTTGCAACATGCTGGCGGTCTTGCTTGCGGATGCAGTAGGCAAAAAATAGTGCAATTGTCATTATGAGGGTCAGGCAGCCAAAAATCACGATAAAGCTGAGCATTATCAATTCTGTCTGCGAGAGATATGGACATATTTGTACTACATTTAAAGTATTTATAAATTGATAAGAATTTACATGAATTTTCGCTGCAATTTTTTCCAGTCTTTTATCGATGTCAAAATTGGATGTGCCCGCTTTATTTTCCAAAACAGTGATAATCGTTTTCTCGATTAATTTTTGCACATCATTCTCACTCAAAAAAAATTTCAACTCTTGTGCCACAATTTTGTCCTTGTGAGCAGATGTATGCTGCATTTTGGCTGTTGTTGTTGTCATTTTTGTGGGTGGCTGGGTGGTACTTTGTGCGCTGGGGACAGTCCCAAGTCATGTAAAGTGTAAGGTAAAGTGTCAAATGTAAAGTGTAAGGTAAACTAAATTTTCATGGAAGGTGTAGTAATAAAATGTTTTATTTTTGCACTGATGGTTACTTTACTTTGCATTTGACTTTATATGCGACACTTGAATTTACATTTCAGAGGACTTGGGACTGGCACCTGGTAAATGTGGATGGTGCCACAATTTTGGTAAAACATTTTTCCTTCTGTTCCTCAATTAAATGTGTCAATTTTTTGGACATATCACTGTTATCATTAAAAACTTTACCCCAGTTGTCTGTATTTGCACATGTCAGCTGAAATTCAACAGTTGTTGTGGTGGTAGTATATACAGCATCAACAAGACTTATACTTGACAAACCTGAACATTTGCCAATGATTGTTCAATTTTTTTCAGAGCTGATTCCAATGAAATCTGTATAAATTTGTGTAAAATAAAATTTTTTTATTAGGGAAAAAAGTATGATAATTGTGATTTTACATGTTGTGTGGTCAAATTGGTCCTGATACTTTTGTCATACTGAATCAAGGCTGAAATCACATCTTGCTTTTGTCCTTCCACTTTGTTTTCCAGCTGACTGAATGACTCATGTAGGATGTTTTGACAATTTCCAAAGTAATCCACTTTTTTCTGTGAAATTTGTACTGTTTTCAAATGATCAAATGTATTGGAAAGATATATATATCAGCATATACCCACCACTGTTGATGCTTCCATCCTGCCTCGGTCACTACTCACATTATGCATTTGCAAAATTTGTGAAGTATAAGTTTTAATTTCTGTTATACTACCACCCAATGTGTTGAATTTGTTCAATGTCTGCTGATAATTCTCTTTCAATTCAATTAGAACTTTGTTTGTGTCACATGCACTGCTTTTTTCAAAAATCTCCTGGAGCTTGTTCAAAATGTGCCCATGATTTAGTTTCAGCAAATTCAGCACATTACTTGTGTCACATGTGCTGATTTTTTCAACAATTTCCCGCTTATCTGACCAAATGTTTGTGATTTTTTGCGATTGGTCTGAAATTTTTTCCAAAGTGGAGGAACCCTGGGCCCTAATTTGACTTTCAATTTTTTGCTGAGATTCCGTGGCAATGTCTTTAAACATTGCTTTCAACTCCACACAATTTTTTTCACATGTTGGCACCTGCGTTGTCAACAATCAGCCAAAATACATTGTACATCGCAGGAAAAACTAAAAACATCGAAAGCTGTAAAATTGACTAAACCGATTTTTTGATGGTTACCGTGTCAGTGGGGCCTGTACGAAAGTGCTCAATGCCATACATTGGCGTTGTTTCCCTGCTCCTTCCAACTGTGTTTGGCTCCTGCGGTGCGGCAGCTGTGGCACTTTGTGGTGTGGACAACAGGTGGGTGGATTCTAACAAATCTGATGTTTGGCACTCTATGGCGGTGTTTGGGCCGACTCTACAGTTTGGGGGGGGGGGCGGGATTATTTTAGATATTTTGAAATAGTTCACTAATGAAATAAGCACTTTTTATGGATGTTTCCTCGGAAAAAATTGAGGAAAGTGGAAAACCCCCGATAAATAGTAACCCCGGAAATTTTTACGGAAGCATTGGCACGCTTCCAACGTGAGACATAAATCAGTGCGAGGGCAGAGTATCACGTACGCCAAGTATACTTGATGTTAAAAGTTTGAAGTTTCGTAAAAAATTCCACCAACACAATATTACCTACGCACCTTATTTATTTGGCACGTATTGCGTACCTTCTATTGGAGACTGCCCTTTTATTTATTATATAGCCCCCAAAATATAAAAGTATTCCACATGTTGTACATGTCATCTTTTTAGAGGTCGACCATTTATCAGAAGAAATATGAATACTAGGTATCCATAAAATAAAAAATTGCAAAAGTACATACCTCATCTTGAAATCTTTTTCGAACTCGAAAACTTTTTCGAACGGGCAGGTAGTGAAATTTTAGAAGCCAAATTCCATTCGTACTTGATTTTTTCCTAAAAAAATGATTATATTTTAAATGAGATTTTGAATTTGAACTTTTGAAAAAACAGACAATGTGGAAATTCCCACTTTTCAAGTCACTCGATTTGCACATAATTGTTCCAGAGGCATTGTAAGGGCAGGTGCAATAGTTGCAAATGCTGTGGAACGAGCCGAATCCGCACGCTGTCAACATTTAAAAATATTTCGAAATTGTTTTGGGAACTTTGCCAAAAAATTTGACCAACCAAAAAATGCACAAAGTCCGATAACAGTCAAGAAAAGTTTCATTTCCGGCGTTATTGAGGAATTTTGTTGCAATTGTTCAATAGATAGGTGAAAATATTCCGATTTTTTATTTGTAAATAGGTAGCCGACGGACGCTTTTTTTATTTATTGATATTTGAAATGGGGAAACAGACAAAAATTGTTTTGGATACTTTGGCACGATAAGAATGTATGTATTTTGATTCGCCCACGTGTTTGCTGCTATTTAGCAAATTTTTGAGCAGCTCTAAGCATTTATGTAGGTTAGGTTGACTAGGATGTTTTGTGTGCGATGGGGGGCATACTAAATGTTTGGAACTAATATTAAAAAATAAAACGTTCGTCCGGCCATCTATTTAAAGCCCTAGTCCAACCCCCCGGCCATATTTAAACATCCCAAATGTACCCCACAAAAATATACCCCCCACATAAATTGATTCCGAATATTTGGAGTTGGGATGAGAGAAGTATTTATTTCGGTAAAACTTTTTGCGAACAACGTTTACGTTCTCTTTGTACTTAATTTGGTTGGGATGTTTTCGGCGGGTTTTTTTAGGCCTGTTTAAACATGGGAGTGTATTTTTGAGAGGGATTTGTTCATCATTTTTTGCACTGTCAATACTTGATGTTGGGGGTGCGAGGGGGGGGGGGGTATTTTGTGTGGACAATCTGAAAATTTTGTTGTTTACACTCTCTTTACACTCATATTCGATGGGACATTTTTGACTGATATTTTTTAAGGAATTTTTGTATCGGAGGGGGGCCTTATTCATTCCGTAAGTAAGTATTCATTTCGCAATACTTGAGGTTGGGGGGTGGGAGGGGGGTAAGTGGGAGGGGTTGAGGGGGAGAGATGGAAAGTTATTTTATTTCACCATTATTTTGTGCGGACAATCTGTAGTGAAGTTCTGGAGAAACAAAAAATACACTCCCACGTTTAAACATCCCTAAAAAATACACAGGGAAAAAACCTACCCAAATTGAGTGCAATTGACATTTCTGACGAAATAATCCCCCCATACCCCCCCACTCCGTCATTCATATTTCATTGTACACCTACGTTTACCATATTTCTTCTAATATAAGAGTGCCTCTCTATTTTTTCATCAACTGTTTTTATCTGCTATTCTGTTGGAGGTGTCATTTCATTGTTTTGGTGGGCACAAAAACATACCAAAAAACTGTTGGACCTACATCACCCTATTAGAAGAAATATGTCATATGTTATGGTGCATATCCAAATTGTTTGCCACAGTGTATGCAAATGGATTTTTCCACCTACACAGCACATTTACCACACATTTGGCAAGTGGTCAAGGTGGCAGGCAGGAGGCTGAGAAAAACAAGGGCGAAGCGGTATGTTGCTTTTTCATCATTTTTTTATTGTTCAAGTATAAATAATACTGACGGTAAAAGTAGTACATAGGGTGTTAATTACCCCCCCCAGGCGCACAAAGGTGCGTTCACGCTCATTGTCAGCTGGCCCAAGTCGAGCACCGACTGCGGCGCCAGCACCGACTGCGGCGCCAGCACCGACTGCGGCGCCAGCACCAACTGTGGGTGGGAACTTTCCAGTGGGAAACAAACTGTTGTGCTTGCTGCTACTGCTGCAGCTTTTGGACCTGTTGAATTTGGTCTGTCAGGTGGCATTCGTCCGTCAGAGGTATCCAAACAGTCAGGTTTGTAGAATATACTAGCTAATTGTGCGTATGTCATAGTTCATTGAAAAATAACTTTGTATAGGGCGGCCCGCGCTCGTTGCATCGACAATTGTCAAGCAGCTGGTCGACACTAGCCGTTGTCGACTCAAATCACACAGGCGACACGGGCACGCAGAAGGGGCCTCAGAGCTTGTAAGTGTGGAGGTGTCTGCAAAAGGTGGTCGTGGCTGTGGCCGTGCTCGTGGACAGGCACCACAACATCTCCCCGTAGACTGTGACAGGTGTGCACCACTCATAAACTCAAATATTTTTAAGGTAGACATTTCAAGTATTTAACATGTTGCAGTACCGCTGTGACACCACCGTATCGACAACAATCTGAGGAGCCAGTACAGCCCCCCCTGGAAGCTCTACAGATCCATGTCCAATCAATCGGCACATGCGGGAACGGTGTTGCATCCAAGAATCGGCGGGGAAAAGGAATTGTTGGACCCGGGCGAAGGTGTGCTATTTACATGTTCATGTATTCGTTGTCATCAATGTTGATATTATATGCTCAACTTTACTCAAATGTTACATTCCCATTCACTCAGGCATAGTGAAAGTGTCGGCTTGGATTCCATCGCAAAGCGGCCGTGTGGATCAGGATCTAGCGCCGTCCTCGGCTGTAGTTGCTGCAGCGGGTGCAAGTGTGCCTGGGGTACGGCATCTGCGGGTGAAAATCGTGCAGCCACTCAATCGGATACCCAATCAAACAGTTGCGACAACTGTGAGCATTTTGGCAAACCAGAGCGACGGAGGTGCAGAAGCAAACTCGAGGGAGATGCAGGGCCAAGCTACAGAAAGCAACCCAGAAGAGAATCAGCAGCCGCAATCAAGTGGTATGGTGAGGACAAAATGGACCAATCGGAGGAATGCACAAACGACCAGCTACCCGCACAATGTGAGACAAAGGGCGGAAGGTCAGGCCACAGCCCCAATACCTCTTCAGCATGGTCTGAATCAGGGAGTTTCAGCAACACTAGCCACAGTGGTGACAACAACAGCCCGCACAGCTCCACGCCCTCGAAAACGGAGGAGGTCGGAGGTGCCAGAAGGCGCCGTAGAAGAGCCGCTGGACGCGGTCAGAATGATGCAAGAGACACACTTGGAGCAGGTCTGCATTTGAATGATCATTTCCAACTTTGCAATGTAATGTAATGGCGATGAATGTCATTGCAACCATATATATAAAAAACATTCTAGGTGCAGTCAATGGTGGACAACCCAGCATCCGCAAGTCTGGTGCAACAGGTGGTGAATCAAGTGAAACCATCAAGCAACGTGGGCAATGTGAGTACATATTGTGTAGTTATTATTTAGTATTGTCATATTTAAGCATTCATATGTAACTAATTGACAACGTTTTCAGCGTGCGAGCCCTACACAGGAGGGGCTACAGCAACCATCCCCAGTGCACACGACGATGTCAGAAGCGACCACAGAGCCTGCGATGGAAGTGAGGGCCATAGCAGGACCACAGATGACTCGTCGGCAGCAGTTGGAACAGCTGAAGGACTACATCAGACGGGAGGAGGAGTTGTTGGACCAGCAACCAAGTACATCGACAGGAGCCCTTCAATTGCCCTTACCAGCAAGTGCATCTCCAAGTGCGCATGTGGACAAGGGGGTGCAGAAATTGCCAAACATGCGGATGATTGTTGTAGATTCTCCAAAGGTCACCACACAAGGGGACGCAGCCTTGGAGGAGGAAGAGGAGGAGGAGGAGGAGTCGATCACCAGGAGCGTACCACTGAAGCGCACACCAACACTGAGGCAGCTACTGGCACCAAAACCACTACAGCGACATGTCAAAAGGATTCAAGGTACAAGTGTGTTTCCACCACGTCGAAAACTATTCTCTCCACAAATGTCTCGGAAAGGCTGCATTTGTACAGCAACATCTTCGACAGAGAGGGATCAACAAACGTTGAGGAACGACGGGGCCAGCAGCAGAAGCAGTTGCAGCACCACGAGTGTGGAGAGCAATGCAGACTACCAGAGTGCAAGTGGATGCAGACAGTCGGAAAAGGACACATGTCAGACAGAGAAGTTACGCACCAGCAACAGCCCAAGCACAGCATCCATGTCGGATGTGAGACAACAGGCATGTCAACACGACTCAGCTTTGGAGAATGCTGTTGTGGCACGGGTGGAGGGGAGCAGTTGCAAGTCGCCAGAGAAAGGCTACACACTCTACTTGAAAAGTTCAAAGCGGGAGCAAACGTCAAATCCAGATCGGCAGAACCTGGAGTCAGATGGCGAAAGTTTGCCACTGGAATTGAAAAAAATACAGGAACTACTGCACATAGACGAGACGATGAATCTGCCATTGTGCCCGCGCCTACGACAGATTGCACGGCACCATCTAGGCCTACCACCACTTCAGCAACTGGCAGACATGGTCGAAGCGCAGAATCAGAGATGTCACGTCATTCTGAACAGTCAGGAACAGGAGTTGGAAAAGGAGAAGGCTCAAGTGATGTCCCAACTGGATGCCATGACACTGGCGAACATCAAAGCAGCAGAAGCGGATGTAACACCGAACACATGTCCAGGGGGCAGGCCAGAAGATTTGATGCAGGACACAGAGGAGGGCATATTGTGGGACCTCCTCCAGCTGAATCCACTGAACGACGAGTTACCACTGCTAACAAAGGAGCTTTGTCAGGTGAATTTTATTATTTATACTCTGTAATATGTATTATAATTGACAGAACATCTCAACATTTCATCCACACAGGTGGCGCACATGAAAATGCTACATCGTCGGATGTAGTAGTGCAGGGCACCAGTGGCGCAGAGAGCAGGAGGCAGTCATTTCTGAGATGGGTGAAGGAGCGTGGCAGATTGATGAAGTTGCCCCCAGAGCTGTTGATACAATGCATGATGGATGCTGCAAAGGATGAACTCGATCCCGAGTTCACCATCAGTCCAAGCAAACTGAGACAATTGATGTGCACGCAGGAGGAAATGGAGTGTGCTGCGGGCATGATTGAGAGAGCGAATGAAAAGCCTACATCCGGGGGGGCGCAAGAGGCCAAATGTGTGGCCCTTGACTTGAGTACAAAAAATCGACACGACAGCAGCAGAGCAGAGTCGGCCGAACAAATGTATGAGTCAATTACCCCTCCGCCAGTAATGACTGCAACACTTGTCAAGGCGGCGGATTGCAGCAATGTGGGCCGTGTTGCCAGCACAAAGCAGGTGTCAATTCCACAAGTGTGGAGGTAAAAATAATTGTGGATGTGAAGGTACAAAAGGTGATGTAAACATTAAACTTTAATTTTTCACTTCTAAATTTTTTCACCTTTACACTTGCGGAATTGACTTCAGGTCATGGCTGGCACCTCCAAAAAACCACCTACTGAGCAGAAGAAAAAGGAAAATGTCGAAAAGAACACTCAGCAGCCACGTTACATGCCACAATACCAATATGAAATTCGTAGAGCTCAAGTTGCTCGAGATGTGGCGATTCAGCGGGCAGATCGGGCAGCTTTTGAGATGGTACTGGCTGCAGACAATGCCATGATACAGGCAACTGTGGCATGCCTGCGTCACCAGACGATGTTCAAGCTGAATGAGGTACTCCGTGGTGTGCTGAACATACAGGCAATGTTTGAGGACCAGCTGATGGACCTCCCACAGTTTGGCTGGAGCCTAATGTGGGAAATGCCCGGAATACCTCCATCTGGCGTTGGCGGCATGGTGCGGGAGCGAATCCCACACGAGTACAGCATAAATGTGGTTGGGGACTTGATGGCCACCCACTTGAATCTGGGATTACCTGTAAGATTGCAACGTATGATCTCATCGAGAACAAACAGGGTTGATTTCAACAGTCCAATCTGCATGATTTTGCGAAGAAATCGCGACTTGAACGGCGCTGAACTGCCAACAAATAGCTTTTTGACCAGAGACTGTCCACCATGGGCTCCAGCAATGACAGCACCAGTGAAAAAAATGTGCCACAACATCTATGTGTCTGTACAGAGGGGCTTTGGCTCTCCGCCAAATCCAATTTGCCAGCTGCCATATGCCTCTTGGTCGCCGGGCATGCAGAAAATCAATGTACAAGGATATGTTGGTTTTCATTAGTGTCTGTACCTTTTTTGACTTGCTATTTTTGACAATAATTCCCCCCCCCACATTACTAAGATTCCACGCGCCACACCTACGATCGACCTGCAGAGGCACTTGAACAATTTGCTACTGGTAGGGTGTCAAGTTTCTTTTTCTGACTTTCATTTTCCATTTCCAACTTTCCATTTCCAACTTCCATAAAAAACACTCTACCTGTAGCACAGCCACAATATAAAACCACATGTGCAGATGCGGCCCCCAGCCATAGAATGTGCCACCAAGGCCGCCGGTGTCAGGGCCAGCAGTTGTGTCGACGGCAACACTGTGGCAATGCCAAGCAGAAAACAAGTGCAAGAGATGATTGTAGAAAAAGTGGCATTGTGGAGGAAGCTTGAAAGGTCAATGGCACAATCTTTCATTGTCGTTCCAAATCCCCACCAAGTACCTAGGAGTCCCCTGAGAACAACGTTTCCACGCGGCCCCAGATCTGGCGTGCCAAACATGTCTGGCTTTGTTGAGCATCTACCAGGGTCCCAAGAGGCACGCGAAACCAATGGATTTGAATTTTGGCAAAACTGCAGGTATATATTTACTTGTTCTATATCACTGTTACAATTGGTTTGATATGTACAATAAAATACATTCACACAGGTTCTGTAACACTGTTGGGGCAACACATCACATGTATTTGCGCTGTGCACATTGCGAATGTGAGGGCCTGGTCTCTGTGATGCCTGATGCTTGCATGTCAAGCTGCAAACCCATGTAAAAAGCAGCAGCTGCAGCAGCAATCCATTGAATATGAGCTTATGTGTACAGATTTTGTGTATTGATACAAATTGAAATGCATTACATGTGCTATGTGTATGTGTTTAGACATGTAGTTGCAATTTTGTATTCATTCAAGTTCACCCAATTCGGGCTATTTACAATATTACATGGGGGTTTGAAGCTCCCCATGTTCACTTGATACAGGGTGCACATTTTATTTTTATTTTTACATTTTTCAAAAAATTTTCTTCCTGTTGTACATTGGCACAGGCACACATACACATACATCCCTCTAATGTACAGACTACTTTGTTTTTTCTACTCATTTTTTTTTCTAGGTCATCTTGTATTGCTGCCTATGGCCAATGTATGTTTCACTTCCAACGCTGCTTTATGGTGCATATATGCCAAGTATTTTATTTATGCATTTTTTCTATAGCAATTACTCAAAAACAAAAAATGTTAAAAAAAACATTGCCGTCACATTGTTCTTACATACTACATCTTACAGCCATCGCAATATTTTGTAGAACAAGTGGTGCTTTTGCAAATAAAAAAAATATATGGCTGTGATATGTTGTACAGTCAGTTACATTTAATTGTTTTGTGCATTGAATGGTGTGCTGACCGTGGCAAAATGGATGGATAAAGAAATACAGAGAATTGATAATTAGGCTCATATTTGCGCATTTACTCATTTGCACTAATTTACATTTTATGCACTATATTACTTTACCACGCAAATTGTATTTCCTGCACTATATTATTTACCCATGGAGAATATTCAATTAGGAAAGTGTGTTATAAGTTATTGATATGTTTATGTGGAATATTTAGGTTAAAAGGTCAAATAAGTTATTATTAGGTGTATTAACATGTAATTAGGCTCATTCAACTCGCCGTAATTTTCTGATCATTATTATATATACATTTACATAGTTTACTTGCAATTTGGGAAAGTCAAAAGTTGTAAATATTTATGTGCCACGTATTTATTTAGGCCAGCGTCCGAATAGAGAAATAGTGCCCTGTGTGTAGCTAGCATTTACTGTACGTATTTACGAAGCCCTTCGCGTAGGCATAATTATTGTAACCCTGCTTACAACTTATATTTATATTTACTTAATAATTATAATACCCTGCTCAAGTTGAATATATTATAAACCCTGCTCAATTAACACACCCATTTACCTCGAATAAGTCCCAGTTTACTGTTTATTCAACATACGTTTCCAGGAAGTGATTATTATTATGTTGAATATATCTTATTCTATTTACGTCATTAGGAACATTTACACCACTATTTACAATTTCCAAACCCTATTATATTAGTTCCAATGTGCGTCAATGTTTTCTGACAAATTGAATCAAATTAGTAAATCGGCCGAGTTTCCCGACTTCGCGCCTCGTAAGATTAATAGTTTTTCTATTAGCCCAATTTGTACCTGGTATTTCTTTACCATAAGTATTTGAATGTATGCCCGCGCAGTATGAGGCAACTGTTTCGGCTAGATATGTTTATTTGTTGCATTTGTGACTTATTTGTGTATTTGTATTAGGAAATTACTGTAGCTGTTTTTCTATACATGATTTCCGTGTCTTAGCTACTTTGGAAGTTTTTACTTCAGTCTGCGGACCCACCCCAAGTGAACAAAATAAGCTAGCGATAGAAACTTCGACTAGGAAGCTCGCTAGGCTTTGCGCTTTTGTAACACGCTGTATCTGATCGAAATAAAGTACCTGAAACAATCTTGAAACCCCCTTTTCAACACGCAACTACAAAATAAACTCAACTTGGCTGTCGACAAGTGGACGTTCGGCTACAACGGGAAATCAACCACTCTAAAGGCCGTTTCTCACTACGGTCTTGAAGCAGCCGGATTCGGTGGTAGAAGACGCTGACTTCGGTGGCTTCATCACATGGCGCAGCGAGCAGGGTGATTGCATGACATTGTGCTATCACCAAGCCGGAACGGACATTGTGCGGCAGTTGGCAGAACTTCAAAAGTCCTGCTGAACATCAATTGGCCTTGGCTGAGCGTTGGCTGTTGATTTGCAGACAGCATTGTGCCAAAGTCACGGCACTCCTGTCTACATCCTGGGAGCGGTTCTACGCTCACGCGCGGAGGACACTGGAGTTCTGACAAGCCTGTCAGGATTTCAGGCAGCTTTCACCAGTGTTCTGGCAAGGTGCTAGACGCTGGGCGGCACCGGCATTTGACAAGGAGTCATTGTCGGACGGTGGTCAAACTTTCGCTGGACGTTCCTGGACATCCGGACGCCAGTGACCGCTCGCACGTCCTTCCTATGCCGAGGGAGGGTGACCTGACGGAGACAGGATCGCCACAGAGCCACGCTAGTCAAAGGGCTGTTTTTTGGGCATTCGCGGAGGTCCCTCGCTCCACTGGGTAAGAGTGGACTCATACCTCGGAAGTGCAAAAGTAGGGGTATCAGTGTACAAAGGGCTGTAGCTGACAGAGGGCTGTAGCTGACAGAGAGTGGATTTGAAAACCAAGTATTAGGATACTTGGTAGCGTGTAGGGGCTTTGCGGAGCTCCCATCAAATATACACGCTGTGCCTGCTCGGTACCATCAGATCAGACAGCACAAAAGTGCCAGAATACTGCATTGCACAGGCGCAATTGCAGAGCAGTGTACAGAAACACTGCCCAGAATCAGAAAGTGCACCAGAGTGCACAGAAACGTGTCACAGGCGACACGGCAAGCGCAGCACTGCGCACGGCGGCACAGGGGCCGCTCAGGAAAGCAAGTGGCCGGCGTGGTCCAAGGCACACAAGCGTGCCAGAAAGAGCGCCAGAGCGCTCAGAAAGAGTGTGTACGGACCCTCTTTGGGCGCACACTGCTGGGCAAAGAACTTGTTTATTGTCCAGGTAGATTTGACCGGTGTGTTGAAGTCAACGCGTGTAAACAATCACGTCAGGGGCTTTAGGAACACACCTGGTGCCAGTGCAGTAAAGGTCAACGCGTGAGAACACGTCAGGGGCCTGTAGGACTGCATTGGTATTGTGCGTGGCACAACAAATCCGTGGTGCACAGAGCACTGTACAGAAAGACGCAGAGAAGCGTCACAAGCGTCACAGGAGACGCACTATAAAGAGAAACAGCGAAGGAAAATTCATTAGCAAAAATGGTTTCACCAACGGGTCACATCAGAAAGACCCTGGGGCCAGCAAAGCACAGGGTGGAAAGTAGATTGGCAAGAGAATTTGCCAAATATGACCTGGAACTATTTGCGGAAGCATCAAAGGATGATAAGAGAACAGAGATGAGAAGAGTGATTGCATCTATCAAACAGGAGGGTGCAAAATTGGAAAGTGCAATGACTGCAGTGAGAACTCAATTTGACGCATGGAGGGATATCGTCAAGGACATTGACGAACCCGACCAGTTGGAACAAGAACAGAAGATATACCAAGACTCATATGAGGAATATGCAAATATGTCAGACTTGGTGACACAGAAAGTTGTAGCGATGAATGTGTACATCGAAGAGTTGCAAGACATGATCCAGCAACAGAGCGGAAATACCATGTATGAAGTCAATACAGCATTCATACAGCAGATGGCTGCTCAGATGGCTTTGACAGCTCAGGGAGCTGTTCAGGGAGCCAGTTCAACCAATGCAACCACAGCAAAAAGCGTCAAATTGCAAAAACTGGAAGTGGAACAGTTTACTGGGGAAATTGTCAAATTTCGATCATGGTGGCAAATGTTCGAATCCCACATTCACAATCAGACAGATTTGGAGGACATTTCCAAGTTCTCATACTTGAGGAGCTTGCTGAAAGGCTCAGCATTTGGCATGATCAGTGGATTGAGTGTGACCGCAGAGAATTATGCACCCGCAATTGCAATGCTCAAGAAGAGATATGACCAGCCAGTTGTGGTCAGAAACACGCTGATGAATAATATCATGAAGCTGCGACAGGCCAGGAATACCTGTCAGGATATGAGAATTTTGTTTGATGCAATTGAAAGGCTGCTCCAGCAGTTGGAGTCACTGGGTGAATCAGTGGAACATCCAATGCTATTGAGCCAGCTGCAACAGAAAGTACCACCCGAGGTTCTCAGAGAAATCCAGAAGGAACAGGGAACTGAGGAAGCCTTGACGGTGGAAATATTCAGAAAGCTGTTTGGCAAGCAGCTAGCGCTCAGTGAGGCTGTACAGCACGCACAGCAAACTGAGGCACCAGTTCAGCAATCGCGCCAGGGATTCGGGAATAATCCATGCGCACAGCAATTCAATAATCGATTCCAAGGCAATGGGAATCGATTCAGAGGGCCAGAGAACCCAAGGACCAGCACAGGGAGCATGTCTGTGATCCAGAATGGTCAGAGTGCACCACAGGCTGGATTTATGAATCCTGGGAGGCCGTGTGTGTTCTGCAATGACACACAGCAATTACACTTTAATGATAAGTGTCCAAAGTTCAAAACTGCCAGAGAAAGGAGAGTGATTTTGTCAAAGGCAGAGCGATGCCTGAGATGCCTGCAGAGAGGGCATTACATGAATCAATGTCAATTTACGAGAAATTGTTTCTATTGCAAGTCCAATAGGCACCACACTGCGGTGTGCCCAGAGAAATTTGGTGACAATGGCAATGGAAACGCTGGACGGCAAATTCCAGCGTTCAGAGCGAATGGTCAACAGAATGGCCAGCAATCAGCAAACAATGGCAGAAAGTCTGTGCCGACGGCCGGTCGACCAGCACAGAGCCAACAGAGAAAGGCTACAGTGAATTGTGTCACTGTGGAAGAAGCTGGACCAGAAATGGTAGAGACAGAAACCATATCCAGCACAGTGGTTACAGAACCAAATACAAAGCAACAAAATACGTCAGTGAACCTGTCAGTAAACAGGAATATGTCAATGTTGATGACAGCCAGAACCGTGATTGAGGCTTCAGAAATGGATACAGAGATGGAGCCTGAACAGCCACCACTACAGATTCAAGCGTTCCTGGACACGGGATCCCAGGGAACATACATGTCAGAGAAAGTGGCCAAGAAACTCAATTTGAAGAGTACAGGTGAACACCACATCCAGGTGTACACATTCGGAAATGTACAGCAAGTGGAATTCAGAATGCGGCTCAGAAATGGCCAGAAAGTTGATATGGTGGCTGATGTGGTCCCGACGTTGACCACAGAACAAATCAAAGTGCCTGTGTCAGAACAGGACGAAAAGTACCTGCAGAAGTACTTCCCGGATGAAAGTTACTTTGCAGACAGAATTCCCAAGGAAAAAGGGACTGAATGCAAGTTCAAGCCAGACATTATAGTGGGCTTGAATTATTTCTGGGACTTGATGTCCAGAAACACCAGCACCACCAGACTTCCGTCAGGATTGTATGTCATTCCATCAGAATTGGGATTGCTGATGGGAGGTGGGCAGTTGACAAGCAACAGAAATCAATGGACCACGGATGGCGCATATCCAGTGGTGGTTAACACAATTGTGCATCAAATTCAGAGAGAAAAGTGGTACGAGGAAGCACCGTTGTCAATTGCTCCTGTACCAAATGTCAAAGACATGGATAGACTGGATACCATTGGCATAATGGACCAGCCAGACCTCGTCGAGGATGATGAGGCCATAAAGCAATTCAATGAGAGTGTACAGAGAAGCCCAGATGGACGGTACTCTGTAAAGTTCATGTACAAGCCAAATTTGCATGAACTACCAGACAACAAAGCAATGGCGTTCAAAAGGTTCAGATACCTCACCAACAGGCTCAAGAGAGACCCAGAATTACTGAAGAAAATTCAAGCAATCATGAAAGCACAAGAGGAGCGAGGAGTGATTGAGAAGGTCCAAGAGGATATTATGGATGGCAGAAAATTCCATATTTTGCCTCATCAACCAGTGATAACGCCAGAGAAAACTACCACAAAGGTCAGAGAGGTATATGATGCTTCAGCGAAACCATCAGGCATGCCAAGCTTGAATGAGTGCATGTACCGCGGTCCAGTGATACTACCACAGCTGGTAGGGATGCTGATGCGATTCCGGTTGCATGGAATCGCCCTGGTCGCAGATATAGAGAAAGCGTTTTTGCAGATTAGTCTGCAGGACAGTGATAGAGATGTGACAAGATTTCTGTGGTACAAGGATCCCACGAAACCATCCATGGAGGACAACATTCAGATTTACAGATTTGCCAGAGTGCCATTTGGTATAATCTGCAGCCCAGCGCTGCTAGCGCTGACAGTCAAATACCACCTAAATCAAGCTGGCACAGAAAATGCAAAATTGATCGATGAAAATCTGTATGTGGATAATTTGATCCTCAGTGTGGACACAGAGCAGAAAGCAATCGAATTGTACCAGGAATCCAAAGTGTTGTTCACAGAGGCACAGATGAATCTGAGAGAATGGAACAGCAACAATAAGAGCTTTACTTGGCAATTGGCAGAGTCAGATGTAGCCAAGGAAATTGTCACAACAGTCCTAGGAATGAAATGGGACACAGAGAGCGACCAGATGTGGCTGAAAACGCCAAAGACAGTTCAGCAATCACAATTATCAGAAACTGACCAGAAAATCAAACTTCCCACGAAAAGGACAGTTGCAAAGGTGACTGCGGGATGTTTTGATCCAATGGGACTTGTCAGTCCTGTCCTACTGCCAGCAAAGAGATTTTTGCAGACATTATGGCATTCAGGACCAAGTGCCAAAGAGTGGGATACTCCCCTGTCTGAGGAACAGACAGCAATTTGGCAGCAATTGGAGACAGAATTGCTCAAAGTTGGACAGATCAAGTTCAACAGGAATTTGAATTATCAGAGTGGTGCAGATGCACAACTGCACATTTTCGTTGATGCCTCAGCAATGGCATACAGCGCAGCGGCATACGTATGCCAGAAAACAGAAAATGACAGCGGCACGTCAAGCCTGCTGTACTCCAGATTGAGACTCGCTCCAAAGAAACCAGAAGTGACAATTCCACGGCTGGAATTGTTAGCAATGTTGATCGGCAGCAGAATGTCAAAGTTTATTCACAAAGAGCTCAAGGACGTCAAATTCAGTCAAACAGTTGTATGGTCAGATTCAACCTGTTGTCTGAAGTGGCTAACAACAGCGAAGCCACTGGCATGTTTCGTCAAGAACAGATTGGATGAAATCAGGAAAATTCAGAGTGAGACAGAAAACATGCACATCAGACACATTGCAGGACTGGAAAACCCAGCTGACATAGCCACAAGAGGCATGAATATGTCAGAGTTGGAAAGCAGTAACCTGTGGTGGAAGGGGCCAGAATGGCTAATGACTGGAGAGTGGCCAGAACCGAAAGTGAAGCCAGTTACGCCAGAAGTAATGGCAGAAATCAAGAAAGAAGAACTCAAGTTCCCAAAAGCCAGTCCAATTTACCTGGGCGCCACACAGCAAGTGGCCAGTGACCCAGATGCCAGCAATGAGCAAGCTGATGAAAGCAAGCAAAGCAACCCATTGGGAATTGAGATTCAGAGATTCTCATCACTGACGAAATTACTGGATGCAACAGTATACGTGATGAGATTTGTGCGACAGATGCACAAAAAGCGCAGCAAAAATGACAGTCAGAATGGATTGTCAGAAATCATGAAAAGTATCTGTGGTACAATAAAACCACAGGGAATTATCAGTATTGAAGAGAGAGAGATTGCGTTGAAATATTGGATCAAAGTGACGCAACAAAATCATTACAAAAGAGTGGCAGAGATTCTGGCAACAGGCCACAGCAGAGGCAGTCAGAATAGCAAGAAAACAGCTGCAGACCAGCAGTTGATCAAATGGCTCAATGTGCAAATGCATCAGGATGGAATCCTGAAGTGCCACGGCCGAATGGAGCATACTGACCCACAGGAGGTCACAGTGCCACTCATACTGTTGCCAGCAACGGCTACAGTGACTCAGCTGATCGTCAGAGACCAGCATGAGAAGTTGATGCACGCAGGAGTGCAACACACATTGGCAGCAATCAGACAACAGTACTGGATTACACAGGGCAGACGGGTGATTTACAATATGACCAGAACCTGCCCAACCTGTAAGAAATTGGGAGCGAAGCCGTACCAGCTTCCACCAATGCCAGATTTACCAGAAACCAGAGTTCAGAGAGCCAGACCGTTCCAATACACGGGCTTGGATTATTTGGGACCAGTTTGGTACAAAGTGGACAAAGATCACAGGAAAATGTGGATCTGTTTGTTCACATGTATGGTGACACGTGCAGTTCACCTGGAAAGTGTGCTGGACATGACAGCACAGGAATTCCTGAACGCAGTCAGGAGATTCATCGCCAGGCGTGGAAAGCCTGAGGCAGTGATTTCAGACAATGCGACGCAATTCAAATTGACAGAGAAAGTGCTCAGCACAAGCACTGACAATGCCATCAATACTGGAAAGGAATGGTCAGAAATGGTCAAAAATGGAGCAGTACAGACATACTGCTCACAGCAACAAATCCAGTGGAATATGACTACTCCTATGGCACCGTGGCAGGGAGGAGTCTATGAGAGAATGGTGGGCATCACCAAGAAACATTTCAAGGCAGCTGTGGGGCACAGAATGTTAACCCTGCAAGAATTGTTGACACTTCTGCCAGAAGTCGAGGCAGTGATCAACAGCAGGCCAATCTCTTACATCTATGGTGATGTGAAGAGCCTTAGAGTGCTGACGCCAAAAGACTTCCTGACAGGGGAAGGTCAGATTGGAGCACCACAGTTTGACGCAGACAAAGATGGAGAATTTGTGCCCAGAATGGATAACGCAGCGAAACTGCAGAAATATTGGGAGACAACCCAGCAAACTTTGGATAAGTTCTGGGACTTGTGGCATCAAGAGTATATCCCAAGCTTGAGGGAAAAGACTCAGGTGACACACAAACATGGCAGATTGACAGCGACTCAAGAACCCAAAGTGAATGAAGTTGTGCTGATTTATGAAGAAAACATGCCCAGAGGTGCATGGAGGATGGGTCGCATCGAGCAGTTAGAGCCTAGCAAAGATGGACAGATTCGCTCAGCAAAAGTCAGAACTGCCAACAGAAATGTGGTCAGCAGACCACTCAATCAATTGTATCCGCTGGAAATCAATTCAAAGACAATGGATGTCCCAGAGACAGCAGTGACAGTCAAAGTGGATTTACTGGACCCAGCAATTGTCCAGGAACATGTCAGAAATCAGAGCTCGAACAGAGACTCTGTACCAAACCCTGCTCAGAGGAACTCAGCATCAGATAGAGTCCTGAGGAGTGCAACAGGGAAAACCGCGGCAACCACCAGCAGTCTGGTGATTGGAATGCTGTGCATGGTGTTGATGCTGACAGGCATGTCAGAGTCAGCAACGCTGAGAGAAGCCGGCAAGGCTTACAGCGAAGTATTTTCCAGAACATACGTTCTAGAAACCTCGACAGTAAGGCCACCATCATTGGCAGCGCATCATGGATTGCCACCTTTGCCTTCAGAATGGCCACCAAAATCTGTCAGAGAAATGCAGACTTATGAGAGATTCAAGGATGCAATCAAAGACCATCCTGTGGAACAAGTGATCAGCTCACAAAGCCAGAAGTATCAGATTTGCACCAGTGGAAGACATGGACATGCGCTTACAGTTCCTGAAGAAGTGCAGTGCCATATCCCACCAAGGAATTTTGTCAAGGCAATGAAAGTTACACTTTACGCACAGAGACAGATTCCACAGAAAGAAAAAGCATACAGATGCTACATCAGAATCAAAGAGATCATCACACACACCAGTTTCTGGGGAGCGAAAGGCATTACAGGCAATTTTGAGAAATACCAACAAGTTGGCGTGGTAGCCTGTAACTATGCAAGAATTCACAAGACGTTCAGAGGAACACCTTTGGTGGAAATGGAGCCCAGAGTGTGGACAACCAATCAAACCTTGAATGTGGAATATTCATGGTGTTGCCATGACAAAGAGAATGTTGTCAGTAACTTCTACATGGAAGAAGGAACCGTGGCTTCACTTGATGGAAAGACTGTAATCAGCGACTTGCAAGATTTCAGCCAGTGCAGAGCCATGATGGGACATTGCAGAGACCACAATTATGGAATCACAGTGTGGGATACAGAGAACTTCAAGCATCAATGTGCATATGAGAGAATTGGCAGATTCAAATCGGAGATATCTGGCCAGACAATTATTGTGTCAAAATTGCAAGCAGCATACTCCCACAGCAACAAGACAAAGAGGCCAATTGGTTCAGAATGTGTTCCGGGAGACACATACTACACCGATCAAGGAGGTGTATTCATCCAGTTTGACAGAAGAGAAGATGTGCCTGTAGAATGGGCAATGCCAGGAAAGATAGTGGAGGCGAGAGAGTCGACAATCAGTGGAACATTGTATGCCAGATTGGACGACAGAAACTCCAAGTTTCAGTTCCTGCAACATGTGGTCAGAGAGATGACTCAGGCACAATTTGCGATTGTATGGCATCAGCTATGTCAACTTCGCAAGAACCAGCTGGACATGTTGACTCAGCTTTTCCGCATCGATCCAACATTGGGAATTCGAGCCATGCTGGGAAGACAGGATGTTCATGCAGAATGGGCTGGAGAAGCAATTATGTTTTGGGAATGCAAGGAAGTGCAGCCATACATAATTTATCAGACAGGAAAAGTGGGAGAGACATGTTACAAGTACACACCAATGAGATTGGACAAAGACGGGCCCTTGTGGTTCAAGAGCCCAGGCAGCAGAGACTTGGTGGAGAAATCACCAGAAGAGGATTGCAGCCACACCACACCGCACCTGTACAGAAATGAACATGGACAGTGGAAGTCCGCACATGGAATGGTGCATGTCACAGAGACTCCAATCGAAATGACATGGAAAGGACAATGGCAGGCCTTCACGTTTGATGCGCCTCACTTGTTCACCAACATTGTCAACAGAGCGACCAATTTCATGGATGTCAGAGGCCAGATTCAGAGATTACAGAACTTAGAGCATGTGCAGAACCAGTTGATCGATTACACAGCAGATATGTCATTGGATCCCAGAGTGATCAGAAATTCAATAGAAGGCATTGGAGCTGGAATTGGACAGACAGCAGCAGGAATCGGCAAGGCATATGGCCATTATATATCTGGAGTATCAAAAGGATACACTAACTTTATGGGAGTAATGCTGAAAGGACCCTTTCAAGTAATCATCAACACGATCGCAATGCTGTTGGGAATCACAATCCTGATAGTTGGAATTGTAGCTGCAGGATACCTGTGGTACAATTGGAGAATTGCCACAGGGAAACCAGTGATTCCACCATGCGTATACACATGCATATGGAAATGCATAGTGTGTCCATTCAAGTGCATATGGCTATGCTTCAGAGCCGTCAGATACACTATCAAGAAGTCAACTCAGAGAGAGACCAATTACCCACAGAGGAAAGTACGCAAAACAGAGTTGAGACCAGCAATCAAGAGGAGAGCCAGATCCAACTCAACACAGTCCGTCAGATTTGCCAGGAAAGCAGAAACAGAGGACAGAATGGCAAAGTCACTATCAGCATACGTTCAGCCAGATGAAAGTTCAGCTGATGAAGGACAAGTCAGAGCCAAGAACAGAGACAGTGTTCACATGCCCGATATCCGCAAATTCACCTCACGCGAACGCGCAGGAAGCGACACGGGCAACTACCTGCTTCATCATCAGGCTAGGTCAGCGTTGGCATCACCAGCAACCGGACCTGCAACTTCACGCACGCCCACGACTTCGCGCACGACCACGTTCACCACCGAGGCGACTGTGGAAACGCCACTCATCACTTTGGCGCCTACCACCACCAGCATGTGACGTTGCTGCAACAACGGGGTGCAGCAACTCTTCCGCCCGGAGTGTGCTGACCGTGGCAAAATGGATGGATAAAGAAATACAGAGAATTGATAATTAGGCTCATATTTGCGCATTTACTCATTTGCACTAATTTACATTTTATGCACTATATTACTTTACCACGCAAATTGTATTTCCTGCACTATATTATTTACCCATGGAGAATATTCAATTAGGAAAGTGTGTTATAAGTTATTGATATGTTTATGTGGAATATTTAGGTTAAAAGGTCAAATAAGTTATTATTAGGTGTATTAACATGTAATTAGGCTCATTCAACTCGCCGTAATTTTCTGATCATTATTATATATACATTTACATAGTTTACTTGCAATTTGGGAAAGTCAAAAGTTGTAAATATTTATGTGCCACGTATTTATTTAGGCCAGCGTCCTAATAGAGAAATAGTGCCCTGTGTGTAGCTAGCATTTACTGTACGTATTTACAAAGCCCTTCGCGTAGGCATAATTATTGTAACCCTGCTTACAACTTATATTTATATTTACTTAATAATTATAATACCCTGCTCAAGTTGAATATATTATAAACCCTGCTCAATTAACACACCCATTTACCTCGAATAAGTCCCAGTTTACTGTTTATTCAACATACGTTTCCAGGAAGTGATTATTATTATGTTGAATATACCTTATTCTATTTACGTCATTAGGAACATTTACACCACTATTTACAATTTCCAAACCCTATTATATTAGTTCCAATGTGCGTCAATGTTTTCTGACAAATTGAATCAAATTAGTAAATCGGCCGAGTTTCCTGACTTCGCGCCTCGTAAGATTAATAGTTTTTCTATTAGCCCAATTTGTACCTGGTATTTCTTTACCATAAGTATTTGAATGTATGCCCGCGCAGTATGAGGCAACTGTTTCGGCTAGATATGTTTATTTGTTGCATTTGTGACTTATTTGTGTATTTGTATTAGGAAATTACTGTAGCTGTTTTTCTATACATGATTTCCGTGTCTTAGCTACTTTGGAAGTTTTTACTTCAGTCTGCGGACCCACCCCAAGTGAACAAAATAAGCTAGCGATAGAAACTTCGACTAGGAAGCTCGCTAGGCTTTGCGCTTTTGTAACACGCTGTATCTGATCGAAATAAAGTACCTGAAACAATCTTGAAACCCCCTTTTCAACACGCAACTACGAAATAAACTCAACTTGGCTGTCGACAAGTGGACGTTCGGCTACAACGGGAAATCAACCACTCTAAAGGCCGTTTCTCACTACGGTCTTGAAGCAGCCGGATTCGGTGGTAGAAGACGCTGACTTCGGTGGCTTCATCACAAATGGTATAATGTGCCTTGTATTTTTTTGCTACCTTTTCATTTTTCACGTGCTATATTCATTCATTCATTCAGCTTTACTCTAAAAAAAGAAAAAAAAAATGTGAAAAAAATATTGCCACTGTGTTTATACATACAACACTTTACAGTCATCCCTAAAACAACATTGAAAATGTAAAGGCCGGGGAAAAATGTGCTGCCTATATATGACTTTCACAAACATAGACTGTAAAGTGTGGTATGTATAAGCACAGTGGTAAAAAAAAAAGAAATTGTTATTCACTCATAATGCAAGAAAACAAAAAAATCACTAAAAATCACTAGGCATGCACCTGCTGCGTATGAATGGTGTTCGTGGGGTCTGAAATGTAAAGTACACATAGGAAAGCAATAAAATAAAAAATGGCAATAGACATACCAATTCTTAAGAACGCATCATTCACAAGCAATGTGTACAATATCGTTCCACCTCGAGGAATTGGTCGCGCCAAGGTCAAATTTAGGAATGCGTCGCCAGTGTTCAAAGCCTCCCAACTATTGCTAAAAACAAAAAAGTTGAAATTTTGTAGTGGAACCAGTAAAAAGGTGAGGCACATTGTGGCACATACCTTGTAACCTTGTCATTGCATAGGCTTATGCATACAAAGAAATGACATGATGTAAACTTTATCATTGTCGACTCATTTTGAATTGAACTCCACGACTCTAAGAGGCTGTAACATTCGCGGAAAATATCTGAACTCTTGTCTGCATTCCATTGAAAGAGGAGTGGACGATTTGGGTACAGTCGCGATCCTATTTGCACAGAAAGATCGGACATGTAGAAGGGCGAATAGTTGTGCCGGGGCTCATTTGTCGCTTGTGGGTTGGCCGCATCATTTCTAGTCATGCTGGGGGCAATCCCAAGCACTGCCAAGTGTAAAGTAGAGTGTCAAATGTAAAGTGTCAATTAAAACAAAAAATTATTACTTAACTTTACATGACAATAGCACTTTATATTTGACATTTCATTTGACATTTTACTTTACACTTTACAGGGTTTGGGACTGTCACCAGATTATAATCCCACGTGGGAGGCGCCCCACTTGCGTCCCTAGGGCTATTGGCGGCGCAGCCCTCGCACCCTCGACCAAATTCATTTGTCCCACGTTATACTGGCGAAATGAGTGGTAGATGCCATGCGTTTTGACGCGATCCGCCAGTGCAATAGACAGCGATGTCACCTGATTGTTTTTTTGTCAACGTGTTCACGACGATAGACGAGCAAGCATATTTTAAAATATATACTCACAGGGTGGATTTTGCGCACAGACAGCTCGATATTGTCAAATTGTATTTTCAATTTGCCAATATATTCTCTTGGCAGTCTGAACGATTCAAACATTAGACTGTCTGGTACTGCCTAAGTACAATGGTTAACTGCATACCTGCATGCCAAGGCTTCGCCTGGAGGGGGGGGGGACATAGTTTCACAAGTGGAATAGTATAAAATTATTATTATTATTGACAAGCAAAGGGTGAAAGCTCATTTCACATTCTACATGTCAAAATGATTTTTATATGCCCCATTTGTGGAACTGTCACCTGCTCTCCAAAGTCCAAAGCTAGTCGACCATAAAATTCTTGACTTCGAAAAACTGGTGCAGATCTTTTTTTAAAATATTCTGTTGCATCCGTGGCAATCAGTTCAGCTTCAGAGTCTTTCATTTCAACCCAGCTGGAAAACAATAAAATAGTATACTAATAAAGATATACATTTAGAAGGATACATGTTGATATTCATACCCGCTAGCTTCTAATTGGGTTCTTCTGTAGGCGCCACTTGTTTGTAGTATTTTCTTTATGTAGGCTTTTTTTCCATAATTTGATTCTCGACTCAAAAGTAGAGAATTGTGAAATATCTCAATGCCATCCCAGATACTTTCGAGGGGATTTGGAACAAATGCTACAGCATCCTTTAATACAACGGGCTCCTTAGAAAAGATGTTGTTTGCCTCATAGGCTTCCTTTATTTCATGTCCATCTTTTGTCTGAATGCGCATCATCAGGTGCAGATGCAATGATGAAAAATCTAGCAGACCAGTGCTAGAGGCCACCGTTGTGAACACATCTGCGACAATAAACGGCTGGACGTTGCACGCATGTAGAGAAAAGTCAATGTAATTTTTACTATGTACTCACATGGAGACATTTCATTCCCATCACTTATTAAAAGTAGTTGTTCACGCTCGCAATGACTAACGTATGCTTGTGTCGGTGGAAGCGCATCTAAAAACAAGACATGTTGAGAATCTACATGTGTGAATACATGTATTTACCTACCGGGGCGAAACTCTGGTGGACATGGTAACAGATGTGAACCACTATCTAATAGTTTTTTTCTCGGGCTCAAAATTCGTGCAGGGTGATTTGAAGCCATTATTTGTGATGTATGTTGTTGTGATTATACTTTTGCCACACGATGATTAATTCTTCTTCTTCTATTTGACTGTGTGTATATGCGAGAAAAGATACAGGCATTTGGTATACTTCATGACAATTAAAAAAATATGGCATGGGCATATTGCGACATATGAGACAGACAAACAAACAGACAGACAGACAGACAGACAACATGTCTAGAACGATGCAAAACTGTATAATTTTATTAAATCAACATGTGAAATGCAGAAAAATGTGATCACTAATCATCAGATTGTACTATAGCCATTCTGAAGAAACTGTTATTCCCGCTGCATTATTTGATGTGTTGGCATTATTATTATTAATATTCTTTGGTGGGCGTACCAACTGGACGCTTTCACCTTTATGTGCCTTTTTCTTTGCGGCACGCTCTGGTTGTTGTGCTTGTTGTTGTTGTGCTTGTTGTACTGGTGGTTTTTGTGAATGTAGACTACTCTCAGGTGCAGCCGGTTCTCCAGTGGTGTGAGAGAATAAATCTTGTTGTTGTTGTAAATTCACATCCGATCTATCCTGCGCATCTGGCGTAACAAGTTTTTGAGAAGATAGTTCAGACACCATTGCAGATGTCCATTTGTCGCGATTGGTGGCCTCTAAATCGCCAGTGTTTTGATCAAACTGTTGTGTCCAATAGTCTTTTGTGAATATCTGATCTGGCAAGTTGGCCATTTCATCGGCCCAATGCGTACCACGTGGTGCAAACTGTAAATATGACTTGCAACTAGTGTTTTGACGGTGTGTAGACGATAGAAAATTTGATGTTGCCGCTGTGGGACGATATGAGAACCGTCCACCGGTTCTGTTAGCCAGCTTGAATGTATTGCAATGGCAGTGGTGGTGGTGGTGGTGGTGGTGACGTCGTCGTTGTCAACAGAGCAATTGAATAATTGCTGAAAAATTTATTTTGCATGTAATCGAGCAAATGTATCTACAAAAAACAACAAGAACAACCAGCAACAGCAACAACAACAACAACAACAACAACAACAACAACAACAAGAAATGACATAAAAAGCAACTGGTGCTGTGAATAATGATTCGCTTTATATATACAACAACAACACAATGCACACATGCAACAAGACAAAATTACATCCAATCAGAATCAACGCCACCCCTTGCATTTGAATTTGTCAGAGCGCACTTTGCAAAAACGACACCATTGACACGAAACGGTTTCCCCCAATGATTGAACAGTGTCAACTTGAGTCCTTTCTCACAGCCACTTGTTGGAGTCTGCGTCGCCGCACACATATACATACACATACATACATACATACATACATGGCAAGTTAAACAATAATAATTGTGGAATCATCAAATGAGGAAAAATTACCTGCTTTAGCTGCACAAAATGTGGCGAATATGGCTCATAAGCATACACGCGTCGAGAACTGAGCCACGCATTGGAACCACTATCTGGCGCATGTAATGCTGGTCTCCATGTGAACACTGCCAGCAGTGGTGTCTCTTCAGACTGAAATACTGTACACATTGGCTCCACACTGTCGCAACGAACTTGCACACGCTGGCGTAGATTAATTTGGTGCGGCACGGTTGCATATGTGCGCTGTCTGCCACTACTGTAGCCATATTGTACGCTGTTTGCATCTAGCCAATCAATTTGATTTGCTTGCGCATTGGAAACACCTCCCCCAACTGTGATGAAGCCCAGCTCTGCAGCCAGATGCTGACTCATGTACATTCTTGTGACGAGATTTTTGTCGGCATTTTTTATTGCAAAGCGCCGTATGCCAATTTGCGATTGGGTCTCAGCATTTGATTCAAATGCCAATGTCTTTGTCGCTTGTCCCTTGTCGTCTTCACTAGTTGTGCTCAAAGGTAATGCACCATTCAGAATATCTGATGCAACCGCAATGGTAACATCGGACATGGACGTTGTACTGCCGCCGCCTGCAGCGGCGATAGTCTGCTTCACCTTTTTCAATATCCAGTAGTCCAGTGTCGATGTGGCCATACTAGATGCCCATATATTGGGCATTTTATACTTGTTGCCAGTGAGCATGTGTTTGACTGTGATAACTGCATCGGCGAGTTTGTCTTGTTGTACATTTTTCCCCCCTCCCTTTTTGGCCGTCGTTGTCGTTGTCGTCGTCGTTGTGGTCTTTGGGTGCGCTGGCGCAACCTGCTGCTGCTGCTGCATTTGGCGCCTGAAACGACGATAGCCGTGTCCTTTTTCTTCCATGGTGGGGGGTGTGGGCAGCAAGGGTGTGCGCTCATTCTGAAATGATGATGATGATGAATTTATTCATTTGATCACCGTGTGCACAACCATTTGTTACTCACCATATCGTCAAGGTCATTGTCGTCTTCATCACCATTGTTGGCAGTGTCACCATTGTCATCTGATTCACTACTCATGCTACTTTGTTCAGATACAATCATGCCTTCATTCTGTTCTTTCATTTTGTCACCATCATCGACAATGATCACATTGTCGTCGCTGTCTTTGACCCCCCTGCCGTGCTGTTTACTGATGGGGGTGGGGGTTTGGTCACTTGCGCTACTTGACCTGTCGGCGCTGCCGCTGCTGCCATCTTGCTTGGCGGCGGTGGTAATTTTGCCACCAACTGTCCGCTCCTCACTCGGGGATATTTCCATGTCGTGAATGGAGCTTGCTTCGAGCTGGAGCCCAATGCTTTGTTCCTCAGTGGACATAGTCGTCGATTTAGTCGACCCACCCCAGCTGTCAATGCTGGTTTCTTTTTCACCACCACCTTTTCCAATTCTCTCTTTTTCTGATTTCCTTTCAACTGAGGTGGTCCCCCCCCAGCCACTATGCTCATTGGAGGTGCCTGTGACATGAGAAGATTTGGACTTGACATGTCCAGCGCCTGATTTGTTTTTGGTAGAAACGGTTGTTGATTTGTCATTCCATGTTTTTTCTTCTTCGGTTGCTCCAGCGCCATCACGCCAAGATTTTTTTTCACTGCATTCATCAATGTTGTCCTGGTTGCCTTGTTGTTGCGTTGTCGACCTTTTCTCCGCGTCGTGTTTTGCTGCGGCTGCTTTATTCGCCCCATCTTCGAGCCAGCGATGAAATCCTGGTTCCAGCCGAGCGAGCAATGCAGCCGTGGACTGATCCAATTCTTTCAACTCGTCCACGCCTGTTCTATCTCTCCTTGGGGTGCCGTCGAGTGTTGAATTGAGCTCAGTCTCAACAATCTTTGCCCAATCATCAGAACTGTTTGGCGGAAATGACAGCGCGCTCGTAAGATCGACCTGGCACCAGTACAAGCTACCGCCACAATCAATCACAACAAATGCAGGTGTTGTATCTTTTCCTTCAAAAACAGGCCACCCATTCAATTCCAAATCGACCAGACTGATATGATCGGCGCGGTTTTGTATGTCTGCAGAGCGTGTAAATGCCTCTTCTAAAACAACGATACTGCCAGCATCAATGGGCGATAATGCTGCAGAGGATATGCCAGATAGACTTGTGCCTGCAAAAAAATGTGGGAATGGGGGGGGGGCTACACGTGATGCACTTTAAAAAAATTATTGTTGCCAAATGTAGCACCTGATTGTAATGGTGGCGCCGTTGAAAAGTTGGAGAAAAATGTGTGTGCTTGTCCTTTCGTTCCACTGCCTATCCGAGCTGAGGTAGACAATTTGGCGCATTGTGTATGTGTGGTGTATGCGTGTGTGCGTATGTAGTAGTAGTAGTATTATTATTATTATTTAGTAGCAAATATTTTCAGCAGTGTCAATCGGTAAATGGCTACTGCTTGCTGCTGCTGAAAAAATGAAAACAAGTGTGTGGGGGGTTGAAAAAAGTAGTTTCATTACAACAACAACCACAATCACAATAACAAGAATACAAAAAGGACGATAACAACACGACAACAACAACAACATTTTTTCTACTTTTTATTCCTTTTCTTGCCACTACTACTACTATGATCATTCTGGCTTTTTTTCCTTCTTTTATGCTGCTCTTTATGATCACTATGATCACGATCACGATCACGATCAATAATGACACGCGTGGCTTTGTCGCCTCTGCTACTCCTCCTTCTCCTCCTACCATCACCACCACTAGTATTGGTTGAACTCGCATAGCGGCGGTCGCCGTCGGCGACCGCCGCAGCACCGCTCAGATTTGCAGAACGCCCCCTCCGGGGGCGTTCTGCAAATGTGGCTGTGGCGGCCCCCCTAGAAGGCGGCCCCTCTCCCCCGTCCCCGGTTCTCCGTGGGGCGGCGCCGTAGGCGTCGCGAGTCGGCGGCGCGCGCTCATGATCTGACTTTGATTTTTCCTGTTGTTGTTGTTGTTGTTGCTGCTGAAGATTTCTTGTAGATTGTCTTGTTTGTATTCGATTTGCTGTTGCTGTTGCTGATTCATTTTTTCTGCTGCCAGTCTCATATTGTGCATCATGAGACCTCTGCCTCTGCCATCGTCGTTTTCGTCGTAGTTGTCGATTTCTTCTTCTTCTTCTTCTTTTTTCATCGTCACCTTGTTGTTGTTGTGGTTGTCGTCGATTATTGAATCCATCAGATTGCTGTGGCTTGGGGGGCCAATTTGAATGTGTGCTTGTGACGGTAGCATGGGGGGAGGTGGTTCCGCGAGGTTGACCTTTTCCATCACTGCGGTTGCCAGAATTCCTGGTGGCGGTTGTGGAGTCGGTGCTAGTCGATTGCGCAATATTGCGCAATTTTGCCTGTTGGTGTTGGTCGTAGTGTTCGTTCTGCTTTTCGGAGATGGGGGAGGCGCGCCTGTTGTTGTCGGGTGATGACAATTTTGATTTCCGCCCCCCCCCCCGCCTTTGTTGCCCGTCGCCGTTGCCGTTGCCGATGCCTCGCCAGGAGCGTAGTGATGGAAATGATTTTGAACTCCAATCTTGTTGTTTCTGTGATTGTTGTGATTGCTGTGCGTGTTGCTGTCTCTGAATGATTTCTTTCAGTGAGAGAAGTGATAAAACTTTAGTATCATTGTCATGAGCCATTTCTGCGTCAATAGTAGCAGGGCGACTATGGCGATTAGAATCAGCGTGAAGATTAGCAATACGACCAGGCTGATGGTGACGATCGCTGTTGTTGTTAACAGAATTGCCATTCTTGTTGTTGCTTCTCCGTTTTTGATTATTACTACTTGTTGTTGTTGTTGTTGTTGTTGTAGTGTTGTTGATATTCCTACTACCGCTGGCAGACTTAGTAGTAGTAAAAGGTACAATGGGAGAAGCGGAAGATAAAGGCGGCAATGTACTGCCAGGCTGCTTTGCAGCTATCAATTCCTGTCAATAGAAACATCCTTTTAAAGGGGCCAAATTTTCATCCTGTGGGTCTAATACTAGATATGTGTCAGGTCTGTCAGGCAATGCAAATCTACGTCCGAGTGGAAAAACTTCACGTGTGAATCTCTCGCGCGCGACCAGTTTTATTGGATTCCCATGTGCGGGAGGCGGTCTAAACAGGCGCACCCAGCCAGTGAGCAATGAGAGTCGCTCGTGTGCGGAATCTGCCGCTTCGCGACTTGTACCAGTGTATACTGTATTTGGCTGTGCACGCCTTCTTTTGTGTCGCAACTGGCGGGCTATTAATAAAGCATGCGCATTTGTACTTCTAGGCTGTGAAACCTCGACTGGAGCAGCTCCAAATAGTGCACGTGTTCTAGTGGTATTCATTTGCTTTTCTATAGCTGGTAAAATGTGAATCCATCTGCGGACAATGGTTCCGCCTCCGCCGCTGCCGCCGCTAGGCTGCTGCTGCTGTGTAATGTCCGCCGCAGCTGCAGCTGTTGTTGTAGTTGGCGCTGTTGTCATAAAGTACATTTCAAGACGTTTCCGAATCGTCCGTATGAATGAATCTAGCTTTGGCAGTCGAGTCACATCTTCAGCAGCCGGTGCAAACGTACATTTGATCTGACAATGACCACATGTGTGTGTGTGCGCATATGTGCGTGTGTACGTGTGTATGTGAGAAGAAAAAAAAAAATGTATTACCGCATATAGTGCCTTTTGAAAGTGTACAGACATGAAGCAGCGATCAAAGTCGGAACGTAGTCGCATGGGGGCACGTCCATTATTACGTGACATTATTGTCTTGAATGCTTGTGTAACCTCGAGACCAGTCTTTTGCTTTAATCGCTCCATCCAAACTTCATTTGTGAAATCATCACAGCATACAAAAATATAGCGATAATTGTCATTCACATGCATATCACGCTCTGGCATTACCATCAAATCTACAGACCAGAAGCGATCAGGACCACTAACGAGAATGGGTAAACGCTCAAATCCACGCCTCCATGATGGATGACCTTTTAAATAATATGCCGGCTCATTTAATAATATGTGCTCTTTCCAAGCTTCATTGGGTAGATTATATTGTGTCCGTAGCCATTTACCACCATCAATGTTTTCAGCCCACTGCCTTTGCATCGCAATACTTGTTTGGGGGGGGGGGGGGACGGGGCAAGACAATAGTAATAATTATTATTAGTGTGAACTCTTCATAATTTCAGTATAATGTTTCGGAAGTTCCTTTTTTGACTCGTGTTCGCCTGTTTTATGCGATGACTCTGCTCCTACGAGTGGGCGTGTAGAACGTCCTCTGGCCAACGCAGCAGCCCCATGCGATGAACTCTGACGCCCCCCCACCGCTGCTGCACCTCGACCACCTCGTGTAGAGGAAGAAGAAGAAGAAGAAGAAGAGGTTGGTGTTACATTTTGTCCACCACAACCACCGGTGGTACCGCGTCTAGGGCCACGTCGCCCCATGGCAGCTGTTGTAGCAATTTGTTGCTTTGCCTGCAATGATGCAGCTCTTCTAGAGGGAGCCGTTGTTGGTTCTTCTTGTGGTGTTCCAAATTTGGTCCCATCCGCTGCACCATGGCCGTCGCCGTCGTCTTCGTTGAATTCGCCATCTACATTCTCATCATCATCATCAGTAGTTTCAAGCTTTTCCAAGTTGGGATCGTTATCGTCATAATCACCACCACCATCATCATCTTCATCATCGTTGTCATCATCATCGTCGAGATCCGTATCGAGAATTATTGATGGTGCACGATTTGAACGTTGTTGTTGTTGTTGACCATGTTGCTCAATGGGTTCCTGCTTTGCCACTGTAGTTGTACTACCCATGGCGCCTTGTTGATCCCTACTCTCACCCACAGTCTCTAGGGTGGATCTTTTCTCCAGTGAGCCCCCCCCTGCTGAAGTTGAAGATTTGTCGTCATTGTCTAGTATTTGCTTCCAAAAGTGGTCAGAACCATCTGGTGCCGCCGTTGTGGTTGCATCCCCAATTTCTGGCCCAACAATGGCATGGTGCAAAACATCAAATACATCAGAGCCTGGTTTATTTTGGCCTGGTACTTTTACACATCCTAATGGATCCAAGACATTTGATGCTATAGGTTCCAAATTTTTCAACACCTTATCCACAATTGGTCGATGCTCCGGTGCAAAACTGGCACGTATCTTGTAATTCTTATGTTTTCTTGTAATTTGTGCGCTTCCTCGAGTACAGCCTCTGGCGGTATGGCAGGTATAGTTGGATCTATAGTATTGCGCAATTCTTTCAAGTGTTGTCCTAAAACTTTACGTGCTGCACCATGGAGAAAGTGGGACAATCTTTCATTATCTGCAACTGTTTGTGCATACAAGTTTGAATCGTTGGCTGCTTCAATTCGTGCCTTCTTTATTGGATCTGCATCATCTAGTGGTCTTAAACCCGCCTTCTCCCTATTCTTTGTGCCAATTGTACTAGTGCTGGTATTTAGATTTTTCATTGTTCAATAGTGTGTCGTCGCTGGTAATAATAATAATAATAATAATAACAACAACAACAATAGTAATAATAATGACTGCAATGACAAAAAATAGTGTGAAAATTGTGGTGGCGGTGACATGTGATCAAAATGGAAAGGGAATGATTGACGATGGGCGAGGCAATGACAATAAACTGAAAAAAACCGCTTTACTTTTTCAATGGGTGAACATAGTGTGAAATAAATGTCGTTAGTAGTGTAACAAGTGCCTGGCCATTACATAGCGACAAGAGTGCACGACGAAGAGAGTTTTCGTGCATATTACTGGATAAAATTGACATAAACTTTTGCTTGTATCTCTTTAACATTTTCTTTCGTTTTTTATTCACTTGTATCACTCCAGACATTAGATTCGCAATGACATCCTGCAAACATCGTAGCGCATCTTCTGAAATTGTACTTATAATGTTTCGTCGTTCTTTTGCAGATGGCACCTTTGCCAGCTTTTCCAAAATCATCCAGTTGCGTGCAAGGCGTCCAGTACTTTTCCGGCGTCTAGCGGTTCCCAGCGCCGGCTTGCTTGGCGGCTCCAATTGCGGTTGTTGTATATGGTGGCTTGGATTGGAAGGTCCATTTGTCGTTGTCATTTTGTCCACGATTTGAATTTTCCTGCTCTGCACCACTGTGCGACCTTTGTTGTTGTTGTGATCGTCGTCGCCTCAGGTGTGACCACTTTGCCTTTAACGGTCCTCCGGCTGCGCACAGATCTTTCCGAAATGTCTCGTCTGAATCACAAACACGTTCAATTGCTACTTCTGCAGGCACTGCAACAACTTTTCGCCCAGCTTTGTGACCGCCACCACCTCGTCGTTGTCGATGTTGCGATTCTGGTGCAAATTTCAACTGTCCTTCTCCTAATGTCGTCGTCGTTGTCGTCGTTGTCATCTTATTTTTGGTGGCGTCCCTGTCGCCAGCAGCAGCAGCGGCAGCGGAGGTAGCACCTAATATGTCAATATCACTCGACAGTTTTTCCCACTGATAGAATACGAGATCTTTATCCCAGGGAAAAAGTGAATTTGACAATCTCAACTCATCAGGAATTGACGGGTCTGAGTTTGCAAATAAATATCCAAAATTTTTATCAGAAATTGCTTGTTTATATGCTCCAATGAACAATGCTGGGTCCTGCCAACGTTGTGCAAAAGATTTTGTTGTCAATGCATCAGATGGAAAACTGCAATGAAATGATAATGTGGTGAAAATGTTCATACATACATACATACATACATACAGACAGACAGACAGACATACCTAAATAAAACGAAGTAAACGCTGGAACTACGACTTTGTTTCAAATTCTGAAAGTGTAATGATTTTATATACATGCACCATAAAAAAACACCATACTGACATACCTGTGTGTCAAACAAACTCTGTAGTGTTGCCACTAGAGAAATGTTGTGATGCCTAGCAGCACCTTGCACCAAATCTCGTAAAAGACGTGTTGGATTATTTGTCCCTGTATTGTTTCGCCTCTCTCCACCTATGTCATCGTCTTTGTCAATCTCAGTGGCGGATGAAAGACTGGCCGAAAGATCATCTAAAACCAGCAATAGGTGGGAATCTTTTGTATTTGAACGTTCATCTAATTCCTCTTTATATTTGACCACAGTGCGCCATGAGTCGCAAAAATCTTCAATTCTGCCAAACTCTGCACATGTCTTTAGTGCTAAATACTTTTCTTGCCAATAGCTAAATAGAAATAGACAATGGTCTGGCGGGTGATCGTAAATATGCTGACGATTTTTGATTAGTTCAATTAATAGTGTGGTTTTTCCAGAATGTGATGAAAATTTATACAGATAACCTCAACTTGTAAATGATATAGTACATATATACATATTTATATATATACACACTATTCATTTATAGTGAAATGATTTGTGTAAATTCATATCTGATGATCCAAATATAAGCATTGGGAAGGAATGTTGAAGTCTCTGCATTTTTTCTATTCTTGTAGTTGGTTAATTAGCTCTGTGTGCGAGTGTGGTAGATTGTAATGCCGGCTTCTACTTTTTAAGTTTAATTTGATCATACTTTTGAACATTAAATGTAAAACAAGTATGAATAACAAATTATTATGATCAATAACAAAAATGCTTAAATATGCCTAATGTAGTCATCACAATAAATCATCATTCAATCGCGGATGCACTTTCCATGTGTGTGCACCACTTTTCCAGCAGCCTCATCATTGTTGATTCCTTTAAAATATTGTCTTCTACCCTTTTGACGGTCCAATTCAGCTTGTGTTGGATATAGTGACATTGACATTTCGCAGTTGGCATCTATGCACCTCTGACACATGTCAATAGTCATCTGAAAGCAATAAAGACAAATTGTGTTTAACCATAAACTTTTGCCATTAGTCATAATGATCAACTTACCCGGCATCTCCCATTCACATCTCGCACACACTGCCGAGTTGATGTCACAACGCTGAGAGAGAGAGAGAAAGAGAGAAATATGGAAAATAAAGAGAGAAATATGGAAAATGATGATGATGATGTTTTTCACTATTAATAACATGGTGTATGTTTACTCACCGACAATGTTCGCACATCAAAAGTGTGAGTCCCTCGGCACGTGTCAAGCTGAACGGCGCTCCACCCAGTGGTGTGAACTGTTCCGGATATGGATATTTTCTAAGTGACTTGTCAATGTCAGATGGTTTCAGGGTCCCATAAATTTCATCCTCATCTTGAAAGCATTCGCGTGCTTCACAATTCAAAATGCGGCACGGCTAAAAGTATAAACAATATATTTTTTTTAACTTGTAAACAACGACAATAAAGAACACCAAAAGTACCACACCTTGCACATGTCGATGATGAATGTGGTTCGCCCATTGGAGAAGCGCTTGCCCTTTGCACGATTTGAAATATCCCGACATGTCCTGCACAGCCACAGTACAATTGTATTGGGAGGCTGGAATGGAAATGGAGGAGCATCCAACACATCCTGCCTCACAAATGCCATGTCGAAAAGGGCCGGATTTCCACCTATGCATATATATTATGTATGTGTTTATGTTGCACCATCTCTGTGTGTAAATGACAACAACAAGTGTAATACAGAGAATAACAGACGAGCAACAGTTGTAGCACGGCCGTAGGCATCCACATGTTGAATTCCGCGTTCAAATTCGCTCAGTCCAATATATTTTCTGTTCCCAGGTGTATCCTTTGGTGGAGCAAGCTTGTCGCCAGCTACATTCCTCTTTGTGCCACCGCCACCTTGCTTCTGAGTAACATCAACTTGTTTTTTTGGCAGCTTTGACTGTTTGGCCGCCTCCAAATACATTTCATCATCATCATCACTGCCATAATCTCCATCATCCCCATCTTCAAGGTGAACAATCTTTTGTGTGGATAGCATTGACTCATCGGCAATCCTTGCACTTTTATACTTTTTATTCATGTCACCTTCGAGATCGTCGCTGCTGCGTTTCCTTGTATCTTCTTGTGCTGTGCCTTGTCGTCCTTTATCTGATGACACCGTGAACACATCGACAGACTGACTTTTTCCACCGGTTGTGGTATTTGCACTTTGCTGCGACGACTCAATGTGTTGTGACTCCGCCTCCTTCCAATTGGCCCCTTTCTGTTCATTGGACTCTGCACCTGCCACACTGCGTGATAGCCCAGCGATGTCTGTTTCGAGGCGCCTTGGCATTGATCGTTTCATCATTTGTAAATCACTACCGCAATATCCAAAGTCATGCTCACTGGTGTCGCTGCCAACAATGGTACAGTCTTCTTCTTCTTGTTCCTCTTCTTCTTCTTCCTGTCCACGACTAGCACCGTGTTGGTGGTGGTGCTGGTGGTCCCTAGCTCGCTCAGTTTCTCCTCCTCCAATTTGTTTTCCTCCTCTGGTGTCCATTTGCAAGGTTTCTGGGGGGATTGCCCTGCTGGGGGGTCGTTCTTCTTCATCCATTCCGATACTTCCGGCAAAGAACTCCCGCTGGCTCCATTGTGCGGGCTCTGAACGCTTGGTATGGCCGTCTGATCCACGACGTTTTCCACCTGCACCGGCACTGTTGGCACTTTTGTCGAAGGTGACGACCTTCTTCCGAGCTTGTCTTTGGTGGATGGCTGCAGCTTCTCTGGCGTTAAGATATTCTGCAATGTGAGCATTATTGTCCGCATATGACAGTCATGTGTAGTCTGCAAACATATCAATTATACCGGGGGGATCAGCATCATGAGCGACTGGAGCGTATCTGGGCTTGGCACTCTGTAGCAATCTGTCGACAGTGTGCTGCTCTCCGACACTTGTTCTTCCACTCTTGCCAGATTTTGCTCCGCCTCTTGGAGCAATCTTTCTTCCTGCGCCACCGGATGGTACAAAGGGGTTGGTAACATTGGCGGCGGGTTGGATAAACATATCGTCATTGTTGTTGGTGTCTGCCTCATGCAATGCCCCTGTCCTGGATGAATCATGTTGCTCTCCATGCTTGAGTGGCTTTTTCTGCTTAAGTTTGCCATTGCCAACATTTGTGTTAGAATCGGACATTCTGCACATTTGACAATCATCATTGTTATTATTATTATTTGTGAAAAATCAAATGATATCAAACATAAACAAACTTTTCAAATGATTCAACTGATTTTGGCACTCTAGCAGCTGTTGATATTCACTTTCTGGCACAACACGAACAGGATCCAATTGGAAATCCAATGACGACTGTAACAAATTGGGCTCAATTTTGTTTTTGTTGATAGTATTTAAATGTAGTAATAAAGATTTTAATAAATGCCTGCAACTTTATTTATTTTCTATTGGCATATGGTGGTAGAATAATAATTATAATAAATTACAATGACAAATGCGGATGAAAAGGAATATATGCACACATGCACGCACGCACATATGTACACACACACACACACACACATACATACTATATGCGATTATAGCCATATGGATAAATTTTTACACATGATGCGCCACCTATGCCTGGGGCAACAAAAAAGCGCTTATTGGAAACAGGCTTATAATACTTTTTTCGTCCATCATTCGATATCTTGAAATCTTTTGACAAAAGAAAGCTTAGTTCATTAACACCCAATTTCTTGATATCTGTTTTTTCCAAAAGTGATCGGGCAGCATCACACATGTTTTTGTAGGACACTGTGGGCTTGCGATTACTCTGTTGCGCCTGCTCATCAGTTTCCGCTGCACTGGCAAATCCGCGCAATCTCACCGTCCTGTATGTTCCACCATCAACAGTGTGCTTTGCAGTGTAGGCATACTGCTTTGGCTGTAAAAGAAAACATAAAAATTCAACATATTTTAAATGTCATGGTAGGTAAAGAGTTATCAACCAACCCCAACAATGCAAATGTGGTCTAATTGATATTGATCCTTCAGCACGGGAGTCAACTGTCCCAAGTAGTGTCCACACAATGCTTGCAAGTTTGACCCATCCAATGTCATTATTGAATCCCTATATTATATATGTGCACATTTAAAAATTGGCGTATAAATAAATAAAGAAACATTCAAACCAACGTATCCGTATATAAAAGCGCATCTTCAGGCAGCCTTAACATTGCCTCATATAATTCCACTCTGGCATATCCTGTCACAAGGGCGGTGATGATTGGAACACTGAATGCATTGTTTGGACCCACATGTGCCAGAGTTGAATCTTGATTTATCGAATGTTGCACCATTACAGACAATTGTGTCCCCAAATTTAAAGGATCTGCTGAACCAAAATGCTGAAACAAAGACAAAAAAGGCAAGAGTAACACAACTTTGAAATGGCAATTATCATCTCATACCTGTATCCAATGGACGTTAACATTTGGATTTTCAAGCACCTTTAAGAGACCTCCATGGTCGGTGAAAAATTCTGTGTTGTGGGATGACTTCTTCTGTGCAAATTTTCCAATTAGTGAATTGATCATCAATTTTGCCACCGAGCGCTTGACTGGATTTGGTGCAAAAGACCTTGGTGCAATATATATTCCAAATCGTTGAAAGATTTCATGAGAGTACTCTTCTGCACTTTTGTCTGGTGGTAGATCTGAGAGAAACAACAACATTTCAATCTTAGATTGTACAATCTAAAAATTAAACTAACCACTCGCTTGACATTTCAACTTGTAAAATGCAAGCATGAATGCGCTGATCAGACCCGAGCTGACGCCAGCCTCCTTTGACCATATCCGGGACTCATAGACATGAGCTGAAATTATTCTTATGACCTTCACACCTGCATGTCTGATTGCCGCACCAACTTCAACCTGAAAACATTCACCTCCATAATATCTTTACATGCAACAAGAACAACATGTGTTAACATACCGTTGTCCATGTGCCACGGATTATTTGCTCGTGGAATGTGTGCCTACATATGTCAACATTCTGCTCAATGCAGCATGATGCACATGTGCTGTAGAATATTTTCTCATCTCCATTTGGCAGTTTTGCACGAAACGGCAGTGCTGGGATGAATACATCAGCTTGTGGATAGTGAATCCAAGCTTTCACAACTCCAAAATTGCCCTGTAAAAAATATATATATATATATACATGTATTTACATTAACATAAAAATAAATGTCACATACCAAAACCCATTCATTCAAGTCGCCAGTGATGGCCCCCTCGGTAATTATCTTTCCAGGTCCTTGCGCCATTGGCTTTGTCAGACACATTGCAGGATACAAGCTGCAAAAGTCCAAAAAGTCTGCACTTGGTGCACAAATGCCCACACCGGTGTGTATTCCAATTTGAAACGTATCAATTCGGCCACCTAATAATAGTAATTAAAAAAATTATAAAATCCACAAAAAAATGCCACTTCCTATAACTAACCAAAATTTGCATCATACACATTTAGCGGTTTGTCAGATAGTGCCTCTGTGAAAAACTGTTTCAATAGTCTGTTTGAACTTAACACATTTCGACATTCATGCTCCCAATATAAATCATAGTGCAAAGGTTGTACAGCCTTAACAATGCTATTAGCTCAAAAATAGTCATATTCCCGAACTTGCAACGGCGTTTTGCCACCAAGCAATGTAAGTGGTCTGCATTTGTTGATTAATTATTGTTATATATCTATAGTATCCACATTTAATGACATTAAACAAACCGTGTTGCTGATAGATGCTTGGTACACATGATACATGCATGGTAAAAACAGCCATGGATGTCGATCAGCCGAGATGGGGACACAGCATCAGGTTCAAACTCTGCACCATCCACTTTGAAACGACGATTGTTGTCGCACTGTACGACATATTCACGCTCATTGCCAGCATGTTGCACATGAACCTGAGAAGTGACATTAGAGAATAAATACTACTCACAAGTTTCATAAAATAAACATACCCCAAAATATCTACTATATGCACTGAGAAAAGCCCTTGAAAATCGACTGTTTCGATCGACCAATGCCTCACCACGATAAATTGCCAAAGTATTCTCTTGCAAAAATCTGGCTGTGAAGATGAAAAAGCTCATACTCATTAAATAATATTGTCATGGATTTTGGAAGATTATTAAGTTCACATACTCTGAAAAACGCACAGTGCCAATCCAGAAATTGTAAATGTGCCAGACTCCGCAAACAAATCCACATTCAACAACTTTATTAGTTCCTCCCAAAATCTCATTGCCGCATATGATAATGCATAACTATCCCTTTGACAATATACCTTCATCTCCTCAGCAACATCAAACATTTTGTCATAGTGTGCATCATGGTAGGCGTCGAAATCCCTAGAATTTTGTCCTGATGCCGAGAATTCCCACTTTGGCCTAACGTGACAGTATGCATCAGACACATATTCCTCATTCAAATCGTAGCAAAAAAATGACTTTGCCACAGGAACCTCGAATGATTTGCACAAGTTTTCCAAAGATGTTGGTATATAATTGGCCCAGCATATCATTTTGATTCCGCTGCGAAACTTGACATATAAGATTCTGTTTCCTCGTGAAAATACAGTCTGCGGAGTTTTGCACTGGGAAACCATTGCAGATAGTAAAAACTGGAAGTCAAATCTGCTCCCGAAATGACTGACAATGGTTGCATTGGCATTTTCTGAAAATGTTTGATTATGTTAAGAAAACATAGAACATATAGTAAAATAGAATATATTTATAACATACCCATACAAAAAAATCTTTCAACAAATTCGTCAGCGCAATTTTCGCCACGCCATATCGAGACTCTAGCAATGCCGCATCTCCTACATGATTCATGCATATCCTTCTGCCAACAGCGAGAACATGAACTGTAACAAGTAAAAAATTGAGTATCTGATCTATTAAACTGTATGTATAGATTAAATAACCAACACAATTGTGGTCAGCAAGTTTGCCTTGTGCACATTTGTTGCTCTACAAATTCTAGTTTCTAAATCCAAAAAAACAATTTTCCTTGTTCGTTGGATTTTGCGTGGGGTCAGTACGGGCAAATAGCATGCATCATGTTGCTTGCCCATTGGAATTTGCTTTTTGCAATAGCCACATCCAAAACTTCTTTGCTCAGGACATTTGTGAGTGTTCACATATGCTCCATTGCGATTTGTCAGACTAAAATACCGGCCACATGCAGGACATAGACGTTGACTGTAGCATTTCGGCTTAGCCCACCTGCCCCTGCCTTGTACATATAAATGCTGCCTATGAAAACAATATAAATGTATAGTCATACATTCATGATAGTGTTGGCTTTACATCTCATTCAAAACTAACTCATAGCAGAATGTCGAATAAAACTTTCGCAAACATTCTTGGCATGTTTTTTCCTCGCCGTTCACCTTTGAACAGTCTGAAAGTAGGCTGGTATTCATAACATTTGAAGGTGTCGGAACCGTGCCACAATAGTTGCATCTAAATGGACATATATGCCTGGAATGTATATATGTATTAGTGTTAAATATATTTTACATGAATAAAAACATAAGCGAACCTTTTTTGATCAAAGAACACCTCTTTGCATGTTTCACAGTAGCCCCGCGCACTCAGAAATGTCACCAATCCCCATATCACAGCAAAAAATATATTGCCACCATGATGATATAGCATTATATCTATCACATGTCTACGTGCAGTGGTAAAGTCGCCCCAAATTTGATCTTTTGTGCCTTCTTTAAAAACCCTAATGGCAATGTCCTCCATCATTGGTGCACCTTGAATATCATTTAATGAATCCAGACCCACAAATACATTTGCAGGCGGTAGATGAGCTTCTGTGCGCAACTGTGATGCCAGTCTTTCCAGTTCAGCAGATGGGCTCTTCTCGCAGTGACGTCGAATGCGACGCCAATAATTTCGAGAATCATGACCCGTATTGGGATTGAACGCTCTAATCTTGCCCAGTGCCAGGCATACAGCATATACAAGTGTCTGCTCACATGATACAACAAATTCACAATGTTTCCTTTTTTTCTTCAATAGCATGGCTTGGCGCAAACGTGCAGTCGTAACATCCTGATATATAGACCTTCTCCTGCCTCCACTTAATCTACCCACAGTGCCATAATTTGTCAAATTACTTAAATCTTCTTTTAATATTGTGTCCGATTCATCAGATTCATTGTCATTGTCAGCATCTATGAAGCATCTATCCATGTTGTATACAGACGTGGCGTTAGAAGAGCATGGCTGATCTACCAAATCCACAGGCCTAGGGATACTTGGCGCATATGAACATGATGGTTGATCGGCAGGATCCATTATCTTTCTGAAAAACAAAATATGTATACAACACTCATGAAATAGATAACGACCTTGTTAGCCCAATACTTACCAACAGTATTGACAAATAATACCATAGAATTATCAGATAGGTCGATTGTCTGATGGGAATTCAACAAGTTGGCAATGTCCTGTGCTGCCGCTACAGGACTAAATCGCGATCCCAAACGAAAATGTTCTACGTATGCTGCAAGTTTATAATTCATATTTGCATCTATATAAGTGAAAAAATGTAAAGACATGACCCACATTCTGGCAAACTCTCATGTTGCAATGAAATCCCCACATATAAATTTGATGGATGACGGTCACCCACAGTGTGTCTATAAAGATTCTTTTTTCAACATATGCATAAAAATATTTATAGTTAATACCAAACCTGAATACACAGTCAATTGCTTCACTCAATACCAAGGCAATATTTAGATGACTATTTAGGTTGTGAAATACAACTCTGAATGCATCCAGATTCAGTTTGAACCTTTCCACATGTTGAGATTGTGGCTTCAAAATAGTGAAAAATTCCATAGCATATAGGATACCACTACCTGATCTACTTCTTAAAACATAGTTCAATGTTTGTTTCCTACTCCTTGAATTGCTAGAGCCTGCTGTGTCACTATCCATCGTTAATGGAAATGATGACTAATGTTTCCCCTGCTGTTCAGGCTGTGATAAAAGGCAAGAGGCAATATATTACAAAGGGTTATCTTACTACTTTCCCACATTACAAAAATATACATACTTCATAACATAGGAACAAGGCAAATATGTGCAAAGTATCATGCAATACTTCACAAGGACAGTGCCGGCAGAAGTTGGTGCTATTCTACTGTCCTACATTCCAATGGGGCACATTTTCATGCTGATAAAGTGTGTGGCTACTGGCAAAAGAGGACATGCTGGAAGTGATGAAATATATATCCGGGATAGATTGGTTTATCTACTCGATAGTAATCACTCCATAACCATCATGAAAGGCAAACTGATCACACTTTTTGAGTTTCAAACTAGAACAATTACAGAAGATGGTCCTATGCAACTTGTTATAAATTACTTTGGCTGTGAAACACACAATGTCTTCTCACTATCCATCCCCTTTGGTGAAAACATACCAAAACATATTTCTCACATGATTAAATGGTGCATACACATTAAACGAGTATGCTTCATCATAAGGGATGAGATGCAACATGAATGTGCCAAATATTTACAAAAATTATGGCCTCATTTTGCAAGAAAAGAAAACATGTGCGAACTTGCAATATTTGCACTTAGTACGGATACAAATACTTCTTTTATACATGTCTTCAATTTTTTAAGCCAAGCTCATATTAACTTGCAGCCATTACAACTAGTCCTTTCCTTTATATGTAAAAATGATATTTTGGTGAGACCTCTACTGCAGGCTTGCTTGTATTCAAATCAGCTAGGAGAAATCATGACTAAGTGTAAAATATGTACCATTGTTGTAAATATTACAAAATCCATTCAATACTACAATCTGTCTGAATCACCACATCCAACTTGGATAAATATGATTACGCAAGTACAGGACAGTTTGCCAGCTCAATATGTACATCGCTTCAATTATGAATTTAAATATGATGCTATACTAGGCAGTGACAACCTTATGCAAGAAAAATTTCACTTTTGCAACAAAATAGATGGCCTACACTCTTCTACTAGGTGCACTATGTAAATATAGTTGGACAATAATATGGTCCTTACTATATGCAGCTCTTATTGTTATTCATTTAGAATGTTGAATTTATATCTTCAGTGAACTTGATGCACTCTTTATATATCCCCCACTCTTGTGACAACATAAAAATACACAAAGCCACATGGTGTAGGTTACATAAAGCTTACTACCACTTCCATATTATAGAACAAAGGTAGTAAATTTACAAAATTACACATATTTATTGTTGTTGCCCCCAAAATATTTCCCCAAAACAAAGAGTAATAGGTCCAACCAAATGTATACCATTAAAGTTTAATGTCATCTATTTCATCTGTGGCAGACACAAAGTGTCATATTAAAGCCATAATAGCCAGATGCTTCTTCACATCAACACCACATGTGGTCGTAATTGCCTTTGTCCACATCTACCAGTGCACATCATCACCAGTGCACATTACATTTTATAACCTACTTCAAAACATTTTGCCAACTATTTTTATTTGTCTCAGCCAGTATATATCCCACATTGCAAAATTTACATTTACATTTTCTATTCTCCATTTAAAGAGGTCTTTGGCCCACCACACCACTAAGTAATGTCCAACACATATGTCCAATGCTATATAAAACTTTGGCACCTCTCCAACAATACAATAACTGGACATGTGCCAAATTGGAACAGTGCCAAAGCTGGACATGTGCCAATGCTGGACCTGTGCCAATCAATTTGCCCCAGTGACATGTAGTTTGGCACATGTCCAGCTTTGGCACTGCCCCCAATTTGGCACACGTCCAGATATTAGCTAGTTGGAGTGGTGCCAAAATGGTTGGCACAAACATTGGCACTCGTCCAATCACCAATGTTGGACAAGTGCCAATGTTGGACGAGTGCCAACGCTGGATGTGTGCCAATATTGGACACGTGCCAATTTGGACGAGTGCCAATGTTGGTCTTGTGCCAAAACTATTGGACAGACGCCAATCTAGTATTGGCACTCGCCCAATAGTGTTGGCACAAGACCAACTATTTTTTGGGCGCGTGCCAATGACGTCACCGGGACATAAGTTTCCGATCCGGACATTTGCCGGAAAAATAAATGACGTCATTGGCACCCATTGTTTACTTGGCACCATGCCAAGGAACGAGTGGTACATTACCTAGTGGTCTGGTAGGCCAAAGACCTCTGTTATACTGCTCTGGTGAAATAATAAACCCATACCTCAAAATACCCCTTCAAAATGTGCACTCTGAAAAATAAACCCCTTGAGGGTATTTCGAGGAAATACGGTAGGTATATACATTTGCCCCAATAATTACCTAATCAATATTTTATTAATATAAATATATGTTCCCTTACACCCGTATATTTATCAATATTTATTCAGTCATTCTCAAAATTTATCAACTGGCTTGTCTATTTATTTTCACTGAATCATAAGAATTTTATAATCATGGTTGGCGCTTTTTTGGCACTATTTTAAATGCCAGCGCCAGGCGCCAATAGCGCCACCAGTAAATGGCACCAAGCGCCAAAAGCGCCATGGCGCTTTCTCAGATCCCGGCGCCCAGCGCCAATGGCACCAGAGCGTTTTAGCGCCAAGCGCCAAAAGGGCCATGGCGCTTTTTGCTTTGGCGCTGGCGCCATTTAATGGCGCCTAACACCCTTTTCCCTGGCGCCATCTGGCGCCTGGCGCCATTATTTTGAATGGCGCCATGGCGCCCTTGGCGCTTGGTGCCATTTTTTCGGGCGCCAATTTGGCGCCCGGCGCCATTGTTTTGGATGGCGCCAGAAAGGGCGCCAAAATGTTCCATGAGAGTTTTCCAAATGAATTTCCAAAACTTTTTAACCTTTTTAAAGTGCATCTGAATGAAAAATATAACAAAAAAATGTTAGGGCTGGTTTCATCAGTGATTTAACACTTATTTAGATTCAAAACTTCCATCTCTGCATGCTAGCATGTAAATAATAATGAGTGACAATAATATTCGTTATTTAGTATACCAGCCAGTCAAGCCAGGTTTTAAAATATAAAACATCATTTATCAACTCATCTTGTCTACGGACCTATTATAAGCACTCTTTCATCATACCCATACACAAGAGTGAAAATATTTACATCTTACACATCAATTAGGTATACAGATTCATTCTAGTATTTTAAATTTACTCACAGCCTGATTACATAATATGTAGGTAAATCAAAATGTTTCTACTTTTACCTAAAAAACTGCACCTCGACAAAGAAAGCAAAAAACAGTGGTACCCATTTGAAGAATTTTTGACTACAATATTTTGTCTACTATATATTTATAGGTATACTACCTATATACAATTATAAGATGTGGTTTATTTCCTATTTACAATTATAAGCTGCAGTTTATGTGGCTTTTAATATAGAGGAAAATGGTATGACACATTGCTCTTCTTTAGATGATTCTGTGATGATCTACATGCTGAAAAAATTGCGTTAATCGCTGGCGCCATTTTGGCGCCTGGCGCTATTTTCTCTGGCGCCCTTTTTGGCGCTGGCGCCATGTTTTCAGATGGCGCCGTGGCGCCATTTTCTCTGGCCCCCTTTTTGGCGCTGGCGCCATTTTTTCAGATGGCGCCGTGGCGCCATTGGCGCCTGGCGCCATTTTTCCTGGCGCTTTTCCATTACTAGTCGGGACCGAGACCGTCTCAGTTCCGGAATTTTGCCGCGCCATGTACTGGTCCCGTTTCAACCCTAGTAACAAACAATTGATTTAGGTAGGTTATTTTCTGTGGTGAAATGTCCTTAACGTTTTGCTTTACAATCACTTTGATATTGCAAATGCTCTTAGGCCAAAGCACTTTAAGAGATGATTTTCACAGTATTATCGCTCAATAAGCTGATAGGTTAGGCTGAAAGAATGTTAAGCCGAGTTACAGCATAACGATAAATAGAAGGTGATACGACAAATAAAACGTCACCGATTTATCCATTATTTTCATGTTTTCAAGTTTTTAGTGAAAATAAATGTTCAATACTTGAATGAGAATGAAAAAATTTCATATGGGAGAAGTTAAATTTGAATTTGAATGAAAAATGTTCGATGAAAAATGGTCCGCCGACAAATCAATTTCACGGTGATGCCCTAAAATCAATTTGTCGGCGGTCATTGCATGAAATGGCTGTCGACAAATTGATTTTTGGGTATCACCGTGAAATTGATTTGTCGGCAGACCATTTTTCATCGAACATTTTTCATTCAAATTCGAATTTAACATCTCCCATATGAAATTTTTTTCATTCTAATTCGAGTATTGAACATTTATTTTCACTAAAAAACTTGAAAACATGAAAAAAATAGATAAATCGGTGACGTTTTATTTGTCGTATCACCTTCTATTTATCCTTATGCTGTAACTACGGCTTAAGAAGGACGATTAGCCCACAACAACAGATAAAGCCGACTAATGATCAGTGATGGAAATCAAAAAAAAACGCCAGAAACAATGGCGCCAGGCGCCAAAATGATGTCAACAATAAAAATCACTATTGGAAAAGCGCCATGGCGCTTTTGGCGCTTGGCGCCAAAGTTCAGGCGTTTTTCATATCACTAGTGTTATCGTATAGTACTGTTATTCCGTGTACATATTCTTTGAAAAAAGTTCAGTTATTTTAACAACTCTGCATTCACATGTTAATATTTATGTTTTGGTGAGAATACCGACAACTCTGGGTAACCGTTTCCCTGGAAGAACCCTTCCTTGAATAATACCTGAATATAGAAATCATGAAAAAAATAACTCCATAGGGGACTTATTCGAGCATTTTCGTCATATTGAATCAGAGAGATACTGCTTGTATTGATGACATTCTCATGAGCATAATTGCCTATGGAAATTCACAATTGCTTTCAGATAAAACGTGTGTATAACATGAAAATTACATAATTACATAAAATTACAAATAATTACATAAAAATAACATGAAAACGGGATAGGCATGAATATTATTAATTTCAATGTGAATATAATCAGATTCTAATAGAAGTGTGCCCTTCTATTTTTTTCGTCAACTTTTTTCAACTTTTTTACCCACCCTTCTATTGGAGACGCCCTTCTATTGGGGACCGCCCTTCTATTTTTTCGTCAACTTTTCAGTAAATCGTTTTCGAGTTCTGCCATAGTTTTTCAAGTGTTACGTAACAGACAGTGCGAAGAATGCGATACATAGAGTTCATTCAACATTTGATGTGAAAATAGCACAAAATCAATTGACCAAAGCCATTAAATCACAGCGTCCTCTGATTTTTTTGATTTTTAATGCATTTGGCACAATTCCAGCACTTTGTGTACCTTCTATCGGAGACCGCCTTGTATTTATTTCGTGGCCCAAATTAAGTCGAAAAAGTGTACCTTCTATTAGAGACGCCCTTCTATTGGAGACCCGCCCTTCTATTAGAAGAAATACGGTAATAGCATTTTTGCGGCGAATGGGGCTACCGTATTTCCTTGAAATACCAGCCGGGTGGTTATTTTTTCACGGTGAAACTTTTGAGTGGGGGTTAAAGGAGGGAGGGGGTATTTCGAGGGGAGTTTTATATTTTCTTCAGAAATTTTCGTGAAATTCATAGTAAAAAGCATGCTTTTAAGTGCCCAAAACCGGTGATAAATGTATCCAAATAGGTATGATATATTAGGATATATCAAAGTACATCGCTACACACACTAGTAAATATTTGTGTGTTGCTGCGATGCAAACTGGCAGCAATAAATACATCATATAAATGATTGGCATCATTCCAGATGGGGGTATTTCGAAGCGGGTTTGTCAAGTCATACCTAGTGGTCATTGTGAGGGGTGTGTGTCGAGGGGGGTATTTCGAGGAAATATGGTATAAAATGCTGGTGAATTAATAGAAACAAGACGATGTGGAGTTGCGAACATTATATTTGAAGAACTTTGCAATGAAGATGCAAAGAAGATTGCAAAGATGCAATCTGTCGCCCAGTTGCCAGAGTATAAAATGCCGGTGAAGGCATAAACCTTTGTATTCCGGCACCCTTTCCAGAAATTCACATCTGTTGGACGATAAGAGACTTAAAAATGATTATCGAAATCGTTTGCATTCTGTTCGCATTCGCTAGCGTGCAGGTGCCAGTCCCATATCCTGTAAAATGCCATGAAAAATGTAAAATGCCAAGTAAAATGCCATGCAAAATGGCAACCCAGTTGCCATTTTACCGGGCATTTTACATGACTTTTGACTAGTGATGTAAAAAGTGCCAGACTTTTGGCGCCAAGCGCCAAAAGCGCCATGGCGCTTTTCCGGAACTAGCGCCAAGCGCCAATGGCGCCAGAGCAAAATGGCGCCAAGCACCAAAAGCGCCATGACGCTTTTCCGGACCTTAGCGCCAAGCGCCAAATGCGCCAGGGAACCATGGCGCCAAGCGCCAATGGCGCCAGCGCCAAAATGATATTGCCTTTTATGATACAGGTGAGACAAAGTAGTATTTTCTTCACTTTCAAAAACTTGTATTGCCTCCAAAAAGACAAAAATGGTCAAATAATGGAAATCAATAAGTTTTCTTGCTCAACACACAAGTGTAACTAAGACTGGTTCAAATAGATAGCAAATTGCCTCTCTGAAGTGGTAGAAGCTGAAAGATTGTCTGGGGGTTGGGGGTTGCAGCGTTTCAATCTATTGGATATTTCAAGATTTAAAGTGCAAACTGTGCGATAACAGGGTAAAAATAGCTAAATTACATACTGTATTTCCACGAAATTCCCCCCCCCCCCAGGGGGTGATTGTTTCAGAGTGAGAATTTTGAGGGGGGTAAAACGTAGGGGGGGGGTATTTCGAGGGGGGCTTATTATTTCGCCAGAAATTTTTTGAAATTCCAGTACTAAATTGTCGTACGCAGACGTACAAAAATACAACAATAACCGCTATATATAAAAGTCTATTGACTTATTTAAGTGTGTCACACTGTTCTAACGTAACAATTCATTGTTTGAAACGTGTGTTTTGAATTGCCCGAATCACAAACTGAAGTTTTGTCATGTATGTTCTCTGTACACTCAATTGGGGGGGGGGGGTATTTCGAGGGGATGGGTAATTATTTCATAGTGTCCATTGTGAGGGGGGGTTTCGAGGAAATACAGTATCTGAGTAAAATATCTATGTAAAATAATTACATACATGGCCAAAAATTGCTGAAAATAGGCAATACGGCACATGAACACCGCGGCGCAATTATCATTTTTGGCGCTTTAAAAAATGGTAGCGCCAAGCGCCAATGGCGCCACTGGAAAGTAGCGCCAAGCGCCAAAAGCGCCACGGCATTTTAGCGCCAAGCGCCAAAAGCGCCATGGCGCTTTTTGCTTTGGCGCTAGCGCCAGGCGCCAGCGCCATGGCGCTTTCACATCACTACTTTTGACACTTAGCATGAGATTTGACATTTTACAGGGTCTGGGACTGCCCCCAGGGGGCTTGGCTGGGGTCTGGGATCGTTGAAGTGCGCCACTGCGACAACTTGCCCGGCAGATATGGCAGCCCCTTCCCAAAGGTGAACTGGCGCCAGAGTGCGCGTCATCGCGGCCGCGCGCACTAGTACACCATCGAAAGTTGGCAAACTCATAAATCTGTTTCGAATGCATTTGAGTTCACCAGAATGAGTTATCTTTGATCGCCGTCAACAGTAGTTGACGGATTCCTCATCATTATGGAATTGGGAAAAATTAATTAACTAAGCATAACTAATTAATGAGTTCCCAAATTTCAGTGGTGTACTAGTGTGCGCAGCGCCATTTCAAACGTGTCACGTACGTGGCAGAATCTGGACCCCGTAAAATGTAAAATGTCATGCGAAGTGTCAAAGTCATGTAAAATACCCTGCAAATTAACAAGCGCATATGCGTTGCCATTGCTAAAAACGGTTTTGAAAATCAACACCCATCTAATCGCAGAAAATGACCCAAATGGACCCCGACGGCAAGCCGTACTGCATGGTGTGCGGCACAGCGCCGATCTGCGACGCGACCAATTGCCCGCGCGAATATCCAGATAAAATTTGCAATACTTGCCGTAAGTACCTGAGTTTGGACACGCCCTTGACTTGTACCAGAGTTGTTCAAAGTACAGTACAGAAAATGACGTACCGTATTACCTCGAAATACCCCCATGGGGGTTTATTATTTCGCCAGCAAAATTTTAGGGGGGGTTAATTCGAGGGGGGGGGGTTATTCGAGGGGGGGTTTTATTATTTCGTCAGAAATTTTTGTAAGTATTGTGGCAAAGAGTAGGCATTTACGTACCCAAAACAGGGAATAAAAACGTTCAAACAGGATGTATTAGGACGTATCAAAGTGCATCGCTACACAAACTAGTGTTTATGTGTAGTTGCGATGCTTTTGGTCGCAATAAGTACATAATGTACATTGCATACATGATGTACTTCATTCCAGGGGGGGGGTATTTCGAGGGGGGGTTTATTATTTCCCCAGCCCATTTTGAGGGGGGGTTAATTCGAGGGGGGGGGTTAATTCAAGGGGGGGGGATAATTCGAGGTAATACGGTAATTGTTTCACTTTTACTCAAGAGTAAATGCGAATAAAATACTTTCACCTTTGAAAATAAGAAAGTATTTTTGAGGAAATTTTTCCCCAATTTTCCATCAAAATTACAAAAGTACTTGTAAAAAGCCTTCCAATTACCTTGGTCATGTGCTTTTTGCCTATTTTTTTGCTATTTTTCGCTTTATGTGCTTATAAACCAGTGTTGTAAAACTACTGGTATTTTTGGAAAACGCAAATGGAAACGTAAACACCGTATTACTACGAAATACCCCCATGGGGGTTTATTATTTCGCCAGCAAAATTTGAGGGGGGTTAATTCGAGAGGTGTTTATTGTTTCGTCAGAAATTTTTGTAAGGATTGTAGTAAAAAGTAGGCATTTGCGTACCAAGAACAGGTAATAAATGTGCCCAAACAGGATATATTTGGACATCAAAATGTAGATAGCTACACAAACTAGTGTACGTGTAGCTGCAATGCAAATTAGCAGTAATAAATACATATGTTCATTGCATACATTGCAGAGTTGTTAAAAGGTACGTACGTTTACTCGAAAAATACGCGTACGCGAGTACGCGGTAAATACATTTACATATACTTTTCAAAAAAATACCGTACGCACTTGTACGCGTACACTTTCAAAGCGTACGCGTACGCAAAATGTATTTATGAAAATTCAATTTGGGACATATTTATAAAGTAACTACCCTGCTATGTATTGACAGAAGTGGTTCCATTGAATATTTTAGATATGCGGGGGTAGTGCCTTTAAAAATTTCAAAATTCGCAACCAAATCGAAATGGTTGTGGAGACAATGGATGTGGTAAACGAGTCGGAAGAACGATGATTTTTATCTCCTAGAAAAAAGAGACCTTGAAAACTATATAATCTGTCATTTGCTTATAGAAAAACATACGTTGTGCTGTACACGTATGGAAAAGTGCCCACTTTTACACATTCTATGAAGAAAAGTAGTCGTTTCTACACTAACAAAAAAGTACCCACATTTACGCGTACGTACGAGTAAAAAAAAAGTATTTTACGTTTTCTATACTTTTTGGTGAGTAAAAAAAAAATACTTTACGTTTACATATACTTTTAAAAAAGTTCAGTAATTCTAACAACTCTGATACATTGAATGATGTACGTCATTCCGGGGAGTGGGTATTTCGAGGGGGGTTTATTATTACCCCAGCCCATTTTGAGGGGGGGGGTAATTTGAGAGGGAGTTAATTCATGGGGGGGATAATTCGACGTAATACGGTACCTTTTCCAAATTAAAAGTATAAATAGAAAAACGTGAGATATTTTTAAAATACCAAGGAAAGTGTAAAATAAAAAGTAAATGTAAAAATTTCAAAATCCTCTTAATTGTTTATGGTCAATGAATCTAAGGGGGTAATTTCTGGTGCGCTCTGATGCAAATGTCAAGTAGATTTTTTACACATACACTTTTGTCACAGGAGATGTAAATGTATATTCTCTGTATTCGAGTATGTTTTGTATCAATGTAAATACATTTTAAAAACTATTATTTGTACTCAACCAAAATCCGCCCCTCCCCGCGACCAGAAAAGTACAGAAAATGTATGTGGGACCAGAATCGCTGCTTCTTGGGAGGTGAAAAGTCCCTGTGCTGCCGCTCTGGGCTCAAACGGGATTTGAACTTGACGTGGACGCGTAGCGATCTAGAAAAATGGGGCTGCAACATACGGCACAATTATTAAGTTAGATGTTCTCAGGGCAACGATTCCCTTGGCATATTTAGGTATGTATTTTTCTCAACGCGTAAAAATGCTGGATGCAAATTGTAATTGAACTTTGACCTGAATCACGTGATGTCTATGAAAGATCATTTGGGTATTTTAATTGTGCTTATGGAGCGATTACAGCTCGGACATAAAATTCCAGTGTAAAATTCCATCGCAAAATTGATTACATGAAAGTGGATGAGTCTGCAATTTTTTATGGAGAATATGAAGGGTGTGCTTCTAAAAGTACCAATCTACAAAAGTCAATTTTGAGATAATCGCAATTAAAAAGTTTGGAGTATGCAATACGCACACATTAGTATTGGGTATTTTGAGTATGGGTATTTGTGGTATATTGTTGGTTATTGATATGCATGGTCTAGTCTTTGGGTGACACATGTGTAACTAGTTATATAACATTTAACACATTGGCTCCATTGTAGGTCAGTACTTTTAATGGTACAATTTGGGAAGCACATGAAGATCGGTACCTTTTAGAGCACAAAATCAGATAGATGTAGATGGGTACTTTTACCCATAGTAAAAAAGCACAAAATGAGTTTTTGCTCTGAAATGTGCCCTTCTGAAATTGGTACTTTTTGAAGTACAGAAAATAATGTGCAGATCAGTACCTTTAAAAGCACAGTTTAAAAAAAAGTGTGTAGATCAGTACTTTTAAAGATACAAAAGCTGAGAAAGCGTGTAGATCGGTACTTTTAAAATTTCCGAAACTATATTTTGCGATTTTTTGGGATTTTTCAACCCCCTATATCTCAAAATTGAATTTTGCACCCCCCACATATTATATATTTTTTGAAGCACATTTTGTGGGGACCCCAAAAATAGTCCTAACTCAAATTTGAAAAATTTGTAGATCGGTACTTTTAGAAGCACACCGTTCATATGTTGATCAATACCTTCATTGTGTCCAGGATTCATTGTCCACAGTCACTGCCATTTGATTGTGAAAATTCAAAAATTTCTTTTTTATGTTATAATTTGATGTTAGTATAGGAAAAGGTGAAAACATGGATGAATACTGGTGTAGGCAGACTTCCATGGTAAAATAGGCAAAATTGCTGAATTGACAATTCACTGTAATGGTATTTGTCAAATTCATGAATTCATGCTCAACTCAGCAATTTTTTGTTCATCTATAAAAATAGTTTTTTAAATAAAATATGTTTCAATTCTTTTCAATTTTTTCTGAAATGCTTTAGTATGTTTTTATCTATCAAATGACACAGGTTACACAATTTTAATTCCAGCAAAACATTTTTTTTTAATATTTGAGAATTGAAGTTTCTAAAAATGATACCTTTCATTTTCTGTGTGCATTTCTTTAAGTTGAATGATCACCATGTTCCAAATTTTCTTGCCTTTCTGCTGGTACTGTTTAATATGATATACATTTCTTGACTACAATGAAAAATAAAATTTTGGTTTGTTGCAAAATAATTCTTTCCTCTTTTATGAGGCATCATTTGAACATTTTTTATATCAAAAATTGCCCTATATTTATTGTACACAAATCAACAAAACAATATTTACACAATCACACATATAACAAATAAAATTTTTTCAATGTATAACAAGAAAATAAATTTTAAAATTATCATAGTTTACTCTAACATGAATAATTAAGTGCCACATATCAAATAAATTTTGCCTAATAACATAGGAACATCTAAATCACACAGATACCATCACAGAAAGCTGGGTCAACTCATTTCTGAAACCGTTTTTTCCTCAGTTGACAATATCATTTTACAATCAGGCCCAAAAAACACACAACAAATAGCTTAACACGTACACAGGTAACTTAAATGTCAATTAAGACATTGATTACATTAACTAAACATTAGTTGATGCTGAGTTGACTCTAATTTCAATGTCAACTAGTGTGTGCAGCACCAATGTGACAGTGAAATTTCTGCTTGTGACCCATAAATTCAGCTTGTGACATTCACAAGCACCCAAGCACTTACACGATTCCAGGTAAATATCCCCCCATGGACATCATACTCCCGGGGAAGATAAAGCCCTGAGGAATATTTTTGACCAAGGACCACTGCGGCCTGACTTTTTTAACATGGGAGAAAGTAGTCCTCCATACAAAATAGTATTAAATAGTACAATGAGTAGGACTACTCCCCTTGCCTGCTCTAATTACACTATTGGGGCATCTGTTGGGCCACGGGAAAGTGTGCTATGTGTTTGATTGTCCCTTTTATTTATTGCAATGCAAGAACACTGCTTGCATCAGATCAAAAATATTTATTGACACGTGGCACGCCACGATTATGCAAGCGTCTGTTATGTCAATTGGCATCGATTATCGATTGCGTGGGTAAATGAAGAACAATGCAAGCAACTTCAAAACTCTATTTCTCAGCCATTTCTCAGCCGATTTTGACCAATGAACACTTAAAATAATCAGAATAACATGGATATTGCATTTTTATGTTCAGATTATATCTTTATACTTTAAGTCTTCATGAGTGAAAATAGTAAATACTATGCAAATCAGAAACGTGAACCACACTACAGTTTGAGGGATTCTATTGTGAAAACTGGCATAGTTAGGTAGATTGATGTTATGTGACATGAAAAAATATAAATATTTACCTGTTTGGTTTTATATTGATTTTCCAGATTCCATATTGAGTATGGATGAAACAAAACAAAACATTATGAAAAAAACTTAATAAACTTTTGGTTCAATATTCAGATGGGTTATGGTAATCATGACAGACAAAACACAAATATATTACAGACAAAACGCCAATGCAACACAGACAAAACCACAATGCAACACAGACAAAACACCAATGGATCACAGACAAAGCATTTTGGTGTTTTGTCCTTGTTGCATTTGTGTTTTGTCTGTGTTGCATTGATGTTTTGTCTGTGATCCATTGGCGTTTTGTCTGTGTTGCATTGGCGTTTTGTCTGTAGCATATTGGCGTTTTGTCTGTCATAATTACCATTATACATAACTAATCTCACCTTAGATCTGGTGTACCCCAGCATCCTGTTTCTCTATGGTGAACAGTCTCAACTATTCTGCATGGTAATGTACTTCACAATTTAATATCTTGTGATAAATTCCATAATTAATTATTCCATAGAAAAACGAAATATCATGAAGAAAAACTGAAGGATTTTTGGTTTGTGTTGCATTGGTGTTTCATCTGCATTGCATTGGTGTTTTGTCTGTGGTCCATTGGGGTTTTGGGTCACCCTAGGGTCAACTCATTTCTGAAACCGTTTTTTCCTCAGTTGACGATATCATTTTACAATCAGGCCTAACTACCCAAAAAACACACAAAAAATAGCTTAACACATACACAGGTAACTTAAAGGTCAATTAAGACATCGATTACATTAACTTAACATTAGTTGTTGCTGAGTTGACTCTAATTTCAATGTCAACTAGTGTGTGCAGCACCAATGTGACAGTGAAATTTCTGCTTGTGACACCAAAAATTCAGCTTGTGAAATTCACAAGCGCCCAAGCACTCACACCGCCTATGATTGTCATTTTACATCAAAATCGCGCTGAGCTGTAATCTCGGCTTAAAAGTGATTTTGAAGCGATACTCGATAAATAATGCCACTCTGTACGTGGCTGCATTTTTATCCGGCTATACTTTTGTTTGACTCCTGTCCGTCTGTCTGACACTCAGACCGCACTGCTCAGCAGTTTAATAAGTCCACTGTTGTGCATGGGAAATAATAAATTTATTTATAATCTTTCTTCTGTGGCGCCTAGTATGCTTTGATACTCAGAATGTTTAGAAAAGTGGCAACATGCCAATGCCAATTGCGCCAGTTGTTGACTGACAAGAAAAGAGATATTAGATGATAAGTTATTAGTGAATGTAGTGACAGTGAAATGAAGAAAAATAAATGAAATTAGAAAAGTCATGCCTGACTTAATGCTATTGTATTTCCTCGAAATACCCCCAGAGGGGTCATTTTTCAGAGTGGAAATTTTGAGGGGGGTAATTCGAGGGGGGTTTATTATTTCGCCAGAAATTGTCATAAAGAGTGGTAGTAAAGAATGGGCTTTGACGTACCCAAAACAGTGATAAAGGTGACTTCACAAGATATTTCCATACATATCAACGTAGATAGGCACACATACACTAGTCTATGTGTCGCTGCGATGCAAATTTACATCAATAAATACATCATGTACCTCATATATTTACATGATGTACCTTCAAGGTTATGTTAATTCAAGGGGGGGGGTAATTCGAGGAAATACGGTATTTACATTTGTGGCTGTGAAGTAACAAAATTTGCAAATGAAAATGATTGTCATTTGACTTGACGCTACACTTCTTTCCGGAAGCTACCTTGAAAATAATCCAAGAGAATCCATATTTTTAGCTTCATGAATATTCAAAATACCGTATTTCCTCGAAGTAATCCCTGGGGGTTTATTTTTGTCATAGTTGAAATTTTGAGGGGGTCATTTCGAGGGGAGTTATTATTTCGCCAGAAATTTCTTGAACTCGCAGTACTTATTTTGTTGTGTGTAGTAACGTAAATATGCAAACGTAGAGTCCAGAGTGGCGAAAGTGTATTTACACTTACCCGAAATACCCGGGTAAATGGGTATTTATATTTACACTTACACTTACACTTTCATAAAATACCCATACACTTTTTTACACTTTCCTGACCAAAATACCCGGGTACAGAAAGTGTATTTTTTTCTTCCAGATGGCCCTGTTTTATGCTTTTGAGAAAGCATAAAATAGGGTCATGTACAAAAAATAACTGCACAGTGCACACATGCAGTTATGCATTGAATGTAGAAAATATGGCAAATGTAAAAACTAGCCTTTGATTTTCAACCTTTGATCAGTACTCATGGTATTCTACAGTTTCATCATACTTTTGTAAAAAGGACAAGATCAGTGAAAATTCACCAGCTGGACACAAAGTCAACTGGCTTTTGCATTGACATTTGCTGCATGTCCAATCTTGCATTTCAGCAGTGTGTATCGCATTGCTTAATCAGTAAATATCAACACTGAAAAAGTGCCATTATTAGTGAACTTCATACCACTACAGTATTTGCTACAGTCTGAAATGTTTCATAAAAGGCAGTAAAAATGACAAATATATTGATCTAAACGTGAAAACAGTGGGGTATTCTAATGCTCAACAGTGAGAGATCTTTCTATAAAAAAATTTTACACTTACACTTTTTTTTACACTTTCCTAGGTTTTTTTAAAATACCTTACACTTTTGGTATCCATACTCAAAATTTGGAAAGTGTATTTACACTTACACTTACACTTTCCAAAAATACCGGTATTTTAACAACTCTGGTAGAGTCTATAGACTGATAAATATAAGTAAATATGTAGATGGTATAAACCGTGTTCTAACGTAACACAGTTATTGTTTTTGACGTGTGTTCTGCATTGCCCGGATCACAAACCGCAGATTTTGTCATTTACGTTCAGTTGGGGGGGGGGGGTATTTCGAGGAAATACGGTATCAGTAACCTATTATTGAAGTGATTAACAAGTCAAATGCAAACATCGGAAACTCTTTCAAATTAAATTACCTAAGTATTTATAACACGTTAATAACTCTGGAGCGCTGTAGCGATCAAATATATTTGCCGTATGCGCCCTTCTATTTTTTTCGTAAACCTTTTTACCCGCCTTCTATTGGAGACGCCCTTCTATTGGAGACCGCCCTTCTATTGATTTCGTGACCCAAATAAAGTCTAAAAAGTGTACCTTCTATTGGAGATGCCCTTCTATTGGAGACCCGCCCTTCTATTAGAAAAAATACGGTAGCTGATAAAAAATTCAATCATGATGCTTGCGCTCGACGATTTCAGATTGAGATTGAAGATTGAACGAGCAGTGTTTGTTACTTTTCTTTCCCAATTACTCATTTAGCAAATAAATTGTGCCTGCCGCTTACTTGTGCCACGCACACTAGTTTCTGTCAGTAAACTGAAAATTTGGTGAACTCATAAACCAACTTTCAATAGGATTCGATTTGTAAACTAGGATAGTAAACGATGGATTAGTGAACTAAAAAATGTGTGTGCAGCGACAAACATAACAAACAATGAACATCGGATTGCAATATCAAATGTTTATGCCTGCAGGCAGGGTGTCAAATTTATGTTTTCCATTTCCATTTTCCGAAGGCAAATTTTTCCGTTTTCCGGCTGCTGAATTTTGTTCCCATTTTCCATTCCTATTTTTTCTGTTTCTGTTTCCGTTTTTCCAGCTCATTTTCCGTTTTCCGGCTAAACTTATAGTTTTTCCACCTTTTTTCCATTTTCCGGCTCAATTTTCTGTTTTCCACCTTTTTCCATTTTCCGGCTCAATTTTCTGTTTTCCACCTTTTTCCATTTTCCGGCTCAATTTTTTGTTTTTCCACCTCATTCATATTCCCATTGTTTGGCTCAACTGTCTGTTTTCTGTTTCAGCCAAACTGGTAAACATGCATGCAGGTTTTCAAATATGTGAACTTTTTCCATTTTCCAATATAATTTCAGCAATTTTTACCATTTTCAGCAAATTTGAGCAATTTTTTCCATTTTCTGGCAAAATTTGAGCAATTTTTTCCGTTTCCGGCAGAATTTCAGCGAATTTTTCCATTTCCGTTTCCGTTTTCCGGCCTCTGAATTTTTTTTCTCCGTTTTCTGGCTGCTTAAAAAAATTTTCCGTTTCCGTTTTCCGTAAAAAAATTTTTTTACACCCTACCTGCATGAACTAAATATTTACTAGGTACCTAATACGGCAATCACAAACCTATCAAACACAAAACGTATAAAGAGTAAAATATGAAGCCTGAGTAAAAATTGCGAGAAGGATTAAAAATTTATCTAATATTTCCGTGACTAAATTTCATTCAAAATTTTTTATCCAAAAAATCAGGATTTAGGAGAAAAAAACATTTCCCCAGTTGCGCAACGAAAAACGTTCGAAACGTGAAAACAAAATTGTCATAGTATAACTCGGCAGACATTATGCGATTCAATGGTCTAACGAATTTTTGTACAAGTGCCGTTCTAACCCAATTTCATTGTTATTGACACTCGTATTTCATGCGTAGGGATGACCATCAACAAATTTTTCAATTAGATAAGTGAACGTCACCGTCGAAATTTGAATTTAAGATCTACACTTGATAAATATACGATAATTTCTTATTATTACGAACATAGTGAGCATTTTATGTTATTCAGAGCAATTTTTAGATTTTCAAAACGATCCAGATTTAGCTAGTGGTGTACAGTGTACAGGGTCGTTCTTCCCTTGTTCTATCGCACGCACACATACGTACTTTTTTGTTGGAATTTGTCCGGGCTGTTACAATAAAATACCTTGTTATCTGCTTTCATATGACAATATGCGTGTTCAGTTTATCCTGTTCTCGCATAAAACGTCGGATTGAATAAGATTTACCATGAATCGATTGGAATGCATTCATTCAAATTCAAAATTAACTTAACAATTTTAACGAAATTTAAAATTGGTACGTAAGGGCCGAATCACTGATTCCTTTCATGTCTGCCTACCGTGGAACACTGAACCGTGGCCTCTGTTATGTAGGTAATTTAGTTACCATTTTTCGTTGGATATGACCCGTATGACAAGTGGGTAACTTGTCAAAAAAGTTGGCATCGCTATAAATACAAATAAAATAAGCTAAAAATGAGTATAAAACCCGATTTACAGCATAACGATCAATAGGAGGTGATGCGACAAATTCAACATCGTCGCAAATTCAATTATGCAAAAACCATAAAAGCTACGGTTTTCAAAATTGACACGTTGTAAGAACGCACTCATGTCTATATTGTGTTCAAATTTTTCCGAAAAATCTGCAGTGGTTGTCAAAACATTGATCATTCAACCAATTTAGCGTCGATATTTGTCGGCGTCAAATATGTCCACCAACAAATTGCCGCAAAATCGTCGCAAAATTGGTTGAATGCTCAATATCTCAACAACCACTGCAGATTTTTCAAAAAAAATTTGAACACAATATAGACACGAGTGCGTTCTTTCCACATCCCATTTTTGAAAATTGTAGCTCTTACGGTTTTTGTATAATTAAATTTGCGACGATTTTGAATTTATCGCATCACCTCCTATTGATCGTTATGCTGTAAATCCGGCTCTCAACCATATAGGCGAAAATAGCGATTACAGGTACTTTTACCCCCGTGGACAACTTGCCCCCGGAGTGTGTTGTATTAGCGTTTTGTCCGTGTTGCATTAGCGTTTTGTCCGTGTTGCATTAGCGTTTTGTCGTGTTGCATTACCGTTTTGTCGTGTTCCATTAGCGTTATGTCCGCACGGACATAACGCTAATGCATCACACCCAACGATGGGTAAGTTCTCCAAAAAAAACACTTTCTGTGTTTTGAGTTTTTCAAAAATGAATACCTGTGTTTTGATTTTTTTTCTCGAAAAAAACTTGAGTAACTCTGTTTTTATTTCTGTGTTTTTTGTAAAAACTCGAGTTTTTTGAGTTTTTTACTAAAAAACTCAAGTTTTTTCCCCAAAAAACTTGAGTTTTTCAAAAAAAATATGATTTACGGCATTTCGATGTGGAAACAGTGGTTTTCTTATACTATATTGGTTTTGCACATGTTTTAGCCCCACATAACATCTGTGTATTCATCCAAGTGTCGAAAAAGTCTATGTACAAACAGGATATATTTGAAATAAACGTGTAGATAGCTGCACAATCTCGTGCAGTCTGTGTAGCTGCGATGCATATTAGCAGTAATAAATACACCATATACATTGGATAATACATGTACATCATCCCAGAGGGAGGTATTTGGAGGGGGGGCTTATTATTTTGCCATTCCATTTTGAGGGGGGTTAATTCGAGGTAAAATGGTATACTGAAACATGTTGAAACTTAAATTGTCAATTCCACCAGGATATGTGCAATTGTGCATGCCATCTTTAATTTCTTCTTTGTTCCATAATAAAATATGAATACATTTACCTATGTACATATTATTTACAAATACTATACATGCATATCTTATATTGTTGAATTAGTTTAGCTGAATTCATGTGAATTCAACCACTCCGCTGAAAAAACTCAAAAAACTCAAAAAACTTTTCTGTGTTTCCGTGTTTCTGTGTTTCTGTGTTCTCCAAAAAAAACTCATTTGAGTTTTGAGTTTTTCAAAATTTGTGAGTTTCCGTGTTTCTGTGTAAAACAAAAACACAGAAACTCAATGAGTTTCTGTGTTCAATTTCTGTGTTCTTTCCATCGTTGATCACACCACGGGGGGAAGAAATCCATGGGGGGAAACGTGAAGTTAACAGAAAATAGCTACCCTAAATCTTCGAATAAGACCCCAGGGGAGTTATTTTTTCGTCAGGTGTTTTTGAGGGGGGGGAGTTATTCAAGGGGGGGTATTCGAGGGGGGGGGGTATTTTTCCTCAGGAAACTTGGACTTTATTCATTGTATGGATGCTGTCTGTCGTCAACTCAATGTCGTCAATGTAATTACCTGTTTAACTGTCCAACAACAAAAATATGTGTATATACTGAATACACACCATTTATCTGCTCTCGCTGCTGTAGGCTAATATTCCTTTGTATTATATTCTTTTCATCCAAAGGGGTGAGTTATTCAAGAGGGGGAGTGATTCAAGAGGGGGGAGTTTTTTTTCCTCACCTCGCCAACAGGGGGAGTTATTCAAGGGGGTGTTATTCGAGGGGGTCTTATTTGAGGATTTGCGGTATTATGAATCTGAAAATAGGCTAAATGGAGCATACATTGGCGACTTGGACGTGGGTCAAATCGCTTGGACAACGTGGACATTTCGCAACTTGTCATACATGACCCAATCCTTATTCGTGGATCTTCAGATTTTCGTGAATTCCGGTTCCACCCACTAAGTGCAGCTTACGTTTATTCTATCTACTTTATTGAATTTGAACTGGGCGGGGCTTATATTTCAATGTCCCACAAAAAAAAATCGAATACAAAAAACGAAAGCAAAAAAACGCGAGAAAAACGAAGGGGAAACAATGTCCGCGGACGGGGAGTCGCCCGTGAGCAGGGATTTCGCGAAAGGCGTCATGCAAGCGGTGCGCCAAGATACATTGGAACCAACGTCGCCCAGGTGCGCGTCCCTTGGCAATTTCGAATTGTGCCAGTTTGGCACTGTGCCATGATTGGTGGAGAGTGCTGAAAGTTGGGGTTTTTTGCGGGGTATGTGGGGAATCTTGTTTGTATGAACGACGCGTGGCGTTTTCTGTACTCTGTCACGTGTTATCCCTGATTTTTTTTGGCACGGCCCCAGGCGTTTCTTGAACTTTGAATGTGTACGATGACTGTAAATTGTAAAATGGAGATATCGATGGGTGTAGGGTTCAAACGAATCGACGATGTTTTAATATCGAATATCGAAAATTTTGAAAAAAAATCAAATATCGATATCGAAATAAATAAAAAAATTAAATATCGACCATTTTTTCGATATATCGAACCTGTCTTAAGTAGGGTGTCAACTTTCCGTTTTCCGTTTCCGCTTTCCGCAGGCAAATTTTTTTCCGTTTCCGTTTCCGTTTTCCAGCTGCTAAATTTTTTTTCCGTTTCCGTTTCCGTTTTTCCGGCTCATTTTCCGTTTTCCGGCTAAATTTTACGTTTTTCCGGCTTTTTTCAATTTTCCGGTTCAATTTTCTGTTCTTCCAACTTTTTTCCACTTTCTAGCTCAATTTTATGTTTTCTGTTGTAGCCAAACTGGTAAACATGCATGCAGGTGCCAATCCCAAGCCCTGTAAAGTGTAAAGTAAAGTGTCAAATGTAAAGTCAAATGCAAAGTAAAGTGTCAATTGTCATGCAAAGTTCAGTAATAAAATATTTTCTTTTTTGTTTTGATTGACACTTGACTTTGCATTTGACTTTACATTTGACACTTTACTTTACACTTTACAGGGCTTGGGACTGCCCCCAGGTTCTCAATTATGTGATTTTTTCTATTTCTAGTGAGATTTCTGCAAAAAATTTTATTTCCGGATAAATTTCAGCAAATTTTTTTCCGTTTCCGGCATAATTTAAGCAAATTTTTCCGTTTCCGTTTCCGTTTTCCGGCCTTTTCTTTTTCCGTTTTCCGGCAAGTGCCAAAAATTTTCCGTTTCCGTTTTCCGGCAAGTGCCAAAATTTTTCCGTTTCCGTTTTCCGCCAAAAAGTTTTTGTTGACACCCTAGTCTTAAGTCCCTAAATAAAGTTATTTTTTTCATTTTGAGATATTTTTGATTGATCTGATATACCTTTATGATGAAGATGTATTTTATTGGATGAGTAAAAGTACAATATTTATAATGTCCTTTTTGTTGGAGTGCTAAATTTGAAGCCTGAAAATGCTGATATGCTATTTTTTGCAACATGCATTAAGCAATTCATAAGTAAGTATGAACTGTAATATCTACCAATTGTTGTTTGCCTGATACAATTTGATTCATCATGTTTTCTTCATCCATCATTCATCATCATTTTCTACTTTTGACTGATGTAAACCTTTTTAAAATCACTTGTACCATTCACATTTCAGTAAAAAGATGATTAACCCTGTGTGCAACCACATGAAAATACAATATGCCACTTGAAATTTGCCTTGCTATACCAAAAGCAAATTGCAATATTGAATATCGACCATTTTTGAACATCGATATCGAAAAGTCATATCGTTCGAACCCTATATGGGTGTCAAGACTTTTTGTAGGGTTTCGTGTAAAAAGGTTTGACGATTTCTCCTTCCGTGAAATCCCTGTCATAATCGTTTTCTGGGTGTCGCTGATTATGATTGGATTTGTTTTTGACTGTAATGTTATTCCCTGTCGCAGGTCTTTACACAACTGCATGTTCCAAGATGATAACGTAGAAAACATACCGCTGACAAACGTGGTTAGATTTTCTGTACATTAAATAAACTCTCTACGTTTTTGTTTTTCTAAACATTGCCACCAATGTTTCAGTGCGGCGAAAAGTGTCACTTGGACAAGTCGAAGTTTGCGAAGTCGAAATTGCGCACCCATTTCGATGATTCCAGGTTCGGCACCTATAAAAAAAACTATAAAAATAAAATTATCCATTCACGAGAAATACGTGACTCAATTTCGCACCGACGCGCAGTGAGTCGCTTTACTACGATGCTAGCAGTCGATTGATTGTCAGGCGCACCCTGGTACCACTCACAGACTCTGTAAAATTTCCTTGTAAAATGTAAAATCGCAGGCAGGGGTCTCCAAGATTTTGGCCCTCGCGGGGGCTGGATAGATGGCAAATCGCTCCTCCGGAGGGATAGATAGCTGGAAATTTTTCTGGGGGGGGGGGCTGGCGGGGGCACAATATATAGGCTTTTTGAAGGTTAAGAAGGCAGAAAGGGGGAAAAATCGTTAATAATCGGTTAAAAGTAGCCAAAAGTATCTTAAAAATAGTCAAAAATATGTATATAACAATGTATATAGCCGGAAAGCACGATTGTGAAGGTGAAAAACTATAAAAAGGTGTGAAAATTAGTGATTTTGAGCAGAAATTGGGGCAAAATTTCTCAAAAACCACTCTAGATGGATAGATAGCTGAGCGATTTGGGGGGGGGGGGGTCTTTGGGGGTTGTAGCCAAAAAATTTGCCTCGGGATAGATAGATAGCTGGCCTATTTGGGCAGCCTCCCCCCCAGCCACCTCCCCCCCTAGGAGACCCCTGATCGCAGGTAAGTGTCAAAAATCATGTAAAATGCCCTGTAAAAATACTATTTTACAGTGCCTTTAAGGCCAAAATCTACAAAGACCCTGCCTTCACTACACTCCGTTTTTGACACTTTGCATATCATTTTCATTTAACGGGACTTTTGCCATGGTTTGGGAGTGCCCCCTGGCGCACTACCTGACCGAGTGTTGGCGTGGTGTCACTCAACCAAGGGTAAGTATGTTTGGGGGTTGGGGTGAAGGGGCTCAGTACTTGAACCAACGTTATCGTGAAAAATACTTTTGGAATGTCAAAAACCGTCACAAAAATGTCGGAATGTTGTCGGAATTTTTAAATGTTGACGTTCAAAATCTATATTGTCTCAACCCATGTTCCAATTTTTGCATGCATTTTTAAGGGTATCTTATGCTATTATTCAGTGCATTAATGCAGTGCATTACTTTTCATGCAGGGCATTATCGCTATTTTGATTCTAACGCTACTCATCCTAATGTCGCTGCTTATTGTCATTCCTCTAACCTATAATTCATTTTATTACCCTGATGGACAGGAAAAAGTGTCAACAACTATTGGCACCGTTCCAAGTGAAAATTTAGTCAGTTCCACAATTGAAACAGTGAAAACTGAAATTCGGCAAAATGCAACCGCTACTACTAACCCAAAAGTTCCTAAAAGTAAACCATACAAACCGAAACCTTCTAATGATTTCGGGGAGGTTTCCAATGTTCTCAGAGATGATTCTGGTGTGGAGCCCTATGAAGTGGATGCAATCATGCCCAGGGTCAGGAATTTTGACAGGATACCTGTTAGTTTCCTTTAATCAGGGGTATCTTGAATATTGACCTTCCGGGGGGTTGGATAGATGGCAAATCGCTAATGTGGGGGAATTGATAGCTGAACAAAGGATGTGGGGGTATTTGTGGGTATAGGATTTTTCAAGGTGCATAACTAAGAAAAGTGGGAAAAATTTCCAAAAAAATGTGTGTAAAATAGCTAAAATTGGGTATATATTTTCGATACAAACATGGACAATAAAACGGGTTAGGCCTCCTACGCACAAATGCCTGGTACGCACAAATGCCCGGTACGCACAAAATTGTGCCCGCCACGCACATCTGCCCGGTAACTTACATGGCTGATGATCTTTGCGTACCAGACAGATGGTCACTAATGTTATTGCACAGCTTGTTTCACTTCACTGATATCTGAAAATCACTTGAAAAATTGTCAAGTGAAAAAAACGGTCAAAAATAGCCATTATCCACCGTTTTTTCACTTGACACTTTTGCAAGTGATGTTCAAATATGTGTGAAGTGACAAAAAGTTAACTAATGTCATTGCGCAATTTTTTTTCACTTCACTCACAAGTGTGATGTGAAAAACACGGTCAAAATGTAATGTAATGTCATTTTGTAACGGGCAGATGTGCGTGGCGGGCACAATTTTGTGCGTACCGGGCATTTGTGCGTACCAGGCACTGGTGCGTACAAGTGCACCGCCAATAAAACACATGAACTAAGGATTTTCAATGTGAAAATGTACATCTATAAAATGGTATGAAAATGGCGATTGTGAGTGAAAATTTGGGTAAAATTTCTCAAAAATCGATCCAGATAGCTTGATAGCAAGGCGATTGAGGGGTGATGGGTTCAAACGGGATCCCGATCCCGGATCCCGTGAAATTCCGGAATTTACCAGTCTTGATCCCGATCCCGAAACCCCAATCCCGATCCCGAAATCCAAAAATACCGATACCGATCCCGAAAATTTTCAAATCCCGATCCCGAGAAACTCCCAAGTCCGGGATCCCGATCCCAGAAAAATTGTGGAAATTATTAAAAGTGAAATAATGACGTTTTTGCATGCAAAAACGTCATTATTTCACTTTTTATAATTCCCACTAATTTTTCCGGGATCGGGATCCCGGACTTGGGAGTTTCTCGGGATCGGGATCGGGATTTGAAAACTTTCGGGATCGGGATCGGGATTGGTATTTTTGAGATTTCGGGATCGGGATCGGGATTGGGGTTTCGGGATCGGGATCGGGACTGGTAAATCCCGGAGTTTCACGGGATCCGGGATCGGGATCCCGTTTGAACCCTAGTTCCAGGGGGGTGTTTTTATATCGCACTCCCACACTTTGTGTCGAATGTCCTGAGAAATAGAATTAATTCAAACGTAAGGTACATGTAACTCTGGTGTCGTGCGCCTTAACGTTGAAACTGAATTTGAGACATACTCTAATTGAAGCCTACTGCAGGTGACAGTCCCGCACCCTGTAGTAATGGCCCTACACACACTAGTTTTCACCGTGACTTCTGTGAAAACTGAAATGGCGAAATGGCGACATACGGCCTACTCTTATTGTATGCTATATGTGTTTAAATTTTCAAATTCGAACTTTCAAAAACTTCAATTCACATTTAAATTATATCAAATTAAATTAAATTAAATTTTTCAAACGTGTTGATTAATCCGATTTCAGTTTTCACCGAAGTTTGTGTGTTGGCACAATGGCCCTACGCGCACTAGTTTTCACACGAAATTTATAAACCCATAAATGAGCTTTGGCCGTGCTTGAGTTTTCCACAATGTGTCATTTGTAAGTTCCGTCAACTGTAGTTGACGGCCACCTCATTGTAGAAAACTGAAATGCGTTTTACGCTTATTTGTGAGTTTTCCAAATTCCGTGTGAAAACTAGTGTGCGCAGGCACAGTGTGTCAAATGGCATGGAAAATGTCCTACAAATTTGTCCAATGTCGTGCAAAATGTCAAAAGTTTAGCAATAAAATCTTTCTTTTTATTTCAATTGACATATTGCATGACAATCGACGCATCACTTTGCACTTAACATGGTGCGGGACTGCCCCCAGCTGACTGAGTCGTTATAAATAGTATACCTGATAACATTATTTTATCACATTTATTACCGCGTTTTTCACCCTCACACAAACACATTTGCAGCGTGCGCGCTAGGTTCGCACCTGTGCGCTATTTACCCGAACGCCAGGCCGGTCTGCTTGGCTCGATGGGAACGGTGCGACGGCCATAGAACTTGTGCGGATGGGTCAGATGAAATTGGATGTTGTTTTTGAGCTTTTTGGGTGTGAGTTTTGATTTGTGGTTGATTATTTGTGTTTGAGTAGGACGGTTTTAGTCATATTCTCACTCGTTAATTGTGATATCGCTGTCTAACATTCCTAATCTCATTTTTCTTTAGGAAAACGTTGGAAAGCGGGTGTTAATTATTTTTCACTTTCTTATGTGCTTTATTTTTTAATACCACTTGAAAAATATTTACTGGATAAAGTATGTTTTTTCAGTGCAAAATTTTGCTCAAGGCGTACCGGAGATAAATAAATGCCTATTCAGAAAGTGTTAACAATACATATTCAAGTCAAAACTGATATGTATCAATTCAGGCAGTCTGAACACAACACAACAATATTTAATGTTATTATTTTCCGACTACAACCCTCTCACTGTAGTTATCTAAATTCACTAGTCATGTAGGCTCGCCAGTGTTGTATTTCTACCCGCTTCTCATCTATACCAACTAGTCATCTATGCCACTACTTGGCGTGTTAGCGGGTTACATGTAGGGTTGGGAATTTCAAAATTTTCGGTTCCGGTTCTCGGTTCTAAAAAATTTCGGTTCGGTTCTCGGTTCCTCAAAATTTTCGGTTCCGGTTCTCGGTTCGGTTCTTAAGTTCGGTTCCGGTTCGGTTCTTTCGGGTCCAAATTGTCCTAAATTTCGGTTCCAGGTAATGAAAAAGTCGGGTATCGGGTAATGAAAAAATCGTAAACAAGAAAATAATAAGCTGAACAAAGGAAAAACAACATAAAACAACCCCCCCCTGAAATTTTGCCCCTGTGCGCTCGCGCCATTCATAGGCACCACGCCATGGCACCATTGGCGTTGGCGTAGGTGCCCCAGACAGCCAAAACTTGGTGCGCATGTAAACCCAGTGCACATGTAGACCCCTTGCTTCGGGGGCCAGGTACATATCCAGGATTTTTGAGCATGGTGTCTGTTTGTTTTATGAAATCACCGGTCGTGAAGCAAGAATTGGGCGCTTGCGCGCAAAATTTTTACAAATCACCCTAAAAATTGATGCCGGAAGTTACATTTCCATGCATCTTCCTACTCTCACCCGGGAAGGGGAGGGGGCGGCCGCCGATTATTGTATAAATTTTCGGTTCTTTCGGTTCTTTAGTTCAGTTCCGGGTCTAAGTGCCGGTTCTCGGTTCCGGTTCGGGTATTTTTTTCGGTTCCGGTTCTCGGTTCTCAGTTCCAAAATTGTGCTCGGTTCTCGGTTCGGTTCGGTTCGGTTCCCCAACCCTAGTTACATGATTTGTACACTACAATGCATGGCACTGCGGCCCATGCTATTGCTCTACTGGTGTGCACCAGCTGCTGCTAATCTTGTGTGCTATGATAATCCCCACACTACCTAGTACTCTTCGCCTCCTAATTAGGGGCATAGATGACTAGTGGGTAGAAATACATGACTGGTTGGTCTATATGGCTAGTCTGTAGAAATACATGTAGGGGTCAAACGGGATTGACATTTCGGGATTGGCTTTTTGATATTTTGGGATTGGCCTCTCGGGATCGGCATCGGGGTTGGCGTTTTTTCGGGATCAGGATTAAGGCCTAAAAAATTGGTTTTCAGGGTTTTTTTTCTTCAGATATTTCACAAAATGACCCAAAACACCAAAAACAATGGATGCCAGAAACATTGGATTAAATTTGCATACAAAACAACACAATAGATTCATTTAGGAACTGCGCAATGGGCTGCTTGGCATTTACATGCACACCACTGTCTACCATATATGCATGTGTATTCACCTTAAACTATGGTAATGGGTACTGTATTGAGTCCATTTGTAGTGGTGTCCATGCCCACGCAAATGAGATAGGGAGGGAGGTGGGGAAATGCGCGCTTGCGTGCAAAATTTTTGCAAACTGCATACAAAATGGTCCTTTAAAACTGCCATTTTGGGCACTTCTTGTGTCTGTGAATTTTTCCGGGATGGGGATTGGGGCATTTTTTCGGGATCGGGATTGGGGTTTTCAAAATCTCGGGATCAGGATCAGGATGGGGATTGTCTTTTTCAAATTTTGGGATCGGGATCGGGATTGAGGTTTCGGAATCGGGACCACAAAATCTCAAAATTTCTCGGGATTGGGGTCCCGTTTGAACCCTAAATACATGACTATTTAGCTGCTCTACATGACTAGCAGCTAGAAATACATGACTGGCTGATCTACATGACTAGTGGGTAGAAATACATACAGTCTACATGCCTAGTGGTTAGTGTAGTAGTTGAGTGAACACTCAACTACTACAGTAGGAACACATAACTGGCTGGTCTACATGACTGGGTTGTCTACATCATTAGTGGGTAGAAATACATGACTGGCTGGTGTACATGACTAGTGTGTAGAAATACATGACCGGTTTGTATACATGACTAGTGGGTAGAAATACATGACTTGCTGATCTACATGACTAGTGGGTAGAAATACATGACTATCGGGTCTGCATTCTACAAGACTTCAGATGACTAGTAGGCCTATGTCATATGTGTTTGTCTCCTGGCACAACAATATACTAAAATAACTTTGAGGCCTAGTTTGTGGATTTATAATGAGTTAATAATATAGAATTTTAGTGAAAAGCTGATGGGCATTTTCTTGCATTAGTACTGTTGTCCTCCGCAGCGTGAATGGTGTGAAACGGTGAATATTTATCTTCATATTAAGGAAAGTTTTAGGCCTACACTCGTTCTTTTGCTTTTACACATCATTTTCACCTTGCCTGTCTCTCGACCAACTCGCAAGCAAACTCCTTCAAATTCAGTAGCCACAAAATTGTGCCATCTGATTCCGTACATTTTCATATTTGTAGTTCATGTTTCCATGAATATTATATGTTTTACATGTCATGGAATGCAGCAAGTCATGGAGGCATGCCCAAATGCATATGGTTATTTTACTTTGTTTCCTAGTGATTTGTCGCCCGTCGCTAGGGACATTTCGTTTTGAGGCTTTTTCGCTTTCAGAAGATTGTGGCACCATGGCCGTATTTACATTATATGTAAATACATAGACGTGCTAAATATCTACTTTACGAGTAAATATGACGACAAAATAACATTTATTATTGTCCTGTAATCGTATACATAAAATACCTATGCATGACAAATTGCCTTTTGTCGTAATTTGACCAATACCAGCTGAAATTGATTTTGCAACTGGCTTCTAGAATATCTTATCCGGATGAAAAAAATGCGACCAAAGAAACAAACGCCCTAAACTCTGACGCGGGTTGAAAATGTCTAAATTTTGCTTTTCCTGCTGCAGTCCGCTCAATTCTGGGAGGCAGGCGCCAACGCCAAAACAGGCTATGATTGAGCATGATGTTTGCTCGTTTCTCACTGTGCCTGGTCGGTGGCTTGGGGTGGTTATGGCACAGTGCCAGGGGTTGGGGTTTACTACTCTGGTGTCTGTGTATGCTGAAAATATAAGGTGAAGATTTTGGCGAAAGACCGGTGCCCAAGTTTAAATACCCGGTGCCCAAGTACGCCCAGTGCCCAAGTAAAGTGCCTGTACTTGGGCACTGGGCGTATGTTTACTTGGGCACCGGGCGGATGTTTACTTGGGCACAGTTCAGGTGCAAGCGAAAGACTAGTTGACTAGCGCTTGTATTAATGACCTGAAAAAACTATCGATTCCGGGTTGTGAACACGAATGCTAGTTCACTAGCGATCACCTTCACAACCCGGAATGTAGCCCGGACTCGATAGAGTTTTCAGGTCGTAAATACAACCGCTAGTTGACTAGTGCTCGTATTTACGACCCGAAAAATATCGAGTCCAGGTAACATTCCAGGTTGTAAAGGTTTACTTGGGCACCGACACACCATCAAAATTTTGACTATACCCCCTTGAATTGAACCCCACGCTTTGGGATATTTCCGCTGAGCTTTTCAATTTTCAACCCGTTGCAGTCCCAAACCCTGTCAAATCTCATGCAAAGTGTGATAAGTCATGTAAAATACCCTGCAAAATGGCAAACCGTTTGCCATTTTCCAGGGAATTTTACATGACATTTCACACTTTGCATGATATTTGACATTTTACAGGGTATTTTGCAGGGTCTGAAATAAATTGTCACTCGTTCAAACTTCCAAAACACAGGCGTGCGTTTCATGCGGAGGGCTAACTGGGTGGAACGCAGCGCGGCCGCAATAATCATGGTTGTGGTGACCATGATTTTCGTTGTTCAGCTGCATAATATTTTGGACAGATTTTTCAGCAGAGACACCACTACCATCATAATGGTCTGTTTTTTGGAACAATTTACATTGTCGTGACGATTTTTCAGTGAGCCCGATTTGTGTGATCGGCATAGTTGTTAAAACATTTACATTTACGCGATAAATATGTATACTCGAGTACTGCGTAAATACTGGTACTCACTCGCGTACTCTTTGAAAGTACGTGAGTACAGAAAACGTAATTGAGAAAAAAGTTTTGGGATACAAAAAAAGCAAAAACTACTCAAACGAATTAGAACGGCTGCAAAAATGGCATCCGAAATGATAGAAGTTGTGAAAGCGAAGACCTCGCTTTCACTTTTACTCATTTTTACATCGTCCTATGTACAAAATCAAAAAGAGACTTTTACGTTTTCCCTGAGTAAAAATACTGGTATTTACGTTTACTCACCATTTACGCAGCGTAAAAGTAAAAGAATTTTACTTTACGTTTATGTTTACTTGGAAAAATATCAGTACTTTCAACAACTCTGGCGATCGGAAATAAAAGTTGGGTGCTTTGATGCACTGTGATTGCAGTGCAAATGCATCACTTAAAAAGTGACGCATTTGAAAAGAAATTTACTTGCGTGTAAAACTATTATGATCTCTCAAGTGACAATGAATGCAGCTATCAAATGTAGTGCATACTCATGATGGAATGGCGCTGGCGCCACGCACCATTATCCGTTCTGTTGTCTAGCGCCATTTTTACCTTGCGCTTTTCTGTCCCTCGTGCACACATTTGTCACAGAACCTTCACGGTCAACGCGCATCTGCAATTTGTTACAGGACATTAAAACTTATGGGGCAGTTTTGGGCTCGGATATACTCGAATTTTCTCATGGACATTAAAATAGACTTGAAACAGAGCAGTTAAAAATAGTATGAATGCAAAAAATGATGGATTTAAAAATATGACGTCACCTTTAAATCATAAATAATTTACAAACTTCAGTTTTTACTCAGCTTCAATCGCCGCTGAGCGACCGACTGCCCGCGGTGACCGTGTGCAATTTGAACCCATTCAGAAAAAGTGCGATCGCCCAGTCGATTGAGTTGACTGATTTGGTGAGTTTGCGTTTTGGCTTTCGTTTTTTTGTTGGTGGTCAGTCGGTGGAAACTGCTAGATATTTATATTTACCGTATATCCTTGAATAAGATCGCCCTTGAATAATACCCCCTTGAATAATACCCCACTTGAAGTACTCTCAGCTGTTGAACAGGTGAGGGGAATATAACTCCCCCTTGAATAACTCCACCTCCAAAACTTTCTGATGAAATAATAACTCCACTGGTGTCTTATTTGAGGATATACGGTATTCTTTATAGTCATTAAAAAAATTGCAGATGAATGGCTTTGAAGTCAGAAAAGAGGAAAACTTTGAACTGTGCCAAACGATGAGTCAGGTGCCAGTCCCAGACTCTGTAAAATGTCAAATGTCATGCAAAGTGTCAAAAGTCACGTAAAATGCCTGTAAAATGGCAAATGTACGTTTGCCATTTTACCGGGAATTTTACATGACTTTTGACACTTTGCATGACATTTGACATTTTACAGGGTCTGGGACTGTCCCCAGGGGAACACACTGGTCAATACTTACAAAACCAGGGGTGAAAATGTCAATGGAAAGGGGCCCAGAAAGCGTAGAAAAAAGAGACAAGATGTCACAGCCAATAATGAAACTTATCCGAGACCCTCACATTATTACAGCGTGGTCGCTGCCACGCCGCCATTAGAAAAGTCATTTCAGTTTGTTGATAATGATGGCAGCTTGCAGATTCAGTCTGGGACGACCATGGTTCGTTCTTTTTTGTTTTTAAAGTGTGATGATTTTATCGATTCAGGTGGCAGTCCGGAGCCCTGTAAAGTGTAAAGTAAAGTGTCAAATGTCATTTAAAATGTCATGCAAAGTTCTGTAATAATTATTTTTATTTTGATTGCCATTTTACATGACATTTGACACTTTCACTGTACTTATATTTACTTTACAGGGCTCGCAACTGGCCGCAGGTAGCGCGTTTTCTGTTTTCATGCCTCTATATTATCTCTTAAATTATGCATAGTTGTTAAAACTTATTTACGTTTACTCAAAAAGTACGTATACTCGAGTACAGAGTAAATACGTTTACGTATACTTTGAAAAAAGTACCTGTACTCGCTTTTACGTATACTTTTTGAAAGTACTCGAGTACAGAAAACGTATTTTAGATAGGCTTTTTCAAGGCATAGATGTGAAAAAAGGGAGAAAAAAGTGAAAAATTGCCAAAAATTGTTAAAATTAGGCACATAACACACTAACTAGTTAATTTGAAGTTTGAAATGATCAAAAAGTACAAAAATTAGTGATTTTGAGTGAAAATTGGGGCAAAATTTCTTAAAAATACTCATTTTTACGTTTTCTGTGGGAAAAAGTAACTTACTCATGTTTACTCATTTACTGTACGTTTTCTGTACTCAGGCAGTGAGTAAAAAATAAATACGTCACGTTTACGTATACTTTGAAAAAAGTTCGGTACTTTTAACAGGCCTGTGACTCTGTGCATGTTTACTCGCTGTGCATGTCGGGGGTATTTTAGATTTTGACCCTCCAGGGGGTTGGATATATAGCTAATCGCTCCTTTGGAAGGATAGATAGCTGGAAAAAATTTAGGGGGTTTGGGGGTTCAATATATAGGCTTTTTTGTGATGAAGAAAAAAAGGTCAAAAAATCGCAAAAAGTAGGTGAAAAATACTAAAAATGGGTATATAAGCACATATACTACAAAAAATAGCTGAAAAAAGACATTAAAACACATGAACTAGTGATTTTGAAGGTAAAAAATCTATAAAAAGGTATGGAAATTAGCGATTTTGAGTGAAAATAAGGGTCAACATGCACACCGGGTAAACATGCACAGAAGGCCTCAGTCATTTTAACAACCCTGGAATTATGACTCAAATTTGTCTGAGCTTGTTTAACCGGCTTCGAACCGTTTCAGAGGATTCGTTTGTCGGAAACTAACCAATTATTTCCCGAATTTTTGAGATTTTCACGCAACGAAATTTGCTCAATGCTTTCCTCAATGCTCAAACCGTGTCTGGGGGATTTATGAAATTTTTTGTCAGACTTTTGCGTTACCACATTTTTCCTGATAACTTAACTTTTTGAGTTTACCACACTGAGGACAATAACAATGTGCTAAACTCAAATGCGTTCAAAATAGATCTACGGGTTTCCCACAATTCGAGGGTGTAAATACTAGTGTGCGTAACCTTAATCACTTCCATGCTACCATTTCAGACCGTAGAGAAAATCAACGAGGCTTGCGACGCTGTCTTTGTCAATGCCTTCATAGACCTTCCCAGTTTTTTAGTCATGCGACATGTGAGCGAGCCAAAGTTCTGTTGTCACTATTGCGGCAGTGAGTCCTTAATTTTTCGTTAAAATGAATTCTCCTTGTAAACCGCCAACTTAAAACGTCACCAGGCTATGCCGGCTGCATGATATGGTCGTGGCACAATGGAACTTGTTTTCTGAAACGAAAAGTTCGTTTCAATGCGACCGTGCCAGCGAGAGCTACATTGGATAGTTACGCTGGAGCTTTTCAAGGTAATACTGTGTTTGGGGAATTTAATAATTTTTCGTCTGACTTTTTGAGGTGGGACAACTCAAGAGGGGGAATTATTATTACGTCAAAACTTTTGAAGCACGATTCTATCAACTGATTTCATGAAATACCGTATTTCCTCGAAATACCCCCCGGGGGGTGATTGTTTCATAGTGGTTCCGAGAGGGGGGGGGTTAAACGAGGGGGGGGGTATTTCGAGGGGGGGGGGTTATTGTTTCACAAGAAAATTTTTGAAAACCAAGTACGAAATTGTCGTCTGAAACGTACGCAGACGTCGAAAAATGCAACAAAAACCGCCATTTATAAGGTTCTGTAGACTAATATTAGTATGTAGATGGTATGTACACTGTTCTAACGTGACACCGACATTGTTTTAACGTGTGTTCTGCAGTACACTGAACACAAACTACAGTTATTGTCATGTACGTTCCCTTTACACTCAATTTGGGGGGGGGTATTTCGAGGGGGGGGTGATTGTTTCATAGTGGTCTCGAGAGGGGGGGGGGTCAAACGAGGGGGGGGGGTATTTCGAGGAAATACGGTATGCCTTTTTAACAACATAACGTGCCATTTTTGTTCAAATTACGCACAACTAAATTTATCATATGCCTACAAGGGTATTACCGTATTACCTCGAAATACCCCCATGGGGGTTTATTATTTCGCGAGCAGAATTTGAGGGGGGGGTTAATTCGAAGGGGTATTATTTGTCAGGAATTTTCGTATGGATCGTAGTAAATAGTAGGCATTTGCATACCCAAAATGGGTAATAAATGTGTTTAAACAGGATATATTTGGGCATAAAGACGTAGACAGCTACACAAACTAGTCTATGTGTAGCTGCAATGCAAATTATCAGTAATAAATACATCAAACATTTCATACTTGATGTACATCATTCTGGAGGGGGGGGGGATATTTCGAGGGGTGTTTATTATTTCCCCAGCCCATTTTGAGTGGGGGGGTTAATTCAAGGGGGGCGGCGGGGGTTCATTCGAGGTAATACGGTTTTTGAGCAGCGATTATTTTTCCTCACTCGTCTAACAGGGGGGAATTATTCAAGCAACAGTATTTAAAAAAATTTGCAACTGAATATTGTTGAACGTATCGTGTCAGAGGTCCAGAATCTGGAACTTTTCTGCCCGCTGCGAAAATAGCCTCAAAGCTCGCAAAAAAACAACTCGCAGCCATCACACTGTTCCCATCCTTCCTGTTCACCACGACAACTAGCACATCAACAACGAGCTCATCCTCAACGAGCACTTCGAGCAGTTCATCGACATCCCAAACCTCCAAACCAGCCACTGAGGCTGACAAGTTGGCCGCCTATCGCACAGTGGGCAATTTGCCAAATGGCGCCAATGAATGGCGCACGGAAAGGCAACAGGAATTGACCGATTTGAGCTCTGGCGCTAATGAGAGCGACGCTGACGCGATGGAATTCAGCAGTGGGTTTCTGGTTCAGCCAGAGCTGGCTCGCTGGACATCCACACAGAGTGTGTTGTAAATGTGCGCTAGTGGCTAGTGTGCGTCCGATGTTTCGATGTCTGTTTGTGTTTGCTGTATTGTATGGTGTGTAGTGTAGATTTAGGGAAATTTGGGTAGATTTTGTACTCTCGACCTTTCCCTTTTCTTCAAAGTATTTTACAAGAATTTTCCAAACTGTTTTTCATTCGCATAGCTGAAAAATTTGCAGATGTTTTATATTAACAAGTATCATATAAACCGTCATTCGGGTTAGACAGGAAAGTTATTTGAGAAGGCCCAATATTCGTAATACGCGAATCCCTGGACATCAACAACCCATGAATATTCAACACCAATTAGCATAAAACACCGCTGGACATCTGAGCACATGCACTGGGTGTGGTGCGCAGTGCACTAAACTCATGCCACTTCCACTATGCGTGATGTGCCTGACTGACTGGTGCATGTCCATTATAATTTTGGCAGCACAACTTCTCATGCGCACAATGCATGTTGTGCTAGTGACTTAATAATCACATGTGAAAGACTGCGCTCACAACTGTCTGTAAAACTGCAATCATGTCATATTTTTGATGACAGTTTGGCAAGCTATGCGAGTTTGGCAAGATGCACAGGTCCATGCAGGTGGACACAATTTTGTTGTGTGGCGCATGTGTTCAGATGTCCCGGGGTTTTTGATGTTCGCTGTGAACGTGCAGATGTCCCATAGGTGCTATTTTCACTGTGAACGTGCAGATGTCCCATAGGTGCTATTTTCACTGTGAACGTGCAGATGTCGAGGGGTTTTTATGTCCACATCTGTTGGGTTTTATAATGATTTTAGATTCGATCCACCACTGCACATTTGGATGTTTGTCTTGTCATTGTTCATGCGTGATGTGAGGCCAAATGTGGAGGATTTTGTTTTACTCAAATAGCCTTCAAAATGATCTATGTCACCCCGGAATTTTGCAAAATATTGCGCAATTTGATTGACACTGACTGTTTGATACAGTTTGATATCAGGTCTATCTTTTTGTTATACCACAAAAATAACATGTTCCCTATTTAATTTTACTTGTGGGCTGGGAAAAATTCAGCTGAAATCTACAACCAAATTTAATTAACCTACTTTTATCAAAAGGTTATGCTAACATTACTGAAAGTTTGACAAAGAAACAAAATTTCCATGCACCTAAGTATTTATGTTTGATAAATCACACGCTCTGAATCCAGAAAAAAAGTGTAACAAACACCTCCACTCACAAATTTTTCTTCTTCCACTTGTGCTGTGCACCTCTCACCAGTTTCGAAAATTCACAGGTGCATAATTGACCAATGTCACTTTTTCATGTCTACCTAATTAATCAACAATGCGCTTACACAACATCACCTCCCTTTGCAGCCACACCGGTGACCATAGCTGTGCCACTGCCGGTTGGTCAATTACAAATATTTGATTGTTATTATATACTCGACGGACATCACACTTAGTATGGAATCCTACCATAACCCATCTGAATAATGAACCAAAAATGATACAGTCTTTCATCATAATATCTCTTATATTGAAATAATTTATTTCGAAATTTTTCACATTTTTTTCATCAAATTGAGGCGTCCAATTCTAAAAGTCGACAAGTCCAAAATATGAAAATTTCGAGTTAGGCCCGGAAACGTCATCTGGGGCTACTTCCGCACATTTTTCATCATTTTCCATAAATTTTTTGACCTCACATGTCCATATGGCATAGTGCCAAATTTGACATTTTTGGGGAAAAATGCAAAAAATTTGGGCAAGTCCACTTAGTTTTGGGCTCAAAGTCGACAAGTCCATCCTCCACATCCTTTTTTTATGGAAAAAACGCAATAAATGTGTTAAGTCCACTATGGGCACCGATTTCTAAAAGTCGACAAGTGCATAAATTTCCCATAAGGCAGGACCAACCTGGGCGGGAACAAAAATGTTCTCGCGTGCAAGAAGGCGACAAGTCCATTTCCCTCCCAAAAACTGGTTTGCTCTGACCGAATGGAATTTTATGGACACCCCATTTTCTCATATACGTTGAGATTAGGGGCCGAAAATCTTAATGGAAAGCATTAGAGACTAGAGAGCCAAATTGGACACGCACCTAGGGCCTGGATTTGGGTTTGAAGCTTAAAATGCGATTTACTCAAAATCGCATTTTGTGGACTTGTCGACTTTTAGAATTAGACGCCTCAATTATCGTAGGATTCTGCATACACTTTGCGTTCCGCCGGTTATATAAAATTTGAAAAATCATGACCCACAATAATTAAATTTGCACCCGCAGAAGCAAACTAGTCCGGAAACATTGCAAACTGCGGCGAAAGTCAGGCTGCTCGAAATCGCCGCATTAATGGACGAAGCTTTGAGGATAAAACTGGGCCATCAAAGGGATAATTTCATCAGAGCCTGTCAAAATGTGGGCCAGCCGTGCAGCAAAAACACGTACGATCCATTTTTTTCTCAAAATCAAATGTCAATAATTGAGAATTAATTTTAATTAGTTTCGCAGGCGTGAAATCGACTACATTGTCGATCCGAATTATGGCAACTGTTTTCAGTTTCTAAGTCAGGTCGATATAGGAAAAGGTCATGAGGATACCGGTGCGTTTTTCGATGATCCAAGCGATAAAAATTAGTGACGAATGGCGCTGGCGCCAAAGAACATGATATAGCCATGGCGTAGGCGCCGTTGTCAGCAATTTCACACTGATCATACGAATTCTCTATGCCATGTGAGCCGACACCTTTGGAAAGATGGTGGCCGCCCCTGGCATTCCGCACTTTGACACTCTTCTATCACTCTTAAATACAATTACCATATTTCTTTTAATATAGTCTATAATATTTTTCCTCAATTTTTACCTGCGATTCTATTGAAGGTGTCGTTCCGTTGGAGTCTGCTGTTCTATTACTTTCACCCATCTTGTTCACATATTTTTCATTTGAACATAAATAGTATTTGAATGAAGCACGAGCAACATTTAAATATTAGAGCATCAATTCAAACAAACCCAAAGGTGAAAACAACCCCTGAAAACTAGTTCTACACACCTTGGATGTTCTCACCACCCATCTTTCAAATATTGTTATGTTTTGGCACTGTTCCAACATAATTTCCAAACATAAACCACCCACTAAACAACGACTGAGGCTCTCTGTGCATGTTTACCTGCTGTGCATGTAGACCCTAATTTTCACACAAAATCGTTCATTTTCATACCATTTTATACATTTTCACCTTCAAAATCACTAGTTCATGTGTTTTATTGTCTATTTTAAGCTATTTCTTGTAGTATATGTGCTTCTATACCCATTTTTAGTAATTTTTCACCTACTGTTAGCGATTTTTATACCTTTTTCCTTCATTATGAAAAAGCCTATACAATGAACTCCCACGAACCCCCAAACCCCCCAAAAAAATTTTCTAGCTATCTATCCCTCCAGAGGAGCGATTAGCCATCTATCGAACCCCCTGGAGGGTCAAAGTCTTGAATACTCCTGACATGCACAGCGGGTAAACATGCACAGAGGCACAGGCCCCTAAACAACCACAGGCATGCAACTACTACTAAACGCAAACGTCTCGGAATACATTTCAACGTCAGATTCTGTAGGCATCAGATTAACCCTGTCCGATCCCAATGTGCAGCCATTTCCGAATGTTTTTGGACTGAGTGCAAAAACTGGCACTAAGCTACTGGTTGCTGTGGTGAAGGTAAATTTTTATGTGTTTATTGATGTTTGGTCGGTGACCAGGTGTGATTACAAAAGCAGTATAGCAAGTGAAATTAGAGTCAATACGAAAATCATTTGTTTGGTCCAATTTTGACCAAAAAAATGGTATTTTTTGTAAATAAAGCATACGTAGGTATTTCGTGAAATTAGTAATCCCATTGAAGAATCGCCCGTTGAATACCCCCCCCCCCCCCCTAAATGTTTGACGCGACGATAATTCCCAAGGGTAATTATCCACGCAAATACGATAACTCCAAATCCCCCGCAGCAACGCTACAAACGTCTCGAATCCGCCGGCAACTGCAAATCAGACCAGTCCGCAGATGTCAACTCGTTTCTGTACCCCGGCCGCACGTACACCATGGAAGCTTGTCTGCGAACTTGCTTCCAGACGCATTTGGTGGACACTTGCAGATGTTACGATGCTAGATTTCCCAAGCCGAATTGGGTGGATAAAGATAGAATATGCTCGTCCATTGATGCGGAACAAAGTTGGTGTTTTTCTGGGGGGGGGGGGGGTTCCTAACATTTTGTATTACCGTATATCCTCTGATAAGACTTCCTCCATTAACTCCCCGTCGAATCAATCCCCCCAGCTGGCGATGAGGTAAAATACCCCCTCAAATAACCCCCTCAATATTCCCTATAATAACTTTCCCCTGCGGTCTTATTCGAGGATATACGGTAGTTTACATGCGAGTGAAAAATGCATCAGAAAGTTAACGTTACATTCGCAGATGCATGTCTTCAGAGTCACTTGCATGATTTTATCCAAAGACAAGCCGATTTTTGCGACTGCGGACTGCCTTGCAAGTAAGACTGATCGGGATTTTATCGGCTATTATTATAATTTTTTGATATGCCTATGATGAGTTTCAGAGTGATCCTTACCCCATGTTATGTAAACAGGTTACAGAAAAAAGCCCCACCATAAATAAATAGCAAAACAGCTTGTGTACTCGATCGCAGTTAGGGTGTCAAATTTCCGTTTCCGTTTTCCGTTTACGCTTTTCCACAGGAAATTTTTTTACCTTTCCGTTTTCCGTAGAGTGAAACAATTTTACCTTTCCGTTTTCCGTAAAAAAAATTTTTGACAGCCTAATCGCAGTACTAATTAATGTACTAAATACACTACCGTGCAGAATAGTTGAGACTTTTTGCGCTGCATGATTAATGTTGCCAGAATTTTGAAATGGTTGATATGCAAAACATTTGGATACTATACATGGGTACCCAGGGGGGTTGACTACACATGCCTGGGATGACCACCCCCCAAGTTCACATCTGTGTATATTCCTAGTGCGCAAACATATAAACTCAGTTTGTTCATGTTTCAGAATAGTTGAGACTTTTCTTGTTTTGGGCTGTATCCACCCAGTATCTCACTTTAAAGCCTATATCCAATTCCTACGTTGATTTTTTTACAAATCTTTTACCATGGCAGCTGCTTGCCTGCATTGCTGAGCTCTGTGTGCAGCAAGAAACATTCTAAGCATGAACAGCATATGGCAATGCATATATGGAAATGTGGCATTTATTTATTTTTTGCTGCAGTTTTGCATCCATAGCCAACAACTCAGAAATGGGGGTAAGCATACTACTGAGTGGGGCTATTTGGTGTGTAAATTTGAGGTTTTGGCTTTGCTCTATTAGGGAGAAAAGTTGGCACAACTGTGAATGAGTAATGTGCAATTATTTTGGATGGAATGAAGATGGAAGTTTGTAAGTGCTATAACTTTTGATTGGAAAATGATATTGAAAAAACGTTTTTGTCATATTAATTCTCTCTGTCTTTAGTATGTTATAGACTGTTCAATAACAAAATTTTCAGGCTGCAAACCCCAGTAAAATAAGTGTAAAATATTTAGACACCATTGTAAACTTTGAAGTCCCATCACTTTTTATTGGAAAGAGATATTGAACTTATTTTTGTTTTAAATGAATCCTCATTGTCTAAAGTATATGATAGCATGTTCAAAAAAATTATTTTTTCATGTTCAAAAACTGGGTCAAATCGTCATACGGAACTTAGACATCACTAAACTGACCACAAAAATAGAATCTGCAGGTTGTCCCGATCATTTTAAGTGTTGAATGATTGAAATCAGCCCAGAAATGGTTGAGTTATTAAGCTTCAAAGACACTCATCCAGATTGCCCATTTTTTGTATATTTATTGAATATCTTTTTATAGACCCCCCTCGGGCCTGGGGGATTATTTGAGCAAACAAAAATTTTTCAAAGTAGCCGCAGCATCAAACTCCAACATACTCAAACGGCATCAAAATTGGGCAAGGGACAAGAAATTGGGAAGCAAAAAAATGCGGTGGACCCACAGCCTACTGTTTCTCTATGTGTGAAAAGTCTCAACTATTCTGCACGGTAGTGTATATTTATGCATTACTCCCATGCCACAATCGGGAGATCGCTTTTTAAAGTACCGTATATGCTCGAATAAGTACCGGTAAATAAATACATAAAAATTTACGTTGAAATAACAATTGTTGTTGTCATTTTTTGCAGCGAAATTGTGTACAACGTCAAACTTAGCACGGCACGCTGGCCAGCCGGTGATTACCAACAAAAGTTTTGGGTGTGTATCGGTTTTGAAATTGCAAATTTAATGTTTTAAGTGCAAACTCTGAATTTTTACATGTTTCAGGGCGATTTGTGTAATCTGGATTCCAATGTCAATTCTAGTGCATCTTGCCTACAGTTCTACAGGTGAGTAAAATGGGAGGATAATAAAAAATTTAAGGTGCCAATTCTGCAAAAAGTGAAGTGAAAAGTGAACTGAAATAGTCTCTTGAATAGGGTAACATTTTCAATTCCAAACTTCCTCCAAACTTCCGACAGAAGCGAAAAATTGGCACGTTTCCCAATACATCATCGTTACCGTCACAGAAACAGTGCTTTCTAAGTCATTCATCCTTTATCTTCTAATATCTTTTTTCATTCTCATTTCAATTCGCTTCTCACTTCATTTTTCATATCGTTTTTCACTTCACGTTTTGCGCAATTGGCCCTAGTACACATTTACCCGCCTCTAAATTGAAATAAACAAACACTGACAATATTTCCAATAAAAAAATTCCAGAAACAATACTGTTCTATTATCAATCTACCTGGATCGCCTATCCTATATGTTGTATGCGGAACAATACACTACAGAGGTGAGGCACCTTTTTTTACCAGAAGGCACATTGTGTTGTTGTTGTTCTTGTTGTATTATTCTGTGAAGAAACAATGGATGAACAAAACCATTGTCTTACCCTACAATCTCTGGTGGCAATTTGCCCTTTTGCTGGGCATTTTACATGACTTTTTAAACTTTGCATGTCATTTTACATGCCATTTCACATCACGAATCTCACCACACCACCACCCCCGATTTTCAGCTAGCTCAAGTCCTCTGGGAAGTAGCCGGCATCACGGCTTTGGCCTTCGGCATCAGCCTAGTCACGCTAACAGAATTGGCGCTATTATGTCTAAACGCGGTTCTCAGTCCAGCCGGTTCAAAAGCGTGGCACTGCGGATTGCCAGATGTGCCGAAACTTTGCGACCAGGTGCCAATCCCGGACCCTGTAAAATGCCATGTGAAATGTCAAATGTCAAGCAAAGTGTCAAAAGTCACGTAAAATGCCCTGCAAAATGGCAACTCGGTTGCCATTTTGCAGGGCATCTTACGTGACTTTTGACACTTTGCTTGACATTTGAGATTTTACATGGCATTTTACAGGGTCCGGGACTGCCCCCAGTGCGACGGTAGTTGGGTTTTGAATCAACAGCACCAAGCGCAGCGGGTGCAGAAAACCGCGCATAATGGCGCTTCGGCGGTTGAGAGATGAAATTGAGTTGACATTTTATTTTTGAGTATGTGTGTGAGTTTTGAGCGAGTTTTATGACTTTTTTTTCGTGTGATTATACTAATATTGTCGTTTTTACAGGGGTATTGTGATCGATGGGTAGTTTTTTTGTGAAATTTCCGATGTTTACCCGAGTATTTATTGTTTTTAGCACACTCAACATTTTGTTATTTACTGACAAACTGTATATTATAATGCTTTTATAGAAATTCCCTCGGATCATTCTTTTCTTGAATAGGTAACTCTCCTCAAAATTGTTCGATGAAAAATTGATAACTCCTTTGGAGGAGTTTTTGAAGAATATACTGTAACGTGTTGTGTAAAATGTATCGTAATTTGTAAATATTCGAAAAAATTGTGATATCATTTTAATACAAAATTCTATCACTTTCGACCGATGCAATTTACTTGAAACTGAAGGTAAGACTGGAATTTGACTGCGTTGAGCCGAATAGATTTTTACGCAAAACACCGACAATAAAATATGAAAGAAAATGCAGCACTATATCATATCACCTTCACAATTCAGTAATCAAAGAACAGAAACAGAAATAGCTACAGACAGAACGCTACAGACGCAAAAGTTGCACTGACAGCATCTATCGTATTTGTTTGAATTTTTAATTTCATCAGAGTTTTTTGAGGGGGGATTATTCAAGCAAATACGATATATAGTTACAAATGTAGGTATATACCGCAGTTGTTAAAATGTATTTACATTTACTCGAAAAATACATAGGTATACTCGATTAATGTTTACATACATTTATATTACTTAAAAAAAACGAACTATACTCACCCATACACATACCGTATTTCTTCTAATAGAACGGCATACCTCCAATAGAACGGCACCTCCAATAGAACGGCACCTCCAATAGAACGGCAGGTTTTGGCACATTTTTGCGCTCACGAAAACAATAGAATGGCACCTCCGATAGAACGGCAGGTATACATTATGTTGGGAGTGTGCCAAAACACAAAAAAGTAGAAAATGGATTGTGAGAATGTTCAAAGCATTCAATCAGCTGCTAAATGTCAAATTAATGCTCTTACATAAAAATATTGCTCAAGTTTCATTAAAAATAAGGCTCATGTTCACATGAGAAATGTGTAACAAAATCGGTGAAAAAAATAGAACGGCAGCATCCAATAGAACGGCACCTCCAATAGAACGGCAGGTAAAAAAAGTTGACAAAAATAGAACGGCGCTCTTCTATTAGAAGAAATACGGTATGCATTTAGGTACTTTTGAAAAGTGCACGTGTACAGAAAATGTACTTCAGACATTACAAATTGCACTTTCTTTGTTAAATAAAGAAAACTTGAAGAAATATCATTTTCCTATGTATGGGTGTTTCAGAAATGTTTCCCAAGAGGAATTCTACTACCCATTCTTATTGCAACAAAATAGACAATGAAAGGGGAAAATGCGTAAAATCAAACTTATTAGTGCCTGATAAATTTAATACCAATCGTGATAGAAAAATGCGACAACTGCGAAAATGCACCCGAGCACAAAAAATGTCAACGAAAAATTCTCCACCCTGTCAGCCAGACACATCCATTCCATCCTAACCATTTGACGCACTTTCTGCTGTTTCATTTCGAATTTCGTAGCGTTGTTTAGCGATCTCAAATCTTTGAGCGCTTTAACCAGCATCACATTGACTTGCGAAAAATCTCCAAATCTATGCGCCATTCTGGAGGCAGTCCCACACCCTGTTAAATTCCATGTAAAATGACAAATGTCATGTAAAGTGTCCTTGAAAATGTCAATTGTCATGTAAATGCCCTAAAAATAGCAAATGTCGTGCAAAGTCTCAAAAGTCATGTAAAAATGCCCTGTAAAATGCTAAATGTCATGCAAAGTTTCGAAAGTCATGTAAAAGGCTCTGTAAAATGTAAAATGTCATGCAAAGTTTCAAAAGTCATGTAAAGTTTCAAAAGTCATGTAAAAAGCCTTGTAAAATGTCAAATGTCATGCAAAGTTTCAAAAATAATGTAAAAAGCCATAGAAAATGTTAAACGTATTTACGTGGCATTTTGCATGGCATTTAACATTTTACAGGGCATTTTACATGACTTTTGACACATTGCATAACATTTCCCATTTTACAGGGTATTTCACAGGGTCCGGGACTGGCACCTGTGTAGTTGATTGTGGGCCAAATTTGGTTGGTTCCCATGGAATTCCTCATTCATGTCGACGTTTGAACTGCGCAGAACTGAGCACTGCACGTCCGACCCGTCCCGTCTGCAGCACTTTTTAGTGAGCATCGGTGAACGGCTGTGAAATGTGATTATGCAAACATTAACGTTTCGGGGGGGGGGGGGGGGCTGGGGCGTCAGTACTAATCATGAATTGCTCTGGTAGGTCACAGATTCTGCAAAATGTCAAACTCTTTACACTGTAAAATGTAAAATATCATGCAAAGTTTTGAAAATCACCTAATGTCCCTGTAAAATGGCAAACCATGTAACCATTTTACAGGGCGTTTTACATGATTTTTGACACTGCATTACATTTAACATTTTATAGGGTCTTTTACATGACTTTTGACATTTTACAGGGTCTGGCACTGTCACCCGTACATACATTTGTTCACTACATTTTAAATTGTAATTTTTTTGAAATTTAGTCATTTACTAGTGCTTGTGTTTATAGGCACAATCTAAATTACCAATATTCGTGTGGTTTGCAATTAGGTATTCTAATTTTCATGGGTGCTTTGCGTTGATGCTCGAATATTGTGAGCATGGACAGGTTTAGAAAAAATTAAGCACCAAAATCGTTTGTGATGTGCATTAAAGTCACCATCAATGATCCCAGAAGACGATAAATTAGGATTTATACTGATCGGGCGATTTGCAAAGAATGCTACCAGATTTTGATGAACAAACTCTCATGAAAAATTGTGCACAAAATTCACCCACAGCTTTAGAAACGTAACTTCCTGTTCACATGGTATGTAAAAGTCTTTGTTGTAACATGTGCAGTCGTTACACCAAACTCACATCATTCCATTCTGTCGGCCCAAATTTCCTCCCTCAAAACTATTCGTTCTCAAAAGCACACTGGCCTTTACTCCCTCACTTTTCGCCCTTCTCACGTTGGCATGGGGCCAAGTTCTTTGCATCGGGTTATGGTATAACATGCTAATCTCATCTGGGGGCAGTCCCAGACCCTGTAAATATCCATGTAAAATGTAGAATACCCTTAAAATGCCAAATGTCATATAAAAAACCATGTAAAGTTACATGTGTATCCAGATCTTTTTCTATGGTGTCCAAATGTTATATGTCCAAACATAATATTTTGAGACACAGACATAAGATCTGGATACCATAAAATAAGATTTGGATACACATGACATTCAACAGGGTCTGTTACATGACATTTGACAGGGTCTTTTACATGACACACGACATTTTACATGGTCCTTTATATGACAGACTATCATTTTACAGTGTCTTTTACATTTCACAGGTTCGTTTACAGGTTCTGGGACTGGTACCTGGAGAGCCATTTTCACCCGCACAATCTAAACTGGTTGTGTTGTTGCTTTGTAATAGAAGTACGTCTTGCTCGTGGGGGGATTGGTGCATATAGGGGTTTGCATGGAGTTCGCAGCCGCAGTTCAACTGTTGGGGTTTGTGGTTTTTTAATATTGTTTTTTTTTGCTGGTAGGTAATTTATGGGTGTGACAAAAACTATAGTTGATTGTCGGCCAGCGATAATAGTATAATAGGCGTAAAAATATTTATCAAAATATTTTGTAGCTCACGGTTCATGTCTGATGACGCATTCCCGTTACCGTATATTTTCGAATAAGCCCCCATCGAATCACTTCCATTCTCGCAAGACTATGACGTGTCTAGCTACAAATATACACCGCAAATTTAAACTAGCACGTGCTTCAAGGTAATCTTTTTGTAATTAAGTAAAATCCCTCCTCAGAACCTCAGCCCTTTAAAATTCTGACAAAATAATAACTTCCAAACCAATAAAACTTATTGGATAGCATGCGCCACTTAAAATGCATTCAAAATGAATTTATTAGTTAACTTTTACTCAGATGCGCTGACCGACGCTCAACTACCTTTTCACACTCAGAAAACCAAAAAAATTTCTAACTTTGTGTGCTTTGTTCCTGTTCCTCAAACCTTCATCTGGAGCATAGCCCTCGGCACTGAGGCTGTGCAAATCAACGTCATAGTCATTGTACCTGAACGAGTTAGGGGTGTGAGTGGGGGTGGGGAGGGTTGTGTGTGGTCAAGTTCATGGGGCTGTCCCGAACCCAGTAAAATGTCAAGTGTAAAATTTAAAGTGTAAAATGTCATGCAAAGTGTCAATTCTTGTCATGACAAGTGTAAAGTAAAGTGTCAATGCATGTCATGCAAAGTTCAGTAATAAAATCTTTTATTTTTGTTTTCTTTTGATTGCCATTTTATGACATTTGTCGCTTTACTTTAACACTTGACAGGCCTTTGGGACTGCCACCGCGTGAACCGTGAAGAATAACATTGACATGAGGTAGTGGTTTACTATACCAACAGTGCTAGGAAAAAACTAAAACACCCCCCCCCCCCCAAAACCACAAACCGCTTTCCATCTCTCACTCTCCCATTCAAGCACCTCAAGCACCCCCCGTCACCCCTCCTGGTACCCCTCCAAACCCTAGCATAGCCACACAGCACCCATTTGCGACACCAATGGGGTACCGGTTTGTCGTAGATGCCCTGTTTTTCGATGACAATGACTGCACTGGTGGCCACGATGGCCATTGAGAGGAGACCTACCATAGAGGAGTAGAATACGGCTGGGAGGGGGGTAGGGGGGTTGTGCGATGAGGCAGTGAATCACGTTAAGTGTTTTTGCCGCTTTGGATCCCCCTCCCCCGGTACTTCGTGAGTAATATCTACGCAGTCATTCACATGAGATCCCCCAGTTTTGGAAGATGTGATTTGATGCATTGTGCTGATAATCACGTACCAATGGGTGCTACCGCTAAAAGCCATTTTTAACTGCTTCCAATTCAGGTTCGGCACCAAAACAAATTTTGTGCATGACTCAACTCCAGCTTAGGGAGGTAAATATATGATAACAAAACTTTGGTTTCCTTACAATCCCCGTAGCTAGAGTAATCTCATCCACAATAACGATGGCAAAAAAAGATTCGAAAATTCAAAAATATTTTCGAATTTTCGAATTTTTTTCGGAATTTTCGAATTTTTATTCCACCACTGGAAAAAACACTTAAAAATCGATTTTTTTTTGAAAAAATTCGAAAATAGTTTTCGAATTTTTCAGGGAATTCAAGGACATAAAACACATTCTTCGGTTCTATGTGCTAAATCGATCGATAATTGATACGCGGTGCATCTGAAAAAGTCTATCGAAACGAAAAAAAACGTCAATGAACATTGAAATGACATCTGTGGCAGACCCATAGCTGGAATCGGGGAAGGCATTTTAGGGGGTGGGTGCACCAGACTTTGTGTCACCCCATTCTGTTGCATGTCAACCAAATTGTTTTGCTTCCTTGAATTGTCCCCCAATCCCAAGAAGGGGGGTCGATAAAAAAGGTGTTGACTTTAGATTACCGATCTGGCTAGTTGACATTAGCTTAATAACTTGGCCATTTCTTGGTCGATTTGGACTGTTAAATACTTCAAATGATCTGCACAACCTGTAGATTCCATTTTTGAGGTTGGATTAGTGATGTATAAATTCATTATGCCAAGTTGACGCAGTATTTCAACGTGTAAAATAAATTTTTCTGGGGGGGGGGTATTTTTTGTCAGTGATTTTTGAGGGGACTTATTCGAGGGGGACTTATTCAACAATTAATGGTAAATATATAGATGAAAATCACATAAATACAGGGTCAAATTGCATAAAACTTTGCAATTACATAATCAGCAAATGTACAACAGAATGGAATGACACAAAAGTCTGGTGGACCCCCCCCCCCCCCATAACAGCCACCCACAATCCCGGCTATGGGCAGACCCAGTCACATTGAAGAATGCACAGGAATGCACCGAGCAGCAATAACTATTTCAACATAACTACTTAGCAGCTTAAAAAAGCTCTTAATACAATATTTTCCAAAAAATTCGAAAAGTATGTAAAAAAATCGAAAATTACCCAAAAAAATTCGAAAATTGCCCAAAAAGATTCGAAAATTAAATTCGAAATTTGAAAATTAATTTGAGGAAAAATTCGAAAATTGATTTTGGAAAAAACACTTAAAAATTTAAATACTTTTTTTTCGGAGGGTTTGCCATCGTTAATCCACAACAAAAAAACTTTTTTCGGTGCCGAATCTGAGTCGGAAGCAGTTTATGAAATATAATATACCTAATGCAGAAATAGAAATGTAAATGTAATTCAATCCAAAATTCTACAGCCTTTTAAATTGTTGTGTGACGTTTTAACTGACCTATTAACGGGATCACATCGGAAGTTCTGGGCAAACTGTCGCTTACTCCAAGTTGCAAAATGAATATGGACAATATCGTTGTGAGACCCATTTTTACCTGTGCGAGTTGGGGTGGCTGTTGAGATGAGAAAATTGTCAAGTCGATATAATATTTAATGAAGATTTATGGGGTAAGTGTAAGTGACGCTCGGATAATTAGCAGAGTTGATAGTGCGTATTTAAATAGGTATTTATGTGTACTCTAAAATACATGCGTAAAACTGTGTACAGTACCAAGAAAAATGCTCAATATTACGCTTCCCCAAACAAAAAATACTTTTACAGAGGTACTATTTGAAAGTATTTTACACAGGTATTTTATGTGCATGCGTCAAAAACCAAAGTATTTAGGTACTCATATGAATACTTTTGAAAAAATTCAGTACTTTTAACAACTTTAATAATCAGCCATATAGAAATTCCTCATGCAAACAACAATTTTGAACAGCTTGATTTGAAGCCCAACAAATATCCATAAAAGTCAAATAATCAACCCCTTGCATACATAATACCATCTACATAAAAAATCCAATATCAAAAAAAGGAAGTTGTAGCAAAAAGAGCCATAGAAGAAAGTGGTGTCTATTGCACCCTATAGTGGAAAAGGGTGCACCCCGTTTAGCATTGAAAAAATCTCTGGGAGATTTATATTTAAAAAATCTCAGAAAATCTCAGAAAATATAAGATTTTCTGCGATTGATATTTTTTTCACGATTTTCTAGAGAGATTTAATTATATTTTCTTTTTGAGAGATTTTCTGAGATTTTTAAAAATATCAGAAAATCTCTCAAATTCTGATATTTATATTTATTTATATTTTTCCAGGCTTTTTGAGAGAGATTTAATTATATTTTTTTCTTGAGAGATTTTCTGAGATTTTATTTGATTATATTTTCTGAAAATTAACGATTTTTTTCAATGCTAACCCCGTTTATAGATATGAAAATGTTGGGATATTTGGTGGGTTAAGCCAAGCTTGCATAACTGTAAATACATAGGCTGTTTGAAAAGTAGTGTCCTCTAAATATTACTGTAGTTATCAAACTTCAACCACAGGTGGAAAATATGACCAAAACAGAAATATCGACCAATTTTGATGAATTTAAGCAACCAAAAGTAGAAAATAGCATGTGTGTGACAAAGTTTCTGGTGCCAGTCACGACGAACTCTGTAAAGTGTTACATCAAGTGTTAAATACATCGTCATCTACAATTTCACACAACTTTTGTCAATTGTCATGCAAAGGGTCGATGGTTCAGTTAATTTTTTTGTTTTGATTGACAGTTAGCACTAGAAATTACAGGGCTCGGGACTGGCGCCTGGTTAGGAGTTTAGCAGGGGTCGATCCTCTGTGGGGGCATGTGTTAACCCCGCCCCCAAACGCTCCAGCCATTCCAGGGACCGCTCAGTTTCCTATCACAGCAAAAAATGGACCCGTGAAGCGTGTGGAAGCGGCCTGGATGCGCGTGAAGCGGTGCGCTTCCACACGCTTCTACCAACATCACGAAAATCACGGTCAAGTGTCTTCCACACGCTTCACCTAGCTTCACCGCGCGCTTCACACGCATCCAAAATGCGGAAGACACTTCACCACGCTAGCACTTCCACACACACTTCCCGTACATATCCATGTGTGTGGGAGTGCCATATAAGAAATAAGAAATTCGTGATGTGTGTGGAAGCGAAGGCATGCTTGGTGAAGCGTCGGGAAGTGTCTGGCGTGAAGATACTTCCCGACGCTTCACCGCGCATCCACACACCCATTTTTTTGCTGTGTATCTATTCAGAGGTGAAAATTTCGGGATATTACCCCTGCCCTGGCCCTGAACACCATTAAATTTTGTTTTCAATTAGTGTCAATAGGAACATTATATTTTGGCAATTTTTAAAGATGCAACGCATTAAAACAACTCAAAAAATACAGATGATCACAGGAACTAGGAAAATGGCACCAAGTACATAATTTTCAAATAAATCTGCATCAATTTGCATCACACGCATTTTGCATCAAACATTGAATGCTCGAGTTTGCATGAGCAAGTGCTACAGTTCACATCATTATATTTTCGCATCACCAACTATTCTACATTATTTTGCATCAATTTGCGCCCAATTTGGCAATAAAAATTTCACAGAAAATACTGCAGACCTCACATGAAAAGTGCACCATTTTGCAAGAAACGTGTTTCAAGTGCCTCCTGAATGCTACTCCCCCATTTCAGTGAAGCATGGGACCTGTCGCAAAAAAATGACAAAAAGATGTAGCGATGAAAATCTGGTTCGTGCGTAGTGATGTGAAAAGCGCCAGAGTTTTGGCGCCAAGCGCCAAAAGCGCCATGGCGCTTTTCAGATTGTGGCGCCAAGCGCCAATGGCGCCAAACGATTTTAGCGCCAAGCGCCAAAAGCGCCATGGCGCTTTTCCAGACCGTAGCGCCAAGCGCCAATGGCGCCAGAGGTCAGTGGCGCCAAGCGCCAATAGCGCCAGCGCCAAAAATTTCTCGTCCGATTTACAATTAGCCATGTACATCAATGTTTAAAGTTACATAGTACGTTGTATATGGATCGAACTGGATGCTCAATACACAAAGCTGTTCCTCTACTTGATGAATGTAACTGCGTGAAAATTAGTGTAAAAAATTATTCGCAGTGAATGCATGTGCCGTATATCCTCAAATTTGGACAAATTACCTCAAAAATCGCTTCGAGTTATATAGCTGCCGTCTTGGGAGGGATAGATAGAAAGCTGAGCGGCCCCGGGGATAGATAGATAGCTGGAGCGTTTGGGGCGGGTGTCACCGTGGGGAAAATAGTTGTGATATGATAGATAGGTAGATTGTTTTAACGTGTACATTCAGCATGCTATATAGGTAGTTTTATTCCGAATGCAAAAAGTTTCAGTAGGTTACTCTTTTAAAGCAAGTGAAGTTGTGCTATTTATAATAAAATTATGAAATTTGGATGTGTGAACCATAATTGTTAGGTGATGGAAAAATTGGATGGAACAAAAAAAACAATCATCTCATATTTTGATGGCATATTTGATGCCACCTATCGAAATCGTACACAGATGGTATGGCGCTTTTTAAAGTGTGAGCGCCAAGCGCCAATGGCGCCACGGCATTATAGCGCCCAGCGCCAAAAGCGCCATGGCGCTTTTGCAGGTCTCGGCGCCAAGCGCCAATGGCGCCACTGTAAAAAGGCGCCAAGCCCCAAAAGCGCCATGCCGCTTTTTGGTTTGGCGCCAGCGCCATGGCGCTTTTACATCACTATTCGTGCGTAACTTTGTGATGCAAAATAGCACAGTTAATTCATGCGAACTGAGGCACTTCTACATGCAAAATGGGCCAAAAATGATGCAAATTGTTATTGTGAAAAGATACAGTTTTTGATGCAAACTAGAGCTAGATCCACTAGAGATGCTTGATGCAAACGAGCTCAGATGCGAAAAAATGCACTGGGACTTTTTTCAAGTAGCCGTAGCATTTACACGTTATAAAAATACCTTCTTTCCTGACTGAACTACAATTGGACTCGATGCAGAATGGGGATCCCAACCTTGGGATTGATAGTACTGAAAATTTACAACAATTCCAAATTGCAGTTGGTTGTGTTTTCCCCAATTCTGATACATAAATACTTGTTAAAAAAGCCCCGCTGAAAAACTTTTCGATGTAAGCAACATGTGCAGAATCTTCACTGTGTTAAAACACCCAGACTGATTTCAAATGTTTAATAAAGTATGATCTAACGTATTTGCTCAAAAAAAAATCCCCCTGGGGAATCATTTTTTCGTCAGACTTTTTTGAGGGGGGGGGGCTTTTCGAGGGGGAATTATTCAAGGGAAGGAAATTTTTATGTCATCAAAATTTTCGCGAATATTTTTTCAAGTCATTTTACAAAATATGCTTTACGAATTCACAAAATAACATGACATTTTTCTTCAAATTAGACAAGACAACTTGATCATAAATATGGACTTAAGGGGGAAATTTTTCAAGGGGCAAATTATTTTTTCCTCACTCATCTAACAGGGGGAATTATACAAGGAGGAATTATTCCAGCAAATATGGTAATTGATTCAACGGTTACTGATTCACGCTAAATTTAATGGGTTCAGTCAGGTTTATTAAGACAGGGACCCGGGGGGGGGGCTTTTTCAACAAAATACGGTATCAAACCGACCTTTTCCTGGTGTATTCCATTTCCAGCGCTGGGCATGTGAAATCCAATTAATGCTGTCAACGTCAAAATTATCGTTGGCACGACCAAATTGATTACATAATAAAATGGCTTCCTTCTGATGTGAATTTTGTATTCCAATTGCGGGAAAAAGCCGTAGTTGAAGTAGTCCCTTTTGCGACGAACTTTGACTGACAATAAATTCCATTCTTCATTTTCCAAGTAGATCGATAGATCGACCTAAAAATTTAAAAAATCAATTTTTATCGACAATGTGCGACTTACCATAAGGTGCTGAACAAAATATCACAGCCATTGCACAAGGGAACAATACCTTCATAATTCAATGATTGTGCGTTCTTATAAACCTCAAACACTAAATATTTGCACAAATAGCTACAAAATAGTGGCGCTAAATGTGAGAAGTAAAATGTAGCGCCAAGTTGTCGCCAACCGCCAGGAACCATTGAGAAAATGTGACGCAAAAGACACATGGCGATAAATATTGAGTAATTACTTTGAAATGGCGCTATCACATATTTACCTATTTACTCAAAGTCACCCACTTAAAATAGGGCAGTTTATTTTAGTAGGGTAAGCTAAACTGGGACCGACATGCACGTATGTATATACCAGAGTTGTGAAAATGTATTTACCTACGTTTACCCGGAATACCCGGGTATTCCGAGTATTTATACTTATGTTTATGTCTACGTTAGATAAAACTACCAGTATTTTAACAACTCTGGTAAATGCACAAAAATAGGTGTTCACAACAACAAACAATTTCTCATCCAAATACCATATAAACTTCTATATCAATTTTGTGCAGCACCACACCATTCAAAACTACAGTGCACCCAACCAAAATCACTGCAAACAGCTGATTGATCAAAAACTGTATCATTATTTTTTTGTACATACCTAGTTTCTGTCTGCAAACAACAAAAGCATACTAAGTCTAGTGATGGAAGTGAGCCAGAAATGGGCTTAGAAGGCACACGCGCTGAACCCACAAATGACGCCATTCGTCTCAAAGGACCCACATACACTAGTTGACATCAAAATTTGTGTCAACTCAATTTTGATCAATTTGTGATTCCAACTTTCTCAAGTGATTAATCTTAGGTAATTAACCTTATATCGTGACACTTAATTTTCATTGTTTCTCTTAAGTGTGATGCTTTAAAAAATTTTTTTATGGTATTCAGTTGACATTTAAGAATTTTGACATTTGACATTTTTTTGAGAAGTCAACTAGTGTGAGCCCCAAGAGGAGGCGTCAGCCAAGAGACAATTAGCACCATAATCACACTAGTGGCACAAATGAAACAAAAAGTGCCATGCGCAAAGACATGAGCTCCACAAAAGCCGGAGCGTGGGCTAATTGCTGGGGGCACTCCCAGACCCTGTAAAAGACCCTGTAAAGTGTAAAAGACATTGTCAAATGTCATGACTCATGACATTTGACATGGTATTTTACACGACACATGACATTTTACAGGGTATTTGACACTTAACAGGGTCTAATACCAGAGTTGCGAAAGTGTATTTACACTTACCCGAAATACCCAGGTAAATGGGTATTTATATTTACACTTACACTTACACTTTCATAAAATACCCATACACTTTTTTTACACTTTCCTGAGGAAAATACCCGGGTACAGAAAGTGTATTTTTTTCTTTCAGATGGCCCTGTTTTATGCTTTTGAGAAAGCATAAAATAGGGTCATGTACAAAACATAACTGCACAGTGCACACATGCAGTTATGCATTGAATGTAGAAAATATGGAAAATGTACAAGCTGGCCTTTGATCTCCAACCTTTGATCAGTACTCATGGTATTCTACAGTTTCATCATACTTTTGTAAAAAGGACAAGATCAATGGAAATTCACCAGCTGGACACAAAGTCAACTGGCTTTTGCATTGACATTTGCTGCATGTCCAATCTTGCATTTAAGCAGTGTGTATCGCATTGCTTAATCGGTAAATATCAACACTGAAAAAGTGCCATTATTAGTGAACTTCATACCACTACAGTATTTGCTACAGTCTGAAATGTTTCATAAAAGGCAGTAAAATGTGAAATGATGCATAAAAATGACAAATATATTGATCTAAAGGTGAAAACAGTGGTGTATTCTAATGCTCAACAGTGAGAGCTCTTTCTAAAAAAAATTTTTACACTTACACTTTTTTTTACACTTTCCTAGGTATTTTTAAAATACCTTACACTTTTGGTATCCATACTCAAAATTTGAAAGTGTATTTACACTTACACTTACACTTTCCAAAAATACCGGTATTTTAACAACTCTGTCTAATACAGGGTCTGGGAGTGGCCCCTGGTAGGTGATAAGTGTAAGTTGTTAAGTAAATGAAGTTGTTCACTTGTAGTGTTGTCAAGTCGAGAATGAAAAACTTTGAAAATGAAAATAATCGTCACTTGATGGTCTACCTGCCTAACACTTATATCTTTACTTACCACTTCTTGTCATTTATCCAGTTGCGGAAATGGGGAAATTACCGGCACCGGAACACTTTAAAAAGCACCGGGCACCAAGAGCGCAATATCGGTCTGCAGGGAGGTAAAGTTTTTGCCGTTCCCAGATCGTCCTAGACGATCCTAGTGAGGTTTCAGCCGTGTGTTTAAGCTGGCATTACAACTCGATGATGTAAAATTCAAACATTAAATTTTACATAAAATTGGGTGGGATTTATCGTGTCCAAAACTCAATATGCACGGTCCAGAAGACGATACATTGGCACTGCGCACACTAGTTTTCACATGAAATTTCGAAAACTCATAAATGAGCTTTGAACGTGTTTGAGTTTTCCACATTGAGTTACTTTTAATCTCCGTCAACTATAGTTGACGACCGCCTCATTGTAGAAAACTCAAATGCGTTCTAATTCTAAGCTGATTTGTGTTTTCGAAATTTCGTGTGAAAACTAGTGTGTGCGCAGGCACAATGGGATCCAGGAACGGCGAAATACATACTTTCCCGACAGAACAAAAGGTGCCAAGTGCAAATCACGGCATGGCGCCATTCCATCACTAAAACTAACATTGGCAGACAATATGTGAATCTATTTGGGTATACTATTTAGATTACTAAAAACAGGCTAAACCTCACATCTTGTTGGCTGGCATTTTCTGAGTTCTGAAACAAGATTTGCGTGAAACGAGGTGCTTTGTGTACTCTGTATTTGTGATGTTAAAGGCACCGGGAAATATGGCACCGTACTGCCCAACACCGGGGCACCAGTGCCCGGTGCCTTTACATCCTACGCTGTATGACTACCAGTAGGGTTGGGAATTTCAAAATTTTCGGTTCCGGTTCTCGGTTCTAAAAAATTTCGGTTCGGTTCTCGGTTCTCGGTTCCTCAAAATTTTCGGTTCCGGTTCTCGGTTCGGTTCTTAAGTTCGGTTCGGGTTTGGTTCTTTCGGGTCCAAATTGTCAAAAATTTCGGTTCCAGGTAATGAAAAAGTCGGGTATTGGGTAATGAAAAAATCAGGAATAAGAAAATAAAAAGCTCAACAAAGGAAAAACAACATAAAATAACCCCCCTAAAATTTTGCCCCTGTAGTGATGGAATGGTGTCATGGCACTCGTGCCATTCATAGGCGCCACGCCATGGCTCCATTGGCGTTGGCGTAGGTGCCCCAGATGGCCAAAACTCGGTGCGCATGTAAACCCAGTGCACATGTAGACCCCTTGCTTTGGGGGCCAGGTACATATACATTTTTTTGAGCATGGTGTCTGTTTGTTTACTGACCCTGGTGTATGGGAGGAGGATTCAGCCACCCGCCCTAAAAGTTTACCTACATGGTGACGAAATGGCATCATGGCGCTGGTGCCATTGGCATTGGTGCCAAAAATCTCTGATATGTATGTAAATACATGTACATATAGAGAGACTGGCACCCCACTCGCTGTATTTTATAGAGAATTAACAGTATGATTACCAATGTACTTCTAAAATATCAGTGTGATGGAAAAATGGGCCTACATGCGCACCAGGTTTACATGTGCACTGGCACAGACTGCTGTATATGTATTTTACATACATATACACATTTTAGGCGGGATCGTGAACACATGAGGCTGCGCGACCAGGGAGACAAAATCACCGGTCATGTGAAGCAAGAATTGCGCGCTTGCGCGCAAAATTTTTACAAATCACCCTAAAAATTGATGCCGAAAGTTACATTTCCATGCATCCTCCTACTCTCACCCGGGAAGGGGGGGGGGCGGCCACCGATTATTGTATAAAATTTCGGTTCTTTCGGTTCTTTAGTTCGGTTCCGGGTCTAAGTGCTGGTTCTCGGTTCCGGTTCGGGTATTTTTTTCGGTTACGGTTCTCCGTTCCAAAATTGTGCTCAGTTCTTGGTTCGGTTCGGTTCAGTTCGGTTCCCCAACCCTAACTACCAGTATAGAAAAAGATTAGGAAGCGTGAAAGTGACTATTGGTTAGTGGTAGTTATTGTCATCACTAGGTATTATGGGTTATCAAACAATTAAAAAGTGAAGTCATTATATGGCACACCTCATCATCCAAATTAACGACATAACAAAATAAAATTTTTCAGATTTCCAGGAAATTTCCGGTGGTGTAAGCGTCAGACTGACGATGATGTTAAAAATTTCAACTTAAAATTACCAACATTATTTAAAGAAGTTCTAGATTTAATTACTAAGCTACAGTGCACACCGTTTTTCTACCGTATCTTCTTGAATAATCCCTCAGATGATTGTTTTCAAAGTACGTATGTTTTGTGGGGGGGGGGGGGCGTTAAGTTTCCTTCAAAGCTTTGTATTTACCGTATTTCCTCGAAATACCCCCCGGGGGGTGATTGTTTCATAGTGGTCCCGAGAGGGGGGGGGTTAAACGAGGGGGGGGGGGTATTTCGAGGGGGGGGGTTATTGTTTCACAAGAAAATTTTTGAAAACCAAGTACGAAATTGTCGTCTGAAACGTACGCAGACGTCGAAAAATGCAACAAAAACCGCCATTTATAAGGTTCTGTAGACTAATATTAGTATGTAGATGGTATGTACACTGTTCTAACGTGACACCGACATTGTTTTAACGTGTGTTCTGCAGTACACTGAACACAAACTACAGTTATTGTCATGTACGTTCCCTTTACACTCAATTTGGGGGGGGGGGTATTTCGAGGGGGGGGGGTGATTGTTTCATAGTGGTCTCGAGAGGGGGGGGTCAAACGAGGGGGGGTGTATTTCAAGGGGGGGGGGTATTTCGAGGAAATACGGTATATTACGTAAATGGTCCTACATTTCTACATTTGAACATTAATGGCGGCCCACACACTAGTTGACACGTGTGTCAACTGGTCTGTGCCAACTGAGACTTCGGTTCCACGTGTCGCCCAGCGGTCTTCCAATGCACTTCTGTAATATTTTTTATGTTTCAAAATTGGCGCATGTGCATTTGTCTATCGCCCAGTGACACGTGAAGCCGGAATCTGAGTTGACACAGATCAGTTGACACACATGTGTCAACTGGTCTGTGGGCCGCCATTAAAATCGCTCGCGTTTTCTATTAATCTTCAGATAGGCATGTGCCAAATCCGCTTGCATGCGTGAATTCGATTTTTTACTTCTAATTCTATGTTCATAAGACATCAGTAGAGAATTATTCAAGAATACACAGAAACATCGCCGATAAATTTACAACTAAAAACCAACTATAGGGCTTTCCATGTGCAGATCCATGTATCTGTCATCAATATGCCAATTAGCAACACTCAAACTGCACACGTGTTCATCGAATGGGAAATATTTCACATTCATTTTGCACGGAAATGAGTACGCAAAATAGTAGCCTCTCAGAACGTTGCCTTCATGTGTTACTCTCACTGGACATCCGTTGCAATGTTCATTGGTTGCTATAATCGCTGTGTCTTCCTTGCTGCGGTTGTGGGGTTTGGAGATTATTTTTTTGTATTATGAAAAAGTGCTGATAAACTTTCCTAGGGTCTGTTGGCAATAAGTTTTAAAATTTTGGATTTTTTGTTGTTGGATTTTTTTCATCACACCAGAATATATTTCATCAGCCACACTTTGGCTAGTGAACACTTTTTTCCAAAAGTTATCTGATAAAAACACAAGTTATCGATTTGATGGATGAATATATTGGTATATTACATATACAAATGTAAATAAATACTTTGAATATTCAGTGTGCTGCCACTCAATGATGCAAAAACCTCGTTATTTTTCCAAACCTGTAGAAGATATCAATTTCTGGCAGCCACAACTGTTCCCGCACAATGAAAGTTTCATTTAAGCCATCATACTCATCTGGATCCCATGTGAGTAATGGGTCCCGCCATCGCTGAGAAGTTATTTATTTAGATTCATTATCGAAAAAACACTTATTAGGATCACCGTATTTGCTTGAAAAATCCCCCTTGAATAAATCCCCATGTTGAATAATCCCCCAGTTAGATGAGTGGGAAAAAAATCCCCTTTGAATAATTCCCCTCTTTAGACATACGGTAAATCTTGTTATGTATAATTCACCAATAAATTTACGTATAATAAAATAATTACCCCCCTTGAATTGTTCCCCTCAAAAAAGTTTGACGAAATAATAATTCCCCGGGGAAACTAGACGAGCACTATACGGTATTTTAAAATGCAAGCTAACCATGTCTATCCAGCCGCTAATTTTTATTGCGCCCTGGGCCTCACGCTGAAAAGTTACAAATTTCGTTTGAGGGTGAATATACATATGATCGATGTATTTTTTCTAATAGAACGGCATGTCCCCAGTGGAAGGTCGCATCATATAAAACGGCATGTTTTGGCACTTCTTTGCACCCACAAAAACAATAGAACGGCAGTCTCCAATAGAACGACAGGTAGAAATTACCCGAGTGAGGTGTCTGTAAACTACAGTTGATGGGAATCAAAAGTAACTCATTCCAGTCAACTCAAATGTTTTCAAAGCTGATTAATGAGTTTTCTCAATTTTGGTTGAAAAGTAGTTTTGACCTTGTGGGCACAATGATTTTGCGACATCAGGTGCCAATCCCAAGCCCTGTAAAGTGTAAAGTAAAGTGTCAAATGTAAAGTCAAATGCAAAGTAAAGTGTCAATTGTCATGCAAAGTTCAGTAATAAAATATTTTCTTTTTTGTTTTAATTGACACTTGACTTTGCATTTGACTTTACATTTGACACTTTACTTTACACTTTACAGGGCTTGGGACTGCCCCCAGTTCGGCACATAAAAATTGCTACAGTTACACACAGCTGTCTAAAACACCCCAAACGTCAAAATCTGCCCCTCCACTTACCACATACAAAATGTCATAGGGCCACATGTAAACAGACACATTGACAGGTTTCCCCGTGGCCCTGTCTACAGGCACACGTCTTTTGTCATAGTTATTCATCAGTTTGTCATGCAGCCTGGGGGTAGTCCCAGACACTGTAAAATGCCCTGTAAAATGACAAATGTCATGCAAAGTGTGTAAAGTCATGTACAATGCCCTGTAACACGTGTGCCATTTTACAGGGCATTTCACATGACTTTTGTCATTTTGCATGACATTTGACCTTTTACGGGGCATTTTACATGGTCTGGGATTGGCACCTGATGGCAGAGTCATACAGACTTGTCAAATGCGGCTGGTTGTTATCTGAGAATTTTCATAAAACTAAATACAAAGGAAAATATGGCGGTGGATAAACGGGCATCATGTGAAATGGCGCCATTGGGCTGGCGCCAATTTTAAGCGGCCGTTTGGCATTTGCTTGGTGAAAATCTAGCACTGACGGCACTTGATTGCAGAGAGTTGTGTGGCTGTCGGTACTGTTATTGTATTTTTTATCATATTTAAAGAAAACACCAAACATTGGCGCTGTTTGGCGCGGGCGCCATTTGATCAACTAGAACTTGGTACCGATACAGTGTCTTCGGTAATTTTGGTGCTTGCCTTTAATATTAATACACTTAAAAACGGACTTATCAGCCCTACAAAGACAGTTACCGTATTTTGATAAATGGAATCACGTAAAGCAAAATTTTTACCAGTTTGACGATGCCACCCATAGTAAAGATGTATACCTAGGTCAGGTCATAAGTGGCGAGAAAAATACAAGAATTTTGTTTTATTCAGGTGAGATATGGTAAATTTAAATGTAAAATGTGAAATCATTGGATCATGCTCTGGCTGCTGGCTGATAGGTACAGAAAATGATGCTATGTACACAGAAATATTTAGGTCGAGTATAATTTTTACCTTCGGTAGACGCTGTCGTTAGCGATATGAATATTTGCGACGACAAAACTGTCAAAATTATTGGACAATTGCCAGCCATCCTTGGTCCAGGCAGTGGACAAAATTTTGGAATATCTAGTGACGTAGGATTTAAGTAGATGTCATCTAAAATACGAATTACATGACTTAAGGTATCTGTAGCTGGAAGCTGAATAGATGTGATATTTATAGCTGGAAGTAGCGTCAAATTAGTGTAAGCAGAATACATGTGATTAAATCTAAGCTATATTATCATTTGCTATTTATTTTTAATGTAAAGAGGTACCGACAGAAACAGTAAGGCTGCGTTAAATGTAGCAATATATACTCGTGTGACTCTACAGCTTGCAAACGTAGTTCACGCTGGAAGCTTACCAATGATAATTAGAACATGCGGTTTTCATAAAAAGTTGGAACATTCATTGTCGTTATAGCGTATTGTGTCAACGTATTCAGGACAATGATGGTTTTCATTTTTTTTACATTCAACTATCATTGGCACGCTTCCAAAATCTGGCGTAAATATGTGCGAGCACAGAGTATTAAGTCCACCGAGTACACCCAGGTAAAATCAAAATGCACATGTCACCAGAGCTGAATAAAAAGCAATTGTTTTGCAAAGTTTACTTTTCATTATGCAGCAAGAGTTTCTGTTAAAGTTCGCATTTTTACTTGGAAAGTACGCTGAAACAGGGATGTATACACGGATATAGACACCATTTAAATATTTACGTTTACACGTTCTACCAGAAGCTTCCACGCTTCCTTGTAAACTGCGTTCGGATCAGGTCCGGCAGTCAGTTTCTGACCTGACTGCTGACGCCATAACTCTCGCTGTGGGGGGAATTAAGAGATGAAATTTGGGTGGGACGTAGCCGACATCCCCCCCTACTATACTCCAACGCGGGGGCGACGGCGACTCCCCTAAGTGTGGGTCGCCGTAAACGCTAAAAAATTTTTTACAGAATTTCGCTGTCCGCGTCAAGTCCGGCACCCAGTGGTTTTTCACCACTTTGGCTGCCTTAACTCCAGAAACGCGGACACGAAACAGCTGAAATTTTGGGGGGTTATCGAGAACATCCTGTGGCACCATCGACACACCAAAAGTGTCCCTCACTGCGTATACCGCGCTGTTTTTTTACAGATACAGTGTACGCATCAGGTCCAGGAGCAACTTGCATTTTACCGAGCCAAATTCACTTTAAATACCTATATTTTTTATTAGACACTTTAAAAGTTGGTTAAGGATGCCCTCTAGGGAAGGTATTAAGGTATAAAATTGCATAAAAAACCTTACCCCAAATATGCCCCACTAAGGAATTTTAATAGGGGTGTATGTATGTGATGAAGTCACTTATGACATCATCACCATACAAATTTGTACTGTGATGATGTCATAGGTGATGTCAGAACAGTCGCCCCCATTAAAATTCCTTAGTGGGGCATTTTTGGGGTAAGGTTTTTAATGCAATTTTTTACCTTAAACCCTTCCCTAGAGGGCATCCTAAACCAACTTTAAAGTGTCTAACAAAAAATATATTGAAGTGAATTATTAGGATGCAACTGTAGGGGCATTGCTAAAATATCGCTTAACATGTAACTTCACTGCATTGTACAGTATCGTATGGGTCTGTAGAATTGTAAAACTGCATTACATGACTGCATTGAGAATTTTTGAAAAAATTTATGGGGTGCCGGACCTGATGCAGACAGCACATTCATTTAAAACGCGTTATACCCGCGAGCGACACCTTTGGTGGGTCGCCGGCGCCCGCCATTTAGTGTACAGTAAGGGGAGGGGTGTCGGCTATATCCCCCCAGTTTCAGCTTAGTCCTGTCTGCGTTTCTGGAGTGACGGCACCCGAAGTGGTGCAAAAACCACTGGGTGCCGGACCTGACGCGGACAGCGAAAACTTCAAGAAAAATATTTGCGTGTTCGGCGTCCCACACTTAGGGAGTCGCCGTCGCCCCGGCGTTGGAGTATAGTAGGGGGGGGGGGATGTCGGCTACGTCCCACCCAAATTTCATCTCTTAATTCCCCCCACAGCGAGAGTTATGGCGTCAGCAGTCAGGTCAGAAACTGACTGCCGGACCTGACCCGAACGCAGTTTACATAAATATCAGAGGTAAAAGCAATGTAGGTATCACATAGCATATTAGCCCCCAATAGCAACTGATAAATACATCAAGTTAAGCTGTTTATTTAAAGTTCATGGTAATTTTGAGCATGACAGGCGCCGGTTTGATTCAAATTGGTGGCAGTGCAAAAATTGCACTTTTTCCTTGGCAACAACAACACAACAATGACATCTAAATCAACTAACAATAATAATTAGAAACACTTCTTCTAATTAAAGCCAATGAAAGGCACCTCTAATGTTTCAGGAGCAGGGTGCACTTTTTTCAGGTGTATCAGTATGAACTTCGCAAAGTCATGCTCATTGCTCATATGATAGATTTGCATGGTTAGGTAAATTAGTTCAAATGTCAAGCTTGTTGAGTACATTACAAACAGACAAAAAAATCTGTAAAGTGAAAATCCTAACACCTGGCGCCACTCTCAAACCCTGTAAAATGCTGAATGTGAGGATCGAATATCGATATAGAGGGCAGAGTTGTACAAATACCGGTATTTTTGGAAAACGTAAACGTAAACGTAAATACCTTTTCCAAATCAAAAGTATAAATACTAAAACGTAAGGTATTTTCAAAATACCGGGGAAAACGTAAAATAAAACGTAAACGTAAAAATTAGATTAAGTGCTTCCACGATCAGAGAATACAAAAAACACAATGTTTTTTTACAACATTGTGGATGTTAATATGATCTACATCGAACTTTTTCTGCTTACCTGTATTTTATATATATATATATATATATATATATATATATATATATATATATATATTAAGAATGATGGGGTCGGGATATTGAATTGGGATTGGAGTTGACATTTTGCGTCGTTGTCAACTAGTGGGTGTAGGGCCATAAGGTGCCAATTCCGTAACAGGGGAACTAAAAAATTTATGAGTGAGAAGTAATGGCAAGTTGAATGGCAAGTAATAATTGAAAGAAAAGTAAATCTGTATGTGAAATGGCAAGTTAAAAGAGAGAAAACACTAAAAATGTCTTTGACTTCTTTTGCATTTCAGTTCTCACTCACAAAAATACTTTCCTTCAACTTTTTAAATTCACTTACAAATTGGTGTTTGAGTTCTCCAATTGCGGAATTAGGACTCCTCAACATTAGAACATGTTGAACTCATCATAATACACTACATTTGTCAAACAATATGCTTCCGTGTAGCATATTTTTACGTTTTCTCTGGTACCCGGGTAATTGTGCCAGGAAAACGTAACAAAGCGTAACGGTATTTTTGGAAAGCGTAAACGTAAACGTAAGTATAAATACCCGAATAACCGGGTATTTCGGGTAAACGTAAATACGTTTTCGCAACTCTGATAGAGGGTCCATATCGTATCGATATCGAATATCTAGTTTAAGATCAAAATATCGAATATAGGTATACTCGGCAGACCGCAAAGTATGCGCCCAAAATTAGTTGTGTCTTGGTCGATAACGCGCGAGCAGGATACTTATGTACGCACTTTCACAAAACAGAAAAATATTTTAAAAAGAAAAAGGCGGAGTCGCGAACAAGCGACGAATGTATTTTCCTGGGACTTTTTCAATTTTGTGCTGGAACAATTTTTGTTTTGTAAACGATGACGTCATGATGGAGTGTTTCCTCCGGAAAAACGCATAGCGTGCGGTCCGCTGAGTATAGCTATTGAAAAGTGAAATCGTCTGAACCCTAGTTAGGTAGGATCCATCAGGTAATGTTTTCCTGGAGCTTTTCATCACTAAATTATATTTACCATAGTTTTCATAAAACTTACTGTTGTAACGAACCAAAAACAAACAAATGTTTACGGTAAGTTTAGTACAACTACTTTTTTCTCAAAAATCAAAGCGTAACCGTGAAGTCGAAACGAGAAAGTTATTTACGAACTTTTCCAAAATAAATAGGTAGGTGGAGTTCATCCGAACTTTCCGTCCGATATACAAACTAAAACAGACAAAATAATTACCGTAAATGCTCTATTAGTACGACCCCCTCCAATAAAGCGACCCCTCCAATAGTGCGACCCCCTTGGGCACGTTGTGTAAGTATAATGCGACCCCCTCCAATAATTAGACCCCATAAAACAAATAAAGGACGTAAGAAAAAAATGATGTCGCAATCTTCGACGATGCTAATTCGGCAAATTTTGTTGCAAATTTAGCAAATTTTGTGGCTTTGTGGTGATTATTGCTTTACACTGCCATGCTCATAACTAAAGTTACCTACATGAATAGTTGAGTTGTTGAAAAATACAATGCGACCCCCTCCAATAAAGCGACCCCTCCAATCATACGACCCACAAAAGTGTGCTGAAAACAATAAAGCGACAGTCGCCTTAATAGAGCATTTACGGTAGTACCCAACACTCAGGATTCGATAAAAAATACGTCATTTCCATTCAAATATAATGCGGCTAAACAAAGCAAATGGAATGGCGATAGCCTACATATGGCTGTTTACAGAAAATTTAGAACGTGTCGCTGTTTTTTTTGTCAAGTGCCAGGATTAATTTAGTCAGAGCAATTACCTAGTCGGATTTTGTGCATGATTACAGAAACCTTATCAATATTGTAGAGTTGACAAAATGCTGTCTTTATCATAAGAACCCGCGAGCGACAGAACTCCATCCATCAGTTACTTGTGTTTTTTACAGTGTTTTCTGAAATTCGGTTACTTGTGATCAGAGTTGTTAAAAGTACCGAACGTTTACAAAATATACGTAAACGTAAAGTATTGATTTTTTACTCGCCCCCTGAGTACAGAAAACGTAACGTGCATTTTTTACTTTTACTCATGAGTGCACATGAGTAAACTAATTTTTCCCTGGAAAACGTCAAAGTGGGTATTTTTGAGTAAAAGTGAGGGTATACTATGCTTGTGATTAACTATGTCACAAAGTTCAGAAAACTCGTTAGATGTGTTCAGGTGTTTTCCAAGCCCAAGCGCCTTCAATCTATTTGTTTAAACATTTAAATTTCAGAAAATGATGTGTTTACACGTTGTTCGCTAAAAAATTCAGTTTTGAGGTGAAAATAGTTTCAATTTTTTGCAACAAACCCTTGCCACCGCTTCAATTAAATCTCATACTGTAAAAGGGACGCCTCCAGCTATAATAAAAGTCATCAAAGTGCTGCGCGGTGAAAAATGCCGCAGGAAGGGAAAATAAAACAAAATTGGATGGGCGACATTAATGCCCTTTGGGTGGGAATAAATTCGATCCTTCGAATAAATTCGCTATTTCATTTTCAGAACTCCAGTGCAGTCAGTGAACACGCTGCCATAGATACTTCTACGCGTGGAAATGCTCCATTGCGTTTACCTTAGGTGCCAAATTTTCATTTTCACCACTGAACTTATACCCGATGCCCGACAACCGCGGTGTAGGGCATGCAGGGTCAAATTTCGTATCATTTTCATAAACAGCCCATAAGCGTACCTATTAGCGTATATTTTCATAAGCGTCTTAGCTGCCCGACATTTTCGGACATTTCACGGCATTTTCAGCCTGTTCAGGTAGGTATATGTCTTTTACTGATGCTCAGTTTTTGGCATCTGATTGTTGCTGTGGGGGTTTGCTATCGGGTGTGCACTAAAAAAATCAATGGTTCATCATTTGGATGTAGGGCGGATGGAATTGTCAGCGGGCATTAGCGTTAAAGGGAAAATTAGGAAAAATTCTGCTGCTTGAGGCACATACCCCGCACAATTCCTAGAGCTAATCTCCACCCACAGTAAATTTTTCATGTCATATTTTAAATAAAAACTGGGTAAACTCTCGGTTCACTCACACAAATGAAATGTGCCCTGAGGATATCTATTGAATGTTTCAAAATTAAAGTTTAAAAATAAAATGAAAGATTTTAAAATGAGCACGTTTAACTTGAAAACTGAAGTTCAAACTGCAGTTGATAACAGCCATCTGATAATTTTCTTCTTTTGTAGAAACAGAAAGTCTCTGCACAGAATCTGTATGCTAATAGAGGAGGCCGATAAAATGGGTGCTAAAATTGCTCCATAAATAGGTGTCTATTTCTCACATCGTTCCGATTACGGACTTTTTGAAGCAAGAAGGTAACTTATTTAGTACATAAGTTCACAGTTGCAACCACAAAGCAACAAATCTTCTACAAATTTCACAGCTTAACAGTTCTCAATTGCTTACATATCTGCGGTTACACTAAATAACAGGCGTCACCTACTACTTAGTGTAAATACTTCCAATGCTACACTTTCAGATAATGTGTTTACTCGAATAATTCCCATGGTGTGTTATTTTTTCGTAAGAGTTATTTGAGGGGGGGGATTATTCAAGTGGGGGAACTATTATTTATTGGTAGTGCACCTTCCATTGCATCTTTGCACAATGGATGTGCCGCGTTTGCATTCGATGAATCAAAACATATTTACACAGCTCTTTTACTTGGTCTGGCTTCAAGTTATGTGCAGTATTTTTCTTCCATCAGAGGGGGGTTATTCAAGTGGGGGTATTATTTTTCTCACTGGTCTAACAGAGGCATATTTCAGTGCGGATTATGCATGGGGTGGATTATTCGAGTAAATACGGTACCTACAATGAATCGGGGTGTCTGAAAACGCGCTTCGATCTAAATAAGTGAATTTCGCTCCAGGTTTATGAATCGCTGTGTCCATTACCATAAACAAATCGTACTGTAATAATCATACAATGTACTGCCCTATCATAAATACCTACCTACCTATGTGGTATGTACCTAATCACGCAAGATTATGCAAATGCACGTTCATTGATATACAGGGACAGGCATTGAAAATGGCTGACTAATTGAGGCTAGTGCAAAAGCATTCCTTGTGAGCGGTTATGTTTTCTATCGGTAGACATAAATATCATGCACCATACGAATGCAAAACGTACCTAAATATGAATGTGATCGGTAAACGTTATTTCAGCGGTTACAAATGAAAAAAAAGAGAAAAAGAAAAAAGTGGCCTGGGGAAATTTCAAAGCGGAAAATATGCACTGAAATCGGTTCACCCGAAGGCACCAAAATGCACAAACAATCCAAAACACGAATCAATACCCATGTTTTCCAGGCGGGAACATTTGGGAATTGACTTTTTGCCCCGAAGCATGACACCCGGCTGCACACGCGGTCATAAATTCTCAATGAGTTATGGCGTATAACTTTTACAGCTTCAGCAAAAACATGGGTGTTAAAACGTATTTACGTTTATCTGATAAATACGTATACTCGAGTACTGCGTAAATACGTTTACGTTTCCCCCCGAAAAAATGTTGGAACTCACTTACTCGCGTACTTTTTAAAAGTACGCGAGTACAGCAAATGTATTTCAGATAGGCTTTTATAAAGACATTTTCAAGGCATTAAGGGAAAATATGGAGAAAGAAGCTAAAACTAGGGAAAAATATTCTAAACAGCTTAAAAATAGGCAAAAATACTAACTAGTGAATTTGATGGTAAAAACGTTTGGAAATTAGTGATTTTGAGCGTAAATTGAGGCAAAATGTCTGAAAAATACACACTTTAACGTTTTCTGGGGACAAAACGTTATTTACTCACATTTACTCATGAGTAAAAGTAAAAAAATTACTTTGCGTTTTCTGTCAGCCGTGAGTAAAAAATAAATACTTTACGCTTACATTTACTCTCAAAAAAGTTCATTACTTTTCACAACTCTGCGGCAAAACGGCTTCATTTAGGCCCGCCATAGATGGAATGGATTGGGAACAATGTTGTGTGGCATTTTACTGTTGGATGCTATAAATTGTTAATTTTATCGTGTGGCGCAAAGCGGAATCTCCAGTGTAATTAGTACTGTCAGCGTGTTATTCATGCACCTAGGTAGATGTATTTTATGTGCATTTGCACATAAATATTTAGTTATACTCGGCGGACATCACGCTTAGTATGGAAACACCTACCGTAACCAATTTGAATAATGAATCAAAAATTATACAGTTTCATCATAATATTTCGTTTTCACAACGGAATAATTGATTACGAAATTTATCACGAGATTTTATTCATTAAATAATGGTAGGATTCTGCGCATACTTTGCGATCCGCCGACTATACTTATTAAAAATAAGTGTGTGTGTCGGTGTTCGTTGCACATAAAAATACAGAAACATATTTGCTGATGAGTGTGGTCATTTTGACATGTTGTGTACTATAACATGTTGTGGAATCTGACATGCCGCCATGGGAATGTAACATGTTGTGGAATGTAACATGCCAAAACGTGAAAGTAACATGTCCAGCGTGAAAGTAACATGCCAAACCCAAAGGTGAATGTAACATGTGAAGCGTGAACCTAACATGCCCTGCACAAGTGATCACAATGCATGTTTATTTGGAAAGTCATTTGATAAAGCCATTTTCGAAAATATAATTTTTTTTGTTGTGATGGTAATTTTTGCACAGATTGTTTTTTGTTAAAATTGACTTGTTATTAGAATATTTTGCCTTGAATTTTACATTGATAGTTGTGAATGTTTGTCGCTGATTCTTATCTTTTGGTCATGTGTTTTGGGTTGGAAAAAATCGATTTTTTTTTTGTCGACCCCGATGTTTTTTTTAAATCGATTTTTTTAAATAAAAATTGCTGAGGTCAAAATAAGTCCCATTTCTCTTTAAAATCACCTCTGAGGGAAATAAAAGACATGTAAATTTATAGGTAGTGCACATTTATAGGTAATATAGGTACTGTAGAGCTGTGGAAAAGCTTAACCGTCTTGAAGTTTAAAAGTAATAAAGTTTTTGTATTTGCTGTGTGAATAAAAGTTCATTGACCATTTCCAAGGATTTTTGTTTACAGGGGCCAATCTGCTGAAAATACAATGCATGGGTAAGAAATTGCACGCTTGCGCGCAAAATTTTTAGCAACATCAAAAAATATACAGGAAAAGCTGCATTTTCTGGGACTTTAAGTCTCACCCCGGGAAGGGGGGGGGGCTGCAGCCCCCCCCCGCACCCCCTGGATTCATCCTTGTTCATGTTTGATATGAAACACATAGCAAAACAATGTATACTTCCCCCAATGATTCACAGCCTACCTTACATGCTTCAAAGCAGACAGAAATGGGTGCTACACCACCAAATTGCTTGTAAAAGCCATGAAAAAAGCAACTGGTGTATTGCTTGTATGAAACTGCATGCATGGGCACAAAAGTTTTGCATTTTACCTAGAGCATGAGTACAAAAAAAATTTCCCAGCTATAAAAAGAAAAAAATCGCTTGCCAACCGTAGTGTGCTGTGCACTTGTCTAGTGAAATAAATTTTCATATTGATGAAAAATATTCAACCCACTATAATCCTTATCATTTGTACAGCTTCACCAATAATAATATCAAAAATCGATCACTATGAATTCACAATACTGCAATAGTCTCTTGCAACAATAGCACGGTCCAGCAAGTGCTCCTATGTGACACATGCATTGCGACCGCTTGTGCAGGGCATGTTACTTCACACTTCACATGTTACATTAACCTTTGGCTTTGGCATGTTACTTTCACGCTGGACATGTTACTTCCACGTTTTGGCATGTTACATTCCACAACATGTTACATTCCAATGGCGGCATGTTAGATTCCACAACATGTTATAGTACACAACATGTTAACGTGGATTCACCCTTTGCTGATTGTGGCAAGCGCCAATATTGCATGGCATTGATAGAGTGGCCAATAAAAGTAAAAGCAAAGATCGAAAACGGCACGTAAACTATGGCCTGAAAACAGGAACAGCTTTTTGATCAGAATTCTTAAATATACCTTTAAACAAGCGCTTGAATTCAGTTTGGAGAAATGGCTAAAATTTGTTGTAAATTCGGACTGTCGGTTGAAATATTTACATACCGCAAATCCTCGAATAAGACCCCCCTCGAATAACTTCCCCCTGTTGGCGAGGTGAGGAAAAAATTATTCCTGCTTCTTGAATAACTCCCCCTCCTGAATAACTCCCCATGTGTATGAAAGAATATAATACAAAATACATAAGAATATTAGCCAACGGCAGCGACAGCAGGGGCCAGTTCCGCAAAATGAGAAGTGAGAAGTAAAATGACAAAGGCGAAGTAAAAGCGCAAAGGCGAAGTGAAACGGCGAGTGAATTGGCAAAAGCGAAGTAAAACAAGAAAAAGAAAAGGTAATTTCTCTTCGCTTTTGCCATTTCACTTGCCAATTCACTTTCCATTTCACTTCGCCTTTGCGCTTTTACTTCGCCTTTGCCATTTCACTTCTCACTTTTCATTTTGCGGAACTGGCACCAGATAAATATTTACATGATGTGTATGCAGTGTATACACATATTTTTGTTGTTGTGTACAGTTGAATACCTGAATAACATGAGTTGACAGACTGCATCAGCAATGATTTGAGTCGAAGTTTTCTGAGGAAAAAATAACTCAACCTCGAATAAGTCCCCCTCAAAAAAATCTGTTGAAAAAATAACTCCCCTGGGGTCTTATTCGAGGATTTAGGGTATTTATTTAGGTAACACTGAAAAAAATGCCGGATGTTTACAATACGCAGTGCAATGAAATGAATTGTAAGTGGCAAAAAGTTCTACGCGATTTACCACGTAAAATACTTTCAAAGTATCCAATCCAATTGTGAACCAACACGCTTGAACGATTGCACAAATAAAGTACTCATTTCCGGTCTGAAAATAGCATTTCTATGCGTGATTACGAGTGCGAACTACGCATGCATGTAAGCTACTTGCTTGCTGTTTGTCTGAGTTAGTGTCGAGCAGGTTTAATTGACCCGATGTGACTTTTCCCACAGCTCGACAACCCACAGCCATATCCTGGTGCGAGTTCCAGACCCTGTAAAATGCCCTATAAAATGTCATGTAAAATCCCCTGTAAAATGGCAAACGTATTTACGTGCATTACAGGGACTTTCGCATGATATTTGACACTTTGCACGACATTTGATATTTTACCGGGTCTGGGACTGCCCCAGTCGGGCACCGGTGCTTAAATCACCTCATTGGACTTCCCGAAAAAGTGTGGGGCTAATCAAATTTGCGCCATATTGCCCAACAAATAAATATTTGTGCTAATATGCTTGTAAATATTTACATAAAAGGTCAATATGCTCTTAGAAAAACGTACCCTTAATCCTCGAATAAGACCCCAGGGGAGTTATTCAAGGGCGGAGTTATTCGAGGGGGAGTTAATTTTTCCTCAGAAAGCTTGGACTTAATTCATTGTATGGAGAAGCATGTAAACTCATGCAATTCAAGTACTTAACTGTACAACAACAACAAAAAGATGTGTATACACCAGACACCAGAGTTGTTAAAAGTACTGAACTTTTTTAAAAGTAAACGTAAACGACAAGGATTTTTCGTTTACTCACACCTGAGTACAGAAAACGTCAAGTACTTTGCGTAAAACGTGAGTAAAATACTTCTTTTCAGAGAAAACGTAAAACACGAGATTTTTTCTGGGGCAAACGTGAAAACGGGTATTTTTTTCTCACAGAAAACGTAAAAATTAGTACTGTGGCTCACAAAAATATCAGTATTTTTTTTCTTCAATTTTGACTCTGGTTTACATCAAAGATGTGTTTTTCTTTCCTGATAAGTATTTCGTAGGTAAATGTCTTATGTTTATCACTTTCTGTTTGGAAAAATGACACTTAATCACCCGCACCCCTAAAAATACGTTTTCTGTACTCGCGTACTTTAAAAAAGTACGCGAGTAAGTGAGTCCCGGTATTTTTTTTCGCGAGGAAACGTAAACGTATTTACGCAGTACTCGAGTATACGTAATTATCGAGTAAACGTAAATACGTTTTAACAACTATGGTATACACTGAATACACATCATGTATCTGTTGTCGCTGCTGTAGGCTAATATTCTTTTGTATTTTTGTTTGTATCGTTTTCATCCAGAGGGGGGGTTATTCATGAGGGGGGAGTTATTCGATGAGGGGGAGTGATTTTTACCTCAACTCGCCAACAGGGGGGGGGGAGTTATTCAAGGGGGGAGTTATTCAAGGGGGGTTATTCGAGGGGGTCTTATTCGAGCAATTGCGGTAATCATTATTAGTTCTACTTCGTCAGTCATAAATTACATCATTCCTGGGAAAATCAAAGTCACACGTAATTACCACATTCGTGCAAAAGTGCAAAACAAGCCCTGAACAGATTTGAAGCTTCGACATTTTTAAGTACAATTGAGGTTGTCTGCAAAACATCCTATTGCCTATGCCTACACACACTGGTTTTCTGCCGAGATTTTGAAAAATCACAAATCAGTTTGAATATCATTTGAGTTTACCGAAATGAGTTGTTTAAATATTTATCAAGAGTAGTGAACTTGACAGACACCTCATTCTGGTAAACTCAAACGCGTTCAAAGCTGATTTATGAGTTGACCAAATTTAACGAAATTTCTGTAGAAAACTGATGTGTAGGGCCAATGGGAACTTCAAATAAAAAATATTTTAATAAACAGGTTGATGCCGAATTTTATACCCGTGTTTGCAGACATACATATGTACGCCCCCATATACCGTATTTCTTTTAATAGAACGGCATACCTCCAATAGAACGGCACCTCCAATAGAATGGCAGGTTTTGGCACTTTCAGTCACAATAAAAGTAGAACGGCAGCGTCCAAAAGAACGGCACCTCCAATAGAAGGACAGGTAGAAATTACGCTGGAAGAGTGCCAAAACACACAAATATTTGAAAATTGGTGGTGAGAACATCTAAGGTGTTCAGAACTGGTATAATTAAGGCGTTGTTTTTATATTTGGTTATGTTTGAATTGATGCGCTGATCTGATACTAATACGTTGTCTTAAAATGTCCAGACGAAAAATCCGTGAACAGGATTGGTGGAAGAAATACAATGACAGCTAACCAATAGAAAGGCACCTCCGATAAAACGGCAGGTAAAAGACCTGATGAAAAAATAGGACTGCGCTCTCCTATTAGAATGAATACGGTATGCACTTTCTTCCAGGTGTATTTATGTTATACGGTTGAGCGAGTATTGGTAATTCCTTAGAAACTGAATGAAGCAAATTGATAACCCACGGCTAGTGATGTAGAAGCGCCATGGCGTTGGGTCCTGGCGCTGGCGCCAAAGCAAAAAGGCAAATTGGCGCCATCGGAAAAGCGCCATGGCGTTTCTGACGTTTGGCGCTTTTGACGCTTCGCGCCAACATCCTGGCGCTTTTTACATCACTACGCCACGGCTGCTGGGTCGCCTTTGGTCCCAAACACCATATCATGTTGTTAACATATTTAGGTAAGAAAAAAATGTAAAAAACACATTTCATTTAAAAAAAATTTATATCCACAATTCCATAAAGTGTTTGAGTGTATGGAAGTTTGGAACAAAAATGTAAAAAGGCAATAGATTCCATTGCAATGTTAGTACAATTAACATATCTATTAGCTAAAGCCAACCCTTGATTGAATTTTTTTTGTAAATGAAACATTGGATATTCAATTTCGCATTACCGAAGTGCACAAAACGATGCTATATTTGGATTTAAATCAAATGCATGACAATTTAGATAAAAAGTAATTATTGGCACAGATGATCTAAATGGAATTATTTCAACCTAGGTATACTCTGCGGCCAGCAAAGTATGCACCCAAAATTATTTATGTCTTGGTCGTTAACACGAGAGCTGGATACTTATGTATGTACTTTCACAAAAAGAAAAATATTTAAAAAAATAAAAAGGCGGAGTCGTGCACAAACAAGGAATGTTTTTCCCCGAATTCTTTTTTTTTTGCCGGAATTATTTCTGATGATGATGACGTCATGATGGAGTGTTTCCTTCAGAAAAATGCATAGCATGCGGTCCGCCGAGTATAAATGGAAAACTGCAGGTCCCAAGTGGACCACAAAATGCCCTGCCAGTAGAAAAACGATGCTGCAAAACAAACGACTAATTTACACAAAGTTTAGTCGACGTGACATAAATAGACACACTGGTTGACTGCAGACTGTCCTAAAATGTCAAGCGGGACAGGGGGTAGATTTAATTGGGCAAAACATAAGGCGCATATAAGACCGGCGTAAGGACCCAGGGATAAACGAAATAAATTGATCGAAAACGGGCGTTCTTATTGAATTTGCTTGCGTCCAGAAGCTTTTTTGTGCACTCTTCAAAAACCTTTCAAAGACAATTCTCAAAGGATTGTAAAAAAGTTTGGCTGTGTTTACTTTGACTGTCATTCAGAAGTTTGGTAGCATGGAGCCAAAAAATGTAAATACCGTATTTCTCCTAATAGAACGGCATACCTCCAATAGAAGGGCACCTCCAATGGAACGGCAGGTTTTGACACGCTTTTCCACTCACGAAATAAGTAGAATGGTCCAAGTGAATGGCAATCTCAAGTAGAACGACACGCGAAAATTACGGTGGACTACAAACATAAAAATTGATGGTAACAACGTCCAAAGCATTAAATATTGACATTAGGTAAGTTTCAAATTGATGTTCCGCCGATATTCAAATGTTGCTGAAGTTTGATTAAAAATACAACAATGTTCAATCAAGTGAAAAATGTGTGAAAAGAGATTAGAACGGCAGCCTCCAATAGAACGGCAGGGTAAAAAAGTTGATGAAAAACTAGAACGGTGCTAGTTTATTAGAAGAAATACGGTATACGTGACCGAAGTACCACCCATAGCCAACGATGGGTAAGTTCTCCAAAAAAAAACACTTTCTGTGTTTTGAGTTTTTCAAAAATGAATACATGTGTTTTGAGTTTTTTTCTTGAAAAAAACTTGAGTAACTCTGTTTTTATTTCTGTGTTTTTTTGTAAAAACTCAAGTTTTTTGAGTTTTTTTCTAAAAAACTCGAGTTTTTTTCCAAAAAATTCGAGTTTTCCCCCAAAAAATTTTGATTTACAGCATTTCGATCTGGAAACAGTGGTTTTCTTATAAAATATTGGTTTGGCACATGTTTGAACCCCACATAACATTTGTGTATTCATTCAAGTGTCAAAAAAGTCCTTTAAAAGTTCCACAATGAGGACATCAACATCGCAACATCAGCAACAAAATGCCCAGAAACGACTATTTATGCAGTACTCCAAAATTCTTCAATGGATGTGCACTGTATGGAAGACTACGGAATTGATTTGAACTACAACTACCATATTACCTTGAAATACCCCCATGGGCATTATTATTTTGTCCGAAAGTTTTGTAAGGATCATAGAAAATAGTAGGCATTTACATACCCAAAACAGGTTATAAATGCGTACAAACAGGATATATTTGAAATAAACATATAGTCAGCTACACAACCTGGTACAGTCTATGTGTAGCTGCGATGCAAATAAGCAGTAATAAATACATCATGTACATTGGATACATGATGTACATCATCCCGGAGGGGGGTATTTCGAGGGGGGCGGGACTTATTATTTCACCAGTCCATATTGAGGGGAGTTAATTCAAGGGGGGTTTATTCAAGGTAATAAGGTATACTTAAATGTCGAAACTTAACTTGTCAAATCCACCATGGGATGTGCATGCCATCTTGAATTTCTTTTTTGTACCATTATAAAATATGAATACATTATGTACATATTTACATACTATAGATGCTTATCTTATCTTGTTTAGTTTAACTGAATTAATGTGCATTCAACCACTTCGCTGAAAAAAACACAAAAACTCAAAAAACTTTTCTGTGTTTCCGTGTTTCTGTGTTTCTGTGTTCTCCAAAAAAAAACTCATTTGAGTTTTGAGTTTTTCAAAATTTATGAGTTTCCGTGTTTCTGTGTAAAACAAAAACACAGAAACTCAATGAGTTTCTGTGTTCAATTTCTGTGTTTTTTCCATCGTTGCCCATAGCTTAGAAGTAAGAGAAAGGGAAAGCCAATAAAATAAATAGATTTGTAATTATCCAGTTTGTCCAACTTTCAGTCGCCTCACTTTCGTGTTGATAAATACCAGTGCACTCGTAAAGTCATGAAGAATGTGTATACCGTATTTCCTCGAATTACCCCCAGGGCGTTTATTTTTTCAGAGTGAAAATTTTGAGAGAAAAACGTGAAAAATGCAACAATAACCACCATTTATAAGTTTTTACAGCCTTATATAAGGATGTAGATGTTACAAACGATGTTCTAACGTAACACAGTAAGTGTTTTGAACGTCTGTTATGCATTTCCCGGACCACAAATACATAGTGCCCATTTTGAGGGGGGGGGGGTATTTAGAGGAAATACGGTAAGTGTAAATGTGAGGTGATATTTGTCATGTTATCGCATAAATGTTGTACCTAAATGCATCAAATATATCTAAGCGCAGCACAAGTTACATGCGAAGTGTAACTACCCGTGTACAAAAACCAAAACGGAATACAGTGACGATATCGCCGCAAAAATGTCACTGAAAAAATTAAGCCGCAATCTAAGCCTACTGTAAAACCCAAAACACACAAAAACGCATTTTCCACATTCCCTCTCTATATATCCAATTTCCATAATATTTAGTCGTACTTTTCAAACGGCGCCCTTAAAGCGGAAAACTGCAAAAACGCATCATAGGAAATATTTAGAGTAGAATGAAAGTGGTGGTCCATGAAAAAGAGATCAGTGGATGCGGTTAAAACAAGCCTGCGAAATGCATTAGGGAAGGGCTTTTGCCAGAACACTAATGGGACAGCGCAGACTTGTCACGATGGGAAGTTTTTTGTCAACTTGACAGGAATCTCTTCATTTGAATATCTTGCAGCCTGTAAAGTGTGAAGTAATGTGTCAAATGCAATGTGAAATGATATGCAAATTTGTCAATTGACATCAAAATATCAAAAGTACGAAAAAAATTTTTTCATTTTTATTGACAATTTAACTTGAGGTACATGGTCCGGCTGAAAAGTCCATCTGACTAAATACTCAAAGATTTTTAAAAACAGACGTACGCATGAACACATGCTACCGTATTGCCTCGAATTATAACCCCCTTTAATACACCCCCACTCGAAATATTCCATGTCTGGGAGAGCTGAGGAAATAATGACCCCCCCCCCGCGCCCGAAACACTTCCAGTCTTGAATGATATGTAATAAATCATGTAAATATGCAATGTACATTATGTATTTTCTATTGTTTTCTCACATTTATTACGTTTTTGGGTATTTAAAAGCCTATTTTTGGGTACTATGAATATTCTCATAAATTTCTGGCGAAATAATAAACCCCCCAGGGGGCATTTCGAGGAAATACAGTAAATAGCAAAGTTCCATTCCATGCGAGCTGATAATTTAAAAAAGGCATTGCGCGTAGTGATCGCGCCCTTTATGACACCGTTCCAGAGTTGTTAAAATACCGGTATTTTTGGAAAGTGTAAGTTTTGAGTATGGATACAAAAAGATTAAGGTATTTTAAAAATACCTAGGAAAGTGTAAAAAAAGTGTAAGTGTAAAATTTTTTTTTAGAAAGAGCTCTCACTGTTGAGCATTAGAAAACACCACTGTTTTCACCTTTAGATCAATTTATTTGTCATTTTCATGCATTATTTCACATTTTACTACCTTTTATGAAACGTTGCAGACTGTAACAAATACTGTAGTGGTATGAAGTTCCCTAATAATGGCACTTTTTCAGTGTTCATAGTTTACTGATTAAGCAATGCGATACACACTGTTTAAATGCAAGAATGAACATACAGCAAATGTCAATGCAAAAGCCAGTTGACTTTGTGTCCAGCTGGTGAATTTCCATTGATCTTGTTCTTTTTACAAAAGTATGATGAAACTGTAGAATACCATGAGTACTGATCAAAGGTTGGAGTTCAAACGCTAGTTTGTACATTTGCCTTATTTTCTACATTCAATGCATAGCTGCATGTGTGCAGTGTGCAGTTATCTTTTGTACATGACCCTATTTTATGCTTTCTCAAAAGCATAAAACAGGGCCATCTGAAAGAAAAAAATACACTTTCTGTACCCGGGTATTTTGCTCAGGAAAGTGTAAAAAAAGTGTATGGGTATTTTATGAAAGTGTAATTGTAAGTGTAAATATAAATACCCATTTACCCGGGTATTTCGGGTAAGTGTAAATACACTTTTGCAACTCTGCACCGTTCACAGTGCGAGCGAAAGTCATTAGCTTGAACTAAAACCATGGGAGTTGCTTTTTGATTTTTATCGTCCAAAAGGAACAGAAACGGTGAATTTGAATGCGCCTAGACTTTACCCCAGTTTGAATATTTTGCATTACCGTATTTCCTCTAATAAAAGACCGCTCTACTAGTTTTTATGTGGGTGAACAAAATTGCCAAAACCTGCCGTTCTATTGGAGGTGCCCTCTATTGGATGTGTGTCGTTTTATTAGGAGAAATACGGTATTATGTTATGAAAAATTCCATGGCGCAGTGTCTGTGTGTTTTCGAGTGTTCGACTCATGATAAAACATTTTATCCCTAATAAATCCCTGCTCATTACTATGAAAGAAGTTCTGTATCCATCACAAAAAAACTTACAAAAAACTATTCAAATTTAAAAAAATGGATATGCTCTTGATGATGAAAAGTGCCCACGCACAATAGCTGACGACCGAAATCTCCAAAACTGATAATTTTTTAAACACGTTTAAGTTTACCATAATGAATTATTTTTCTCCATCAGTTCAAACGTGTTTAAAACACATTTATTAGCTTTGACAATTTCGGTTGTCAACTAATGTTTTTAGCGCCTTACTAAAATGGGAAGTGATCTCAAAACACAACCAAAAAAATTGTAGCATTCACAAGATTATTGGATTGTCAGCGATTATCAGTCAAGAAACTTGCACGTAAAATGTCTGCTGTAGTCGGTAAAACGTTGTCAACTTGTGGCGCCTCACACAACAACGGTGCATTTGTGGTTATTTTAACTACAAACAGAACAGGACCAAAACACAAAAGCCGGGGCCACGCCAAATTTCAATTATACCGGGCACACTGTCAACCTAGGGATGGCCAGGGTTTTTTTCAAAAGTTTAAAAAACGTGGTTTAAAAACAACCATTTGGCTATATGCATAATCAGAAAGTACTGCCAGTTGTCTGACATAAATACCTGTATATGTTCACCCATATCATATTTGGGAACTTTTGAAAAACTTGGTTTTATAAAAAAGTTTGTTTGTTTTTTGAAAAGAGGTCGTTTAAAAAACGTTTTTCCATTCCTAGCCCAGCCCGAGTGGAATTCTCCAAATGAAAAAAACATTAGCGATGACAGGAAATCGACCCGTGATAAAAAAACTGTGTCGGGCAATACATAAAAATAGCGCTTGGAGTGGTGTCCTCAAATAACCAAAGGGGAATGAATAAACAAAATAAATGTACAAATGCACAACGCATGGTTTCAACGACATTTGAAAGCGCAAGTGGGACACGACACGATTAAAGTGAATAAATACATCTAGAATCCGGAGGACAACATGAAAGCATTACTTATTCACACGCACTACATTTGACACCACCACACACTCTCAAACACTAGTCACAATCGCATATTTTATGTAAATATTTCATCCAAGAGAAATGCATTACTGTATTTCTTCTACTAGAAGAGCGCCGTTCTATTTTTTCATCAACTTTTTACCTGCCGTTCTATTGTAGGTGCCATTTTATTGGACGCTGCCGTTCTGTTGTTTTCGTCAGCGCAAAAACGTGCCAAAACCTGCCGTTCTACTGGAGGTGCCGTTCTACTTGAGGTATGCAGTTCTATAAGAAGAAATACGGTAACTGCTTTTATCAGCTTTAACATGGCAAAATTTTGCACCATTTTTTTGGCAGTCACATTTCAGTTGACAGCTATTGCTGATACTCATATTCGGACACTTAGTTTTACTCGTAGTGATATCAAAGACTCGAGTGCCGTGAAATCAAACCGGCAACCCAAAGAGAGAATACAAAAACATGGTAGGGTATCTATAGCTAGAATGCTGCTATGGTGTATTTACACCTTTTCTGCTCTATAGTTCTTAAAATGTATTTACATTTACTCAAAAGATACATACCTATACTTGAGTACCGATGAAATACATTTAAGTTTCCTCTAAAAAGTACCTGAATTCATCCTTATGCATACTTGAGTACACTAAATGTATTTCAGAAATTTCAGTATGGGACATAAAAAGTACTGAATACGGTGATATGAAGTGAATACAGTGACATGATATCTACAGAAGTGCTTACAGTGTAAAGATCTAAAACGTTCCTGCTTTTACATTTTCCATGAAAAAGTGTATGCCTTTCCATATTCTATGAAAAAGTGTTTGCTTTTACATTAGCTTGAAAAATGTATTTTACTCATGTTTACTCATAACATTTTCTGTACTAGGCGGGCAAGTAAAAAATATAATTTACACATAGGTACATAAATATATGTACTCTGAAAAAGTTGAGTAATTTTAACAACTCTGGCCAGCATTAATAGGCAACAAGCAGTCAAGTGTGACTCGGTTGTATTTGCATTTTTATTTATCACAAACTCTAGGACTGGACCTCACATTAAGCCCATGTAAATAATCACATTGTATGTAAAATACGCGAGTAATGAACAGCACTCATTGGCACTAATAAAAGTACACACACACACAGTTAAAAGTGGAATAAATGCATTGCAGTTCGCAGCTCGTTTCTATACAGCTCGATTCTATTGTTTTACCACTGAAATCAATCAAAGTCAATTGCATAGAATAAATATCCACTTTATGTTAAGAACACGCCGCTTTTTTACCTACCTGAAATCTATCAGATCATTCATAAAAATGTATGAAAAATAAAAATATTTACTTTAGATTAAAATAAAATTGGATTTTCAGTGTTGATATTAATTGTCACGATGAAATCGTGCGCGCGCAATTCAAAATGTGGACATGAGAAACTGCGACGACATACCGTATTAACTCGAAATCCCCCCTCCCCTCAAAATGGACACTATAAATTTATAACCCCCCTCGAAACCCCCCCTCAATTTCAGTGTAGGTAAATACAACCCTAATCATCAATTTTTCAAAGCGGTCGGGTTGTGCCACTCTAAATACCCGCCGTAATTCCTCGAAATACCCCCTTGACTCAACCCCTCTCGAAATACCGCAGGTCAGGGGTCTCGAATGGGGGGGGGGGGTCAGGGGGGCTACCCCGGAGGCAAAATTTTGGGCTACTACCCCCTAAACCCCCCCCCACCCCCAAATCGCCCAGCTATCTACCTATCTGGAGCGATTTTTTGAGAAACTATACCCAAATTTTCGCTCAAAATCGCTATTTTTCATACCTTTTTATAGATTTCACTTCCAAAATCATAGTTATAGTTCCTATTTGCCTATTTTCAGCTATTTTTAGTACTAAATGCTACTGTATACCGTTTTTGAGCTATTTTACACCTACTTTTAGCGATTTTTCTCCATTTTCTTCCTTCTATGCCCGAAAAAACCTATATTTATATCGAACCACCACAACCCCCCCCCCCCAGAAAAATTTTCAGCTATCTATCCCTACGGAGGAGCGATTTGCTATCTATCCAACCACTCAGAGGGTCGAAATTCAAGATATCCCTGCTGCCGCAGGTCTAAGCAAGCTGATGAAAAAATCACCCCCCCCCCTCGAAGTACCCCCCGTCTGAAATGATCTACGCCATGCACCCATATCATGTACACCCCCCTGGGGGTATTTCGAGGAGATACGGTACCTCATATTTATGTATCAGTTCAATCAGCCACCACAGAACTCACTACGTTGTATTGGCAGTAACATATGTTGCAGTTTGTAACAATAACAATCATTTTCCAACTTGGTTATGGGCTATGAGTTGTGAATCGTGTTTCACATCTAATTTTATCCCTGATTTTATGGCCTTATGATGGAAAAAGTGACTAGTGATGGAAAAAGCGCCAGGACTTTGGCGCCAAGCGCTAAAAGCGAACCTAAGCGCCAATCGCCAACTACGCCAGACGCGCCATGGCGCTTTTTGCTTTGGCGCTAGCGAAAACACCATGACACTTTTCCATCACAATGCGGGACTAATTTTTCAATACGATACATGCCGTTTCCGTAATTTATTCAATTTTAGACTTTTATTCAAAGTGGACGCTTCTGGATATTTTTGTTCGAAAAATAGATGGAAAAGTAGGTATTTTAGTTGGAAAAAATTTAATTGGTTGAGCGATGAAATGGAAACGGAGTAAATGCAGTCAAATTAAAAGTGAACGTCAAAACGACGATAGAAAGCGCCCCCACAAGCTGCCTCTGTAAACTGTTTTGCACATTCAAATTCAATATAAAATGTTCAGGTCATCAGCATTCCCCCAAAGCACAGTTGTTAAAATGTACGTACATTTACTCGAAAAATACGCGTACGCGAGTACGCGGTAAATACATTTACATACCTATACTTTTTTAGAAGTGGTGTACTCAATTTTACGCATACATAAAAAAGTACACGCGTACAGAGAAATGTATTTTCGGTGGCTAAAATCACAACTTTCTGTTGCAAAAATAAGAAAATCTTGAAGAAATCATATCATTTTTCTAAAAAATATTAAATTATCACTAAAAAACGACATCTATTTCTATTATGTCTTGCAGTGTAAAACTCACTCTCGTCTCACACGTAAAAAGTAGCAGCTTTTACGTTTTCCTGCGGAAGAGTACTCACTTTTACATTTTCTTTGGAAAAAAGTATTTTACCCACATTTACGCATGAGTACGAGTAAAAAAAGAATTTTACATTTTCTATACTTTTTCGTGAGTAAAAAATAAATAGTTACATTTACATATGCTTTTTAAAAAAGTTCAGTAATTCTAACAACTCTGCCCCAAGGAGTTTAACACATGAGAGGAATAGATACTTAAAAAATTCAAAGTATACCCTCAATCCTCGATTAAATAGGCATTATTGTACACCTAGTTCACCCCTGGTGGCCAAGTAAGGAGAAAAAATACCCCCTTGAATAGCCCCCCCCCCTTTGATAAGTGGAAGCAGAATATAATGTTCCCTACCGGCACGGACAGCCTGGTTTCCGGAGATGTCGATTTTTCAATCTTTTCAGTTAATTCTACCTCGTGAATTTCAATGTAAAATTGACTGAAATCACTGAACAACTGATTTTACCTGAAGTGGTCGACTATTCTTGGAAAGTTTTGGACATGTTCAAGGTATTGATTTGTATTCCGTCCTAATTATATTCAGCATATTGTCAATTTTTTTGGCTGAAAAACGTTTCTTTTTACAAAATGTACGAATCGAAATCGTTTTTTCAATGACAGCCAAAATTTTTGTACTCTTTAGTCACTACGCATTTTGCATTTTTGCATGCAGGTGCACAATCTTGCATACAAACATTGTTTGGTGGATGTTTCCATTGGTTTTGTGGCATTTTTCGTGTGAAGTTTTCATTTCTGCATTATACCATGTAAAATAAACCATTATATGCTAGTATAAAAGTGTATAATGGTGGCCAACATACTAGTTGAAACATGTATCTGGTCTGGTCCGTCTGGTGCCGGTTCCGCAAGTGGACAAGTTAAGAGTTAAAAGTTAAGAGTTGAGTAAAATGACAAATGGCGAGTTAAGAGTAAAGTTAAAGTTTAAGAGAAAAGTTAAAATTTAAGAGTTGAGTTAAAAGTTGAGTGAAATGTTAAGAGTTGAGTTAAAGGTTAAAAGTTGAGTTAAGAGTTGAGTTAAGAGTTGAGTTGAGAGTTGAGAGTTAAGAGACAAGTGGAAAATGATATAAAAAAAATAAAAATGTGAAATCAGTATTGATACGGCTGTTCGCTGGCATGCTGCCAATGTTGTATGCACGACATTTGAAAATAACGTATCCAAAAAAATTATCGCTAAAAAAAAAATCGCGGAACGTTGTTTCAAAATGGCCGTGCGGGGACAAAATATGATTGAAGATCAGCGTATCGCGCTTCTGCAACGAATGACCCATTTGTCTTTTAAATCAACTTTTAACCTTTAACTCAACTCAACATTTAACTCAACTTTTGACTCAACTTTTAACCTTTAACTCAACTCTTAACTTTTAACCCAACTTTTGACTCAACTTTTAACCTTTAACTCAACTCTTAACTTTTAACTCAACTTTTGACTCAACTTTTAACCTTTAACTCAACTCTTAACTTTTAACTCTTAACTTGTCTACTTGCGGAACTGGCCCCAGGTCTCTGTCAACTCAGATTTCGTCAAAATTTTGAGTATAATGCATGATTAATTTACCGCAGAAGTGGTGCTAAATCAAGGACATAGGTAAAGAGCACATCAAAATGAATGGGTTTTCAAATTTAAAAAAAATTTCATTTCGGCCCAAAGTGACATTGGATGGAGGTACCCCCAACATTTGTCTATCTGCACCCTTGGAGGACCCCTGCAGCTGCTTTGAGGCGGTCGCAGGGGCGCCTCTCGTAAAAAGTACAGCCGGTCAAAAAAAGATTCCTTCAGTGAAGCAGTCACTTCAATGTGCACCGAGAGGCACCAAATTTTTAAACCTGCACGGATGGGCACCAAATTTGGATGATAAATGTGCCAGAATGTTGGCGCATCTTTCTAATCCCCCAACCTCTCCTGCACTACCCTCAAAAAAAGTTTTCAATGCTCAAACAACTAACTTTTTTCATCTAAAAATTGGTACTTGTGCTATCTAAATTCATATAAAGTTAACCCCCTAATCATCATCCACTTTTATGTAATCAATTTTACCGTTAAATTTTAGATTTTTGTGACAATGTATTTTACGTCGAACTGTAATTCAAGATGAATAGTCCCCCATAAGAAGTGTAAATAAAAAATTCCCCAGAGAAACGATCGAACATATACGGTATTCACAAATTCATTCACAGATCCATAACAATTTGCAAATCTGCAATTGCACATGTCAAGAACCCAGTCCCTATTCCCGACCCGCACCCTTCAAAAAACCCATGACAGCACCGATCACCTAACCCAAGCTATCTAGCTGCATATTTATTTTTGCAACCTTCAAACCAAACGGTTATTTGAAATCGGAAGAGCGCAATGATAGATTACATAAAATAGGTCGAACCAGTTGTGATTGACAGCTGGGCAAAATTAATGCGCGGTTGTCAAAAACAGACATTCTGACACACTGAAATGAAAATTCATCAGTTACAAGGAACTTATTGAACTGCCGCGCGCGGACTTCTGGTTTTTGAGCAGTGAGCAATATTAGTTTTTAGCAGCTAAGTATTTAGCTTTTGTAATCTTACTCTTTTTCACCGCAGGTTTTTCAAGGGACCCAACCAGAGTTGTTAAAAGTACTGAACTTTTTCAAAGTATACGTAAACATAAAGTATTTATTTTTTACTCACCCCCTGCGTACAGAAAACGTAAAGTAATTTTTTACGTTTACTCATGAGTAAACATGAGTAAAATACTTTTTCCCGCAGAAAACATAAAAGTGACTATTTTTTAGTAAAAATTTTCACTAAAAAATCACCAAATTTCATACCTTTTTGATCTTTTAATCCTTCAAATTCACCAGTTCATGTGTTATTTGCCTATTTTCAGTTTTTTTCTGTACATGTGTGTAAAGTGTGTACATGTACTTTTGTAGCTCAGCACTTGAGTATATGTACTTTTTGACTAAACATAAATACGTTTTAACAACTATGGACCCAACGCCAGCATCTGTGGACATTATTAGCCAAAGCAAAATTTTACCAGAAAATATGGGTTTAGTGAGTCGAAAAATGCTCTACTCTATAAAAATAGGATACCATTTTTTTCAAATTGGGGGGGGGGAATTAGTCGAGAGGGAATTTTTTTCTCCTCACTTGTCTAACAGTGGGGTATTCATGGGAGAATTATTCAAACAAATTCGGAACACAGAATACGAGTATACGTATTTTTGAGTAAGCGTAAATACGTTTTAACAGCATTTTACACGACCCTCAACACTTTGCATGACCCAAGGCTCGCACTCGGTAAACTTAACGAGTTCCTTTTTCGTCAGTCACAATTAGTGCGCGCAGCCGCAATGAATGAGACCGACCTGGGGGCGGTCCCAGACCCTGTAAAATATCAAATGTCATGCAAAGTGTCAAAACTTATGTAAAAAGCCCTGCAAAATGGCGCACATTTGCCATTTTGCAGGGCACTTTACACGACTTTTGACACTGCATGAAATTTGACATTTTACAGGGTCCGAGATTGGCACCTGGGGCCAGTTCCGCGAGAAGTAGTCACGAGTGACAACTGAAGAGTAAAGTAAAATAACAAATGGAGAGTAAAAGTAAAGTAAAATTTGAAGAGTAAATCCTCAATTTCTTCAATTTTCACTTTACTTGCAATTTTACTTTACCATTTGCGGAAGTGGCCCCTGGCCGGTACCCGACGGGAAGTGTTAACGAATCTTGGCACCAGGTTCCCAATTAATTTCCCTGATCGCTGATACCTTTCCGGCGCTATCGGAACCTGGACTTGAAACTAATCAAGTTCCATTCGCTGTCAAAACAATGTCTAAACTTTTCTAACAGAAAGGTCGCGAGGCAGCGCAAAAAGAACCCAAAACATAAAAACTTTCATCGAATTACGCGGGTCGTAATTACATTTATTAAATTTTACACCTGGCTAGCTTTAGAGTACATGTGCCAGTTGGACCGCGTTGAAGGCTATTGTCTGCAACGATGGAAAAAACCAAAGTTGTTAATACGTATTTACGTTTACTCAAAAAGTACGTATACTCGTGTACTGAGTAAATACGTTCACGTACCTGTACTCGCTTTTACATATACTTTTAAAAAGTACTCGAGTACAGAAAACGTATTTCAAGTTGGTATTGTTATAGGCTTTTTCAAGGCATATATGGGGAAAAAAGTAGAAAAAAGCGAAAAATAGGGAAAAATCGCTGAAAATAGGCACAAAACACTAGAACTAATGAATTTGAAGCTAAAAATTGTCAAAAAGGTATGAAAATTAGTGATTTTGAGTGAAAATTGGGGCAAAATTCCCAAAAAATGCTCACTTTTACGTTTTATAGGGGGATTATTCAAAATTTGAGTTTCTGTGTTTGTGTGTAAAACAAAACACAGAAACTTGATGAGTTTCTGTGTTCAAATTCTGTGTTTTTTTCCAGAGTTGTTAAAAGTGCCAAACTTTTTTCAAAGTATACGTAAACATTAAGTATTTATTTTTTACTCACCCCCTGCGTACAGAAAACGTAAAGTAATTTTTTAGTTTCGCTCATGACTAAACATGAGTAAAATACTTTTACTCATGTTTACTCATGAGTAAAAGTAAAAAAAATTACTTTACGTTTTCTGTACTCAAGGGGCGAGTAAAAAATGAATAGTTTATGTTTATGTATACTTTGAAAAAAGTTCGGCACTTTTAACAACTCTGGAAAAAAAAACAGAAATTGAACACAGAAACTCATCAAGTTTCTGTGTTTTTGTTTTACACAGAAACACAGAATCTCAATGATTTTGAAAAACTCAAATGTTTTGTTTGAGAACACGGAAACACTGAAACACGGAAACGCAGAAAAGTTTTTTTATACGTTTTTTCCTTGGATTTGAGGAATACTGTGCTGTGTTTGACTGAACAAAATACTGAATGCGCTTTTCATCAGGGGTCTCCAGTAATTTGGTCTCAATAAAGATGTTGTGTTGTTTTTGTGGTGCATTTTCCTACATTTGAATGATAGGCGGGTTGGTACAGTGATTATGGTATCATTCACAGTCCCTGTAAAATTTCATGTGAAGTGTAAACAGTAAACTAAAATGTCATGAAAAATCCCAAATGCCTAGTTAAAATTTTTTATTTGACGTTTTACATGACATTGTTTACATTGTTCAGTACAACTTACAGGGTCTTTGAGTGCCCGAGGCAAATTATTTTGCTTACTTTCCCCTGAACCGCCCTTCCCGCAAATTGCCTAGCTCTCTAGCTATCTGATGCGCTTTTGAGCAATTTTACCCTAATTATCACATAAGTCGCTAATTTTCATACTTTTTTTGATTTTCACCCTCAAAATCACTAGGTCATGTGCTTTATTGCATATTTTCAGCATGCCAGGTATAGTTAAATGCGTGCCGGTTCTAGATGCATAATGGGTTTACATGCATAATGGCACATGGCCGGCACCATGCACCAAAAGCGCCACGGCCCTTTTTGCTTTGGCGCTAGCACCAAATTCTAAATTATTAGAAAAATGTGAAACTGAACCCAGTACGCAACTTTGTCAACTGCTGCCATCCTAAAACGTTATTCTTTTTGCCACATCTCATAAGAAACGTTAGGAAATCATAAGAGTAAAAATCTATTGACGTCAAAGTCAACAGTTTGTAGAAAATAGATAAACAGGATAAATTGTGAAAACCAATTGAAAACTCAACTCAACTGTTTTGGCAGGTGATATTTATTCTCCAACAGATTGAAAAAAATAAGCCACCCAACGCACAAAATACAAATAGTTTACACATGAAAAAGGTTCACTAGTGATGCTAATTAAACACCGTATTTCCTCGAATTACCCCCCGGGGGTTTATTTTTTCAGATTGGAAATTTTGAGGGGGGTTAAACGAGGGGGGCATTTCGAGGGAGGGGTTGATTATTATGCCAGAAATTTTTTATCCCAGTACTAAATTGTTGTTTGAAACATACACAAACGTCGAAAAATGCCACAAAAACCGCAATTTATAGACCTATGGGTTTATATATACGTAGACAGTATATAACCGGTTCTAACATAACACAGTCATTGTTTTCAACATGTGTTCCGCGCTTCCAGGTTCACAAACCGCATAAACCGGGGTATTTCGAGGGGGGTTATAAGTTCATAGTGCCCATTTTGAGGGGGGGGGGGGGTATTTCGAGACGGGGGGTATTTCGAGGGCGTGCGTGCTTAACCTTAAAACAACACGAAAGCTAGTGAAAGAGCGGTGTACATCCCCGTCAGACAGGAACAAGAGAGATAAAGTCGGGATTATTCAACGTAATGTGCCTAAAATAGACAATTAGCAAGGCATGTCCCATGAGGATTGAGTCACACCGCCCACCCACACTAGTTGACATCACAAATTTGTGTCAACTGAATGTCAACTAAATAACTCAAGTTTTTTTTTTAAAGCATCACACTATCAGATAGTGAAAATTAAGTGTCACGGTATAAAATTAACTAAACTCTTTCACATGAAATCACATACCGTATTTTTCCGAAATACACCCAGGAGGGTTTTTTTTTCAGAGTGAGAATTTTGAGGACGAGGGGGTGCTTTGGTTTATCAATTCATAGTGGCCATTTTGGGAGAGGGGGGTAGTTCGAGAAGGGGGGTATTTCGAGGGGGGTGTATTTTGAGGAAATACGGTAATTAACCAATTTAGTTGTCATGAATTTCGATGTCGACTAGTGTGTGCGGGCCTACTAGACATTATATTGTTTTTTTCATTATATTGATTTACAGTTATCAAAGTCGAGTTTATATATTTAATCATGGTGTCATCAACAGCGCATTTTTTATAAAGAAATTTGATAAAAAATTACTCCCCGGGGATCCATTTAAATTAAAATACAAAGTATCCCATTAGCCTGAAATTCAAATAGTACACATAAATATTTATGTACACAAAAAAGCAATGATGCAGGGGAACGTAAATCGTGTTTACGTAACGTACAAGTATTTACAAATGCGGTCACATTACGATTTCACTTTATGTGAATAAAAAGAACAGTTGAACGTATGAACAATACATAGAATATTCAAGTTGCAGTTCTAGATGTTTCACTGAAGTATTTACAGCGTGACTATAAACGAGTCATCTATTCCACGTGGGAAAGATAGATAAAAAACATATTTTACAGGAAATTTAATCAGCATGACAGAAAAACTTCGAAATGAAAACAGGCGAAAAGGAGTGGCGATGAAAAGAAAAACGCGTTGAAAATTTCAATATTCCGTTCAGATTATTTTCGATCAAATACGAAAACGAATAAATTGGAGAAGAAATTTTATTATTTACACGAAACTCCCTAACAAAATCAAAACAATATTGGTAACATAGCGCCAAGTTTGAAAATCACAGAAAAATTCATTTTGATTGCCTGGGCCAAAATCTGGAAAAATGTGGCCAGATTCCCTTGTTACTCGCCGCACCCGAAATCCCGCCTTTTTTAACATCCTTCCCTCCACATTCCACATCGCCACTAGCGAATAATTTTTCGCGCGGCAAAAACTCACCCCCATCCAGTGGGGTGAAATTCAACGCGCTATTAGCGCGAGCGGGTCGATGTACACACTCGTGGACAATTTCCGTTTTGATGCCACTTTTTTCTACGCTGTGTCCGGACAAATTCCGGCACTGCAAAGGTAGGGACCAGCTACTGGCGCCGGTAGTTTTAGATGCGCAGCGGGTATTTTGCGGCTGACTGGTTGAAGGGGCGGTTGTCTTGCGGGCGATTTGAGGAATTGGCCTGAGAAATTGATGGCGGTATTTCGAGCGGGTTTATTCAACAGGGGTATTCACGGGGGTGGGGTTACTCAAGGGGGGGGGGGGGGGGGTTGTTCGAGGGAAAAGATATACAATTGCGTCATCTCGGCCCAAAACCAAAATAGTTATAGACACAAACTGCCGGTCAGTAAACTTAGAGTACGGTAAATCAGAAAATAGCGGTAGGGTGAATTCTCACCATCACTGACGCATTAAAACCTGACTAAACCCAACCCCCCTACAAACCGTTCACACTCCTCAGTGGCGCTGCGTTTTACACTGGCAGCAACCGCCCTACCGTGACCCTTCGTTCTGGCCACGCTATTCGACTGATTATGGTAGTGGATCTTGGAATTTGTTTGCCCCGGCTGCCAAATGTTGTGTAGAAAAGCGGCGCCCGCTTCTCCCATAGATTGAACGTTTAGAAGCGCCGACATTGAAGGCCACTGGGGAATATTGTGGGGGTGTTTTAGGTATTTTTGTGGTATTTATTTCGTGAGTTTACGGTAGCCGATTGAGAAACGTAGGGTGGCGAAATGGGAGAAAGGGATTTATGATTTGTTTATTTAAAAAACGCTTTCTTTGGGTCACTCGCAGAGCCTGTAAAATGACAAATGCATTGCAAAATGTCAAAAGTCATGTAAAATTAACTGTAAAACGTCAAATCTTCTCATTTTTTCCACTGGACGTAGACATTTTACATGGCTTCTGACACTTTGCATGACATTTTACGGGAATTTGAAATCTTACAAACGCTAGGATTGACACCTGAAAGCAAACTGTTCTCAAAAATATTCTGCCAATCCTTTCCACAATCAAACTGAATAGCATCCCTATCCACAACCACAAACCCCCAACACAAACCTGTCTATTACTCTGTCTCACCACAGCCGACATATCGCCACCATGCATCTGCGCAAAAGCATCCGCACTCATCAACATGAACTCCCCATCATTCATTCCATCGGTTACGGTAGACGATGTGGGGATTACGGTAGGATTACGGTGGCCGCCCTCTGCGGGTGTATTCGACCTGCCCCTGTTTTGGCTGCTCAAAGTGGGTGGGGGTAGGGAGGGCGCTTTGTGTTGGTGCTGGTTTTGTGATACGGTGGTGTAGAGTAGTGGTTGTTTCGCGTCGCTGGAATCTGAAAAATTGGAAAATAATCTGAAAATGTGAAAAATTGGAAAGTTGGTCTGGAAATTTGAAAATAGTTAACTGATTCCGGTTTGACATTGACTGGTTGACAAAAATTGCGGTGTCTTCCGGGGTTCAAACAATGTCCCGAAGAAATTTCACTTTCGATCGAGAACACCAAACATCAAAATACCGGACCCAATCCCAATTCGACGAAAACACACCTAGGTATTTGAACCCCACGCGACAAATAATAAGCAGTGTCGAAAAATAAATATTTACATTCAAAAGCATTTAAAATAAAAAATATATAAAAAAAATCACGAACCCCGCTCAGTCTCGCTCGTCTCTCCCCTGCCGGAAGTCAAGCCGAAATAACTGACGCTCTTTGATCTTCCTGACACGCTGGCGGGCGGCGCGCTAGAATCGCGCCTTCCCGACGCCATTTTGGCGCCATTTCTATTGGCGTCGACGCACTCTTCCCGCAGAGGCCCGTCCGGTTCGGTTCTATGGCCCCCGTGGGGCGGTGCACCGGTACCGTAACCCGAGTTTACGGTAACCTGACGCTGCGACACGTTGTCGGGCCCGATGCTGCCCGCGCACGCGCGCATGGATAGACTGTGGGTTGGAAATTTTGGGTAGATGAGGGATAGGGTTGGAAAAAAATTATTTTTTCAAACGCCTTGATTAAAAAAATCTATTCAAAAAATTGATTTCTTACTTAAAAATCTGATTTTTTATCTAAACATCTGATTTTTTCCAAAATCGTTCAATCGTTCGCAGGGGCTTTTTCTAGGTGTAGAAGGGAACAACGAGAAAAATAGCTTAAAATAAGTGAAAAATGACTTTAAAAAATAAACAAGCACAAAAATATTTTAAAATAGGCAATAATTCATATGAATGATAACAATATATAAAAAGGTATCAAAGTAGCGATGTTGAGCGAAAACTGTGTCAAAATTTCTTAAAAACTGCATAACTTAAATTTCATACAGTCCGTTCCCACTATCCAAAAATGATCACAAAACAAACAAACCTGTCCCCATTGGCAATGCTCACACATCCGCAACTCTTTGTTTCCATCAGACTTGCCGCGTGTACACGCATTGATGCATTTTCTTGATTGTTCTGCTCTACTTTTTGGCCCTCGGTCGATGCCACCGTATGTACAGACTGGAAAATTTGGATAATTGCCAATTGGTAAGGTTTTGGTGGTTTATAGCTTTTAACAATGAAGGAATGTGTAAATATGCAGGCGTTGCATTTGCGATACCTAAAAATAAGTACATTCTAAATCATGATATCGCGCAGTGATAGGAATAGAATTTGAAATTTTGACGCCGGAAGAAAAAAACGTAACGGAATGAGACTCCGCTTGAATCACTTCCCCTCAAAAACTCTGACGAAAAATTACTCTCCCGGGGATTTGTTCGAGGGTGTACGATAAAACGATTCGTTCCACGGTAGGGCATTACAATATGAATACATGCGCCCAGCATGAACACCCAAAAAAATGCACACAAACCTTCTCATCGTCCCTACAACAATAATGAGAACAATTCAATTGGCTCGGAGCCACGGCTTTTGTGCTGGACCTATCAAAATCGGCCAAATTTCCGGCACCAGAAGAGTGCACCAAATTTCCAGTACCAGAAGCCAAAACTGTGCCACTTGGTGTGGATGTATGTTGCGACGTTTGATGTTGACTTTGAGTTGCCAAATGCGACCCGGCCGTGTTGAAACTGTCCATTGAAGGCCTTCGGTTTGTACAAAAAAATTGTCGACTCGTGACAACGTTTGTGAGGTTTAAAAAAACATTAATTTTAAAACCCGTTCATTATTAAGGGGTTGTTTAAAAACTTTTTTCTATCCATAGCCCCGGTCCAAATCCAAACCCCACTCAAAAACCAACCTTCTATTCCTCCCAAAATGGGCGCTTTTCTTGAAGCTGCCCACATAACCAGCACCATAAACCTTCTCATTATTCTGACTATTCGACACACTAAGCACCTCAGCCTGCACCTGCAAATTGACCCCGCCCGAATTTCCCGCGACCGCGTTCGATTGTAATGACTGGTGTCCATTTGCGTGACTTTGTGCACCGTGAGAAGTGATATTTTGATGCGCGTGCGCGTTTTGAGGGTCCAATACGTTCGCTGTAGCTGATGAGCCGATCGATACGCCTGTTGAAAATGTGAGTTTTGTTATTTTGCTCGTTGCCTATACTCCAGTCACTTTACACGTTGTACGCGTGGTTCACGCTGGAAGCGTGCCAATGATGTTTCACGCAAACGATTTTCAAAAAAGTTTGAAAAATTTATTGCTATTATAACGTTGTACGTTAACATATTCACAGGAATGAATTTTTTCATCATTTCACAGAAACCACGTGCTTTTGTCATCATTGGCAGGCTTCCAACGTGAGACATAAATAAGTGCGGGTGCAGAGTGTCAAGTTCACCGAGTATAAATAAAAATACTTTGAAACGAAATCGTTTTGAAATGGGTGTTCTGGTTCTAAATAATTCGGAAGTGATTTTCTCAAATACCTGTGAGCATGCTGGTCGCGTCGTGAGCGCCCCTGCTGCCGGCGCGGTTGAGCATCGAACCCGATTGGCCGCCTGCCAACGAATACACAAGTATTTGAAAGTTCTTGAAGTTCAAACAGTTCTTTTTGAATATACGAAACAACGTTATCTGGTGTAGGGTTGGAAAAAAAACGTTTTTTTTTAACTCGATGTTTTTTTTTTTAAAAACGTTTTTTTTTAAAAGCTCCCAGATATGACCTAGTGTCAACACATATAGGTATATCAGACACTGGCAATACTCTGTGATGTTAAATATGACCATATAATGGCTGTGGAGCCATGGGATAGCATTATAAGTGGTGATTTGTGTCAAAAATTATCATTTTTCGTCAACATATCGTTCGTATATCGCCTTATAGTCGAATGTTCGTGACTTCAGGTAAAGTTTGGCACGGAATGGTGATCAAACAAGGTTATAAAAGGAGGTTGTTACTTTGGGAGTGAAGTTACACACTGTGGAGGTACATGGAAGCACATTACCTCAATATTATATATTACAGCAACTAGGGTTGGAAAAAAACGTTTTTTTTAACTCGATGTTTTTTTTAAAAAAAAAACGTTTTTTTTATTAAAAAAAACGTTTTTTTTTAATAAAAAACGTTGTTTTTTTAAAAGCTCCCAGATATGACCTTGTGTCAACATATATAGGTATATCAGACAGTGGCAATACTCTGTGATGTTATATATGACTATAAAATGACTGTTGAGCCATGGGATAGCATTATAAGTGGTGATTTGTGTCAAAAATATCCATTTTTTTTGTTGATACGTTCGTATATCGCCTTATAGTCGAACGTTCATGACATCATGTAAAGTTTGGCATGGAATAGTGATGAAACAAGGTTATAAAAGGAGGTTGTTACTTTGGGAGTGAAGTTACACACTGTGGAGGTACATGGAAGCACATTACCTCAATATTATATACTACACCAACATATGACGGCTTATTAACCCATGGTAGCATATATAAATGGATACTTTGATACTAAAAATGCCACAAAACCAATGAAAACAACCACCAATGTCAATTTGTGTGTGAAATTGCGCGCTTGCGCGCAAAAATTTTGCAAAATACCTAGTGCTTAGTACTAAAAATTTCGGTCGATGTTTTTTTTTTAAAAAAAACATTTCGGACGTCATGTTTTTTTTTTTTTAAAAAACGTTTTTTTTAAATAAAAAACGTTTTAAAAAAAACATCGGCCAACCCTAACAGCAACATATGTCGGCTTATTCACCCATGGTAGCACATAGAAATGGATGTTTTGATACTAAAAATGCAACAAAACCAATGAAAACAACCACCAATGTCAATTTGTGTGTGAAATTGCGCGCTTGCGCGCAAAAATTTTGCAAAATACCTAGTGCTTAGTACTAAAAATTTCGGCCGATGTTTTTTTTAAAAAAAAAAAACATTTCGGACGTCATGTTTTTTTTATAAAAAAAACGTTTTTTTTAATAAAAAAAACATCGGCCAACCCTAATCTGGTGTCAATCCACCAATCCCGAGTCCTGTAAATTGTAAAGTAAAGTGTCAATTGTCATGACAAATGGAGAAGTAAAGTGTCAATTGTCATGAAAAAGTTCAGTAAAAAATCTTTTATTTTTTATTTATTTACATTTTACATCACATTTGACACTTTACTTTACAATTTACAGGACTCGGGAGTTCCACAAGGAGAGTATTTCGCCAGCAAAATTACCCTAAATATGCCAAAATGGTGGAAAGCTGGTTTACACGCATATGCAAAAACCAGTTTTAGCAAAACAACCCCAGTTTCACATTTGCAAATGTCCGCCGTCACGCAGTCCCAAAACTGACCCACGCTATGCTGGACAAACGAATGCACGGCGCTGCCCTGCTCACTTCTGTCCGACCGCCACTGGTTGCTGCCGGAGGGCATGTACTCGTCCGCGGCGGGAAACTCGCCTGTGAAGGGAACGTTTGTAGTACGTTGGGGGACTAATTGAGAGGTTGAAACACGTTTGGTGGGATTGATTAGGTCGAGACGATAAATATTTTGATATCGATGCTATATGTTTTTTTCTGAATTCTGGATATCGATATTGTATTCAGAAACGGTAACCAACATCATCGCTAGAATATGCTGAATATGAAATGATTAAGATGTATCGCGGTGCCAATATCTGCATAATGTTCTAAAATTTGCGACATTTAACATCCAAAAAATGGAAAATGCCCGACATTCACTACATCACTGCAAGATAAGTTAGACAAAAAAAGAAATCACCCACCTCTGCCCGTATCTCCCGTATCTTTATTATCCGTATAAATCTGCCTGACTCTGAGTTGTACAAATCTCTGCCTCTCATATTCATCCATATTTTCCAACAATTCACCGGCAGTCGAAATTATGCCGCATCTGCCCCCGCGGCACAAAGAAACTGGAACCACGCCGTACACGTACACCAATAACAGGGGTACGCCTGTAGGGGTGGGGGTTGAGTGGGTTTGGAAAGTTTGTGCATTCGTGTTAGGGTTCAAAGGGGATTTTTGGGATTTTCAGGTTTTTTGATTTTCGGTATCGGGAGTGGGGTTTCGGGACCGAGATTTAAAACATTTCGGGATCGGGATCACAAAATCCCGGATTTTTCGGGATTCGGGATCGGATAATTCGTGTGCGTACACGAAATAGTTTACAACCAATTATGGTAGAGGCAGGGAAATATAATAATGGTTCGGTAAACATTTTTGATACAATGTTGCACGGCACACTCGAATTTTCAGTTGCAGTTCGAACACTTTTTCAAGGGTGGAATTCAAAAGGGCGGAGTTAAAAACGGGGGCGGAATCCAAAAACGTTCGAACTGCCCTCGATTTCAATTCCGCACATGAAACGTTCGAACACTTTGCACGATGGCGGAATTGCCCCGGATTGTGCATGGGTGGAATTATTGCAGACAGGTAGGAAAGTGCACAATGTCTGAACCACCCTTGGAATTCCGCCTTGACGGAACTCAAAAACGTCCGAACCGCCCTTGACAATTTTGAGTGTCAGTGCGCCATCTAGGCAAGAAAACATTCGGACACTTTCTAGAGGGTGGAATTCAGTTTCGGTTTTCACAAATATGCCACATGGTGAACTTCAAACAAGTCAAGTGAGTCAAACTTTTAAACAAGTGGATATTACAAAAAAAATTCTCTTTTCATTTTTGAAGACAAAGCCTAGATCTACCTATAAATTTTTTTTCACAAATGTGTTTGGTAAGATAAATAAGATGTGTTTCCCATAACAACCTTCTCTAAAGGGCGTATCTCTTAAGTCAAGGGCGGAATTGAAAGTGTCCCAATGTTTTTGAAACGTTTTGTTATGATATGCAAATGGACAAAAACTGTGTGAATTCATCCGGATTGGTGTGGACTTCATCCGAATGTCCCAAAAATGCCACATTTTTCCGAAATAAAAATGTTCGAACCGCCCTTGGAGTTCTGCCTTGGCGGAACTCAAAAACGTTCGAACCGCCCTTGAAAATTTTGAGTGTGCGGTGCGCCAATTGTCCAAACAGGCCAGAAAGAAATCAGCGCACATAAAAGCCAATCGACAACAAACAAATTTAGCAACAAACAACTCCAAAAACTTTACAAAATCTATTCCAAAAACACAATCTCAACCCCCGAAACCACCCAAATACCCACCAATTCCCACGGCGATAGCAGCCAGTACAGGCGACACGAGCAGCGAGCCGAACACGCCCATGGCGACCAGCGAGCGGCGCTTGTGCTTGCCCAACCGCGACAGGGACAGGCGCGAGTTGATCTGGGGGTTGGGGGGATAGGGAGATTTGAGATTTGGGAGTTGACTTTTTGGGGGTAGAGTGGGGTTCAAATGGGATCCCGATGACGAAAATTCCGGGATTTTATGGTCCCGATCGCGAATTCCGAATAATTGCTGGATTTTGTGGTCCCGAATTCTAGGGTTCAAACGATATATCGTATCGAATATCGGATATCGACCATTTTTTAATATCGAATATCGAATATCGATATCGAAAATTTTGAAAAAATATCGAATATCGAATATCGATATCAAAAATTTTGAAAAAATATTGAATATCGATATCGAATATCGACCATTTTTTCGATATATCGAACCTGTATTGTGTCCCTAAATTTACTTTTCATTTTCATTTTGAGATGTTGATGGTTGATCTGATGTGCTTATAGTATTGTATTTGATGAGTAAAAGTACAGTATTTATAATGTCATTGTTGTTGGAGTGCTAAATTTGAAGCCAGAAAACGCTGATATACTTTTTTTGCAACATGCCCTTAAGCAATTAGGTTATAAGGATGAACTGTAATATATACCAATTGTTATTTGTCTGATACACTTTGATTCATCATGTTTTTCTTCTATTTTCTACCATTGAGTGATGTAAAGCTTGTTAAAATCACTTGTACCATTCACATTTCAGTAAAGAGATGATTAAACATGTGTGCAACCACATGAAAATACAATATGCCACTTGAAATATGCCTTGCTATACCAAAAGCATATCGCAATATCGAATATCGAAAATATCGAAATATCGAATATCGACCATTTTTCAATATCGAATATCGAATATCGATATCGAGGTTCCATATCGTATCGATATCGAATATCGAGTTTCAGAAAAAAATATCGAATATCGATATCGAAAATTTTGAAAAAATATCGAATATCGAATATCGATATCGAAAAGTCATATCGTTTGAACCCTACCGAATTCTGATCCCGAAAGTTTAAATACCCGAACAGTCAATCCCGTTTGGACCCGAAGTACATACGATAAGAGAAGTAAAGTTTACAGACGTGTAAATTTTTCTCGTCAAAATCGTATTTTACTGTAATCTAATCACTGTAAAAATAAACTGTAATCACGTCCTTGTGACATGATTCATGAGGATAGCATGCCACACTTTGCTGGAATTAAATTTATCCTAGCACACCCCAAACGACAAAATAATCCTTAAATCAAAACATCAAATCGCAACATCCATCCCATGTCCCAACTTACAGCACGTCCCACAATAATTGGGACACTAAAAATGATCCCCGGAATAGCGATGCCAGCGACCAAAGCTATTCCAAGCGGAGCTCCCACCAACATTCCGAGTTGCCATAAAAGTTTCTTTTTTCTTGACCACGGCCGCCGACCCCAAAATGTGCAGCCTGAGAAATTTTTGTTACGGGATGATGAGAAAGTTTTTTGGTGGGGTGTTTATTTGTCTAAAAAGAGCAGTGAAACGACGAAACTGAAAATAAAAAAATGCGCCACTACGCGAAGTTTAACTGTTAAATATTCAAAAATGTTAAATATGCTTGTCTACTTACTGCAATTTGAAAAACCTTTGAAAAAAACCCGGCCATCACTAATGCTCAATACAAAAAATTACTATAAATCCGATACGATTAATCGGCATTTTAAAGTGATATTTGATATTTTTCATAATGTTCGATCTAGTAGTGCTCGATCTAGAAGTGCTCGATAGTCAATGTCCGATATGAAATAAAGACCATACTTACCGGTAATTCGGTAAACGCAACTTACAAATATATGTATCACTAATTATAAGCATTGTAGTGATTAAACAATTAACTTTAAAATTATTTTGAATATTTTTGTACCATCAACTATTTCAAATGTCAACTGAAAAAGCGTCACAACCCCCCGCCACAAAAAAACAAAAATAACGCCAACACACAACAAAATAACAACCAACCACTCGGGCTCAAATAGTGCAAATCGCTTATCTCCTTCAAACACAGCCAGCAAAATTCCGCTTGACACAAAGCACAAACCATGTGGTTGCAACTTCCATCATTCATTTTCACAATAAATGTGCCACATTTTGGACACGCCTTCGCGTCGCATACTGAAAGGGGGTTGGGGGGGGGGGATTAAACGATTTTAGTACGGTTTTTGGGGACATTTATCGTCGAGCATTAGGGTTCAAACGGAATCGCGTCACCGGATCCCGATCGTTTCCATGATTCAGCGCTATCGATCCCAACGCCAAAACCCCAAACCCGATCACGAAATCTGAACACCCTAATCCCAGCCCCTATCCCGAAAATTTTTAAATCCCGATCCTGAAAAATATCCAAATCGGGATCCCGATACCGAAAAGCAAAAAAAGATAAAAAAAGCAAAAAATGAAAAATAACTTTTTGCACTGAGAAATATGAACGGAAATATTCAGTGTTTTATGCCACTTCCCTGGCATTCAACTGTGTCTAGACCTTTTTGTGAAAAGATAGAGTAAAACACTCTATTCAACGTCAATATCTTTAAAAAGAGCGTCCCCGTAACAGCGTCACTTTTTCGTTTCATCGCAAACATTGACCACCTTGCTAATTACGAAAAAATTAATAATACACACGTTACGTCACGCATGGTGCACTTGGTAAACTGAGTGCTTTTACGCTGCAAGTGAAAAACATCGAACAGTCAATTTGCGCGCGACCTTTACTAACTTATAACATACAAAGAAAACATCTAACTAATTGGAAAACTAAAAATAGGTCGTAAGTGTTTCACGCATTGCATGATTGAACTTTTCCATGTGCACAACTACAATTTGCAAAATAAATACATAAATAATTATTTATAGCTCATTTAAATACATGAGCTATATGGCACCGGAAATTTTGAATCCATGAAAAGTCTCTCGTAAATCGGAATGCTCGGTAATATTGCACAACAAAAATGTTTCTGGTGTGTCATTAGATTGTAATTAGACTGCCAACCAGGTTTGACCAGCTGACCATATGATTTACGCAGAAGGCTACCATAAGCAGATGAATAGTCATATAATAAATTCTGTAATAATTTGTCGCATTGAGAAAAGGCACGTATTGTGGGGAATACTGAATACCGAATTTATTATAATAGAGCGGATAAATCCAATATAACGGCAGGTTTTGGCACTTATTTGCACTCACGAAAACGATAGAACGGCAGCCTCCAAACAAAAACACAAAAATGGATGATGATAACGTTCAAAGCATCCAAATATTGATATAAAATTTCATATGGATGCTCTGACATTAAAATATTCCTGAAGCAAAATTAAAAATAAAGCTGTGTTTAAATGAAAAATGTGTGAAAAACAGACGTTTGCTGTTTTTTTCTCATTGAGATTGCATATAGAAAATGTCGGTCTGCGGTCGATAAATCCAAACATTTTGTCGATCTCCAAAAGCGTCAACAACAACACAACCCCACTCACATCTGATAGAATCCCTTCTACTCGACTGCGAGTCGATTTCATCGCTGCCAGTCATTATGGCATTGTTTCTATCCGAGACGCGTCGGTTTCTTTCGTTATTCTGTGACCGCCGCGACTGATTTCTCATGCGCCTGTTAAATTTTGGGGGGATGGAAAATCTTTTTCGATCAACTTTTTTGACATGATGAGGGTGGATTCTCCAATTTACGGGGATGCGATTGTTTTCTTTGAACGCGTAAATAGGCACATTGGTGCACGGTTCAATTCTAAAAGTTAGGACGCAGAAATAAAAAAGGCAGTAAACACATATCGCGCCATAGAAATCACAATAAGGAAAAAAACAGTCAAAAAATAAACTGCTTCAGACTCAGGTTCGGCACCAACAAATTTTTTGTGCACGCCATAATTTCGGGGGGAGGGGGGGGGGGTGTAGGAAGCCAATATCCGGGGGATGTGAGACCACGTCCCGCGGCCTAGTATACACCAGCCGATGGGATTTCGTCCACTCACTACATTGTTGGTCGCTGAATATGCACAATTTTTATCCGTTCTTTGCTAGCCCCATGAAACAGCCGCCGAACCTGAGTCGAAAGCAGTCTACAAAACCAACCTAGCCTCGTCACAAGTCTGCCGCTGGTGCCAGGGCATCTTGCAGTGATAGCAAAAAGTCGCCCCGCAGTCGGCCCGCTCGCACTGCAGCATGGGGCACGCGGCGCAGTTGTACGCTATTAGGGCGTAACTGAGAGGGGGTTGGGGGGTGTAGGATGGGTAGAGGATATTGCAGGGGTTGACATACAAGACCATGTGTCCAAAAATAGATGAAAATAGGCAAATAGACACATGAATTAGTGATTTTGAATGTGAAAATTGGCAAAAAGTCACAAAATGAGTGGTTTTGAGCCAAAATTGCGGGAAATTTTTCTCAAAATCGCTATGGATAGGTAGATATAGCTGGACGATTGAGGGGAGGTGCAGGGGATAATAGCCAAAACTTTTGCCTCTGGGATAGATGAGTGGCCTCCGGAATAGATAGATAGCTGGGCAAGTTGGGGAATCCCCCCCCCCCCGCTGGAGACCCCTGAAGCGGGGTTTGTTGATTTTTTCAAACAATCTAATTATTTCAAGAACGTTTTGTTTTCTGAATTCTGCTTCGTGTACAGTCAAATGTTTCTACGGATTTTGTAAGTAAAAAATTATATAGGAGTGGCGTACAAAGTCAACAGTGATTCCTCGACTTGTTGATGGGGTTGTTGATGTCGGGTATTTGATCCAGGTATTCTCATTAACAGGGCTGCATACTGCAAATACAATGACAACTGCCGACAACAAAAAAACTTGGTGTGCATAATTAGGTCATACATAAAAATTTATGTTTGTCATAGGCCAGGGACATAGCCAGGATTTTCGAGCGGATGCGGATTGTTTACGGAACCCGGTGAACGGCGGGGGGGCGCCCCCCCCCCAAATTTTACCTCTGTAGTAGGGTAATGGCACCATGGCGCTGGCGCCATGCCATGGCGCCAATGGCATTGGCAATGGCGCCAAAACAGCAGTATACGTCTGTATTTTACAGGCATAAAGTGCGACATGGACTGGAATTGCGTCCATTTTCACTGGGTTTGTGGCCGCGGACACTGGTCAGCCGAAAATATATGTTGTGAAGGGAAAATGCGCACATGCGCGAAAAAATTTTTCAAGCTGTCGACAAAATCATCTTCTGAAAGTGCCATTTCTGGCACATTTTTTGGTCCGGCCCGGAAGGGGGGGGGGGCGGCCGCCCCCCCCCCCCGCCCCCCCCTGGCTACGTCCTTGTCATAGGCAGATCAGGGTGTCCTACACAACAAACCTTCAATTTTCATGACAAATAAATCATTGAAAGCTCGAATTTTTTGACGTCACACCGATGCAGTGTGAATGCCCCATAAAATATCAATGGGCCCATACACACCTGTTCCAAAACTAAATCCAACCAAATTTGCATCATCTATGAACATTTACATTTGTCATAGGTTACCAGGCAGATCAAGATCAGGGCCTCTAATACACCAAATCTTAAACTTTTATGACAAAAAGATGGTTGAAAACTCACATTTTTGTCATTGCAAAATCGTCATCCAATTCAATGTGCCTACACACTAGTTTTCACCGTGACTTCATGTGAAAACTGAAATTTTTTCAAATGCAAATTAATGAACACGGTTGAATGATTTTATCTAAATTAAATTTGAATCAAAATTTGAACACTAAAACACATAAAGCATACAAAAAGTAGGCTGGATGTCGCCATTTCAGTTTTCACATCGGTCACGGTGAAAACTAGTGTGTGTAGGGCCAATGGTGCATCACCATTGTACTATTTGATTTGACATTTTACGCTTTTGGAAATAATCACCCCCGCTGTAAAAGAAGTTTGAAAAACTTGTTCTTTATACAATTCTGCCTGTGTACAGTGTCAATTAGTACGCCACTATTATAATTTTATACTGCCAAAATCTGCACAAAAATTTGACTGTATCTGAAGTGGAATTTAGAAAACAATAAATTCTTGAAATTGAAAGATTGTTTGAAAAATCTTGTGATAGAGCATAGTGAATTTTTTCACGTGAAACTTAATTTTCATTGTTTCTATCAAGTATGATACTTAAAAAAATTGCTATTTAGTTGACATTAAGTTGACACGAATTTCCGCTGTCAACTAGTATGTGGACCTCTAAAACAAAACCAAAACACACCTGCAATCAGGCGCAGGGCACCATCTAGTATCCGGATCCAACATAAGCGCCCGCCTAACACTAAACTCCTCATATTTGGCTAGCACGGCCGGTTTTAGAAGTTTGTAAATGTCATTCGGGTGCATGGGCTCGTCGCATTCCGCGCACGACATTAAAACTCGCGATTCGTTGATTTCAGTTGTCAAATACTTCGGGGGGGGGGTTGTGTTGGTGGGCGGAGTTTAGTGTTCAATGTATATTCACTGGATGCAAAAACAACAACAATTGCTTGACTTGGGTGTGTTATTTTGACCTCCCTTTACCCAAACAATAACTAAAAGTGCATATGAATAGGTTTTCCGGGTCAAACGTGATCGAAGAATTTTGCGGGATTGGATTTTGGCGAAACAAGTTTAGGATTTGTGTTTTTCCTAATCTTTCATAAAAAAGTCTACAAACGCAGTTGGGTGCCAGAGAAGTGGGCTAAAATGCACACTGAAGATTTATATTATGATTTCTCAACTCAAACGACGTTTTTTTCACTTTTCTCTATGGAATTTGGCCATTTTTGACATCAGGATCGGGGGTAATTTTCCAGAGCGGGGGCGGGACATCAGAGCGAGATTTTCAAATTCCGGACAGGGATTGGCGTCTCAGAATCGGGATAGCCAAAACACGAAAATTATCGGAACCCGTTTGAACTTTATTCGCCAGCCATATGCTAATTTTGGACAATTAAACAAGAGTCGTGATGAACATCATTTTTCTGATGTTACAAGAACATTCCCACTGAAAGGAGGGAACAAAATATTTTTTTAAACACACAGATCACCTGCACCAAACACTGCGTGCACGCAGTATGACTGCAATTAGTCAACACTGGGAAATTGTTTCTGGGCTGTTTGAAGAAACACAATGGACACTCCTTTAGCTGGCTGTTCATTGAATGTGATTGTGAAACGGATGAGTTTTTGGAGCCGGAACTAAGTTTGCGTTTTGTTGTCGCCACGACCGAATCGGCCAGTGTGTTTGTCTGTGTTTGAGAATAGATTTATTTTGGATGTCATGGACCCTAGGGTGGGAAAAAAAAAACACATTTTTACAAGTCAAAAATTGACTTTTTTAAATAAAATCAGATTTTTTTAAATCGTCCAAAATGGGGTAAAGATAAAAACATGTGTATGTTAAATGTCACGTAATGTAATGTCTATTGTGATATTATGAATGCAGAGTAGTGGGATAGATTATAAGCAGTGATTGTTTCAAAAAAAATCCGTTATTTTAATAATCACATTTCATTAGGCAGCTGGACCACACAGCTTTCGTAAAGCTTTTTCCGTAATTTGCTTCAGTAAAGCGACACAGCGTTTGACGACAAAATTTACAAATTACACGTCAAAGCACTCTACTTTGCAATCTACCAAAAAATCAGTACTTTTCTAACAAAAAAAAACACAAAACAAAACCAACGATTTGTGTCTGAGCGGCGCTGTTCACCGACATCTTATCAGTGGCAATTGCCGTTAATCCATCGGAGTTATTTTGTGCGACCGTTATTTCATTCGTACCATCAGGTCCATTCGATACCAGACTAAGACTTTCCTGTGAAATGGGAATGTTGTCTTAGAAGGAAAGTACTGCAGTCGTTATTTCAGTGTTTCCCCACTCAGAATTTAAAATTCAATTTACATTCTTAACATGTTGCAATCAAAAATGCGCAGCGGTCGCGAGGATTTGGACAATCGTTGGACTCGGGTATAGGTACATTTTTTAAGCTACCCGATGATTTTTTTTAAATCACTAAATTCAAATGAAGTCCTATTTTTCTTCGAAATCATCTCTGAGATGATATAGGTAAAGAAAAAAGAAAATATAAAATGTAGCCAATGTATTTACTGTTGGGTTTTCTGTAGAGATTTGGAAAAGCATGAAGATTCATTATTTTCAATTTTAAAAGCAATTTATTTGTTATGTTTACTGGTGGATCACACCAACTATTTGCAAATTTTCTTTGCAGAAATTGCGTGTTCTCGCTGAGAACACTCGCTAAATCATTTTGGAAGTAGCATTAGGATGATGAATGCATTAACAGTAACACTATACAAACCTGCATATCATTATCAGATCGAGATAACTGATCAGTCTTTTTACGCTGCTTGGCTGTCTTACCATCGCTTCTGCGAAATTAAGTTTTTTATTTGAAGGGATAAAAGTATCAAAAAAATTGTAAACTACAAAATTCCACGTCAAGGTTTTTGGAAGAGTGCCAAGTATGGCCAGGACGATGTGACCCTCTGATTTCTGTATTTAAGAACTTTCATATCAGATGTTCGATGAAGCAACCAAATTCTCAACGATATTCAACGTAAAAGTTCCCGACACTTTACCTAGCAATCGGTCGTTAAAGCTCGTACCTAATACCAAAAACGTGAAAACAGGTAACGCGTTCACAACGTTTCTCACCTATTATTCTCATTGTTATTTCTTCGATTCCCAAAGAAAATGGAATGCAAGCTCCATCTCGATCCCGCCGAGTTAACGGTACCTCGTCTGGACGAATTTGAATTGAATTTGCCGCCGCTTTTGCCTGATTTCTGACTAGGGTTTCGCTTGGCGGAATCCCCATTACTTGGCTCGGTGCCAGAAATCATCGCAGTGCTTTTTCTTTTTGTCAGAATATAAAATCCATTGTAAGGGGGAAATTGATTTGCCACAAATTTTGTTGACAATTTTTGGGTTGGCTGCACACTGTCGGAAAGTTTTTTCACACAATTTGGGGTGTGAAAACGTGGCCAACGCAGAACAGTACTGAAGCACTTTCTTTTTAACGTGATCAAAATTATTTGGATATAAATCGATTCCAGTTTCATGAAATTAGAAAGCTCAGAAATAGCAGAATTCCACAACTATAAATTAAAAACAAACGTTGCATTCTACGCAATTTTATGCTCTTTCTTTCTAAAATCAATATCAACATTGTTGGCAAAAAAACGTGAATCTTCAATTTGGTCAACCATATATCCAATTTTGTACAAAAATTACCTTTGTTCCGTAAAACCGGAACTATTTATTCCGGCAGTGCGTTTTCACCAATTTAAAACAGCGATTTTGAAAGGCAGATAGAACAACAGGCTGCGCAAATAACGTGGCAGGCTTATTTAAAATTAATGCACATTTTTAGCGCTTACATGCGCGTTTTATGCGTTAGGCAAAGATTTAATCTGGCTTATGAGTTACATATTTGCAACAAATGTCCGATTACGAAAGTACCCATTACCTATCCCTGTTGTAATTTTTTCAGTCCTGTGATTGCTTACTGATTTGTATATTCTAAAACGTAAATATTGTTTCGAAATGCCGCAAAACGGTTATGAAAACCTAGAGAATGAAGTAGTAGAAGGCGAAAATATACCAGCGTCACAAAGGTAAAATAGCTACTCTTCAGAGCAAATTTTTTTGGAACCCTGCCAAATTCTCGCTACTATTCTTTACAGGCCCTCCGATCCACCCAAAGCCAGCACACCCCTAAAAGATGGGCAACCAAAGCCGGTCTCACCTCTTAACGGCGCGTCGAAATCGTTGGACGACTCGGGCCCCAAGCTGGACACGGCGAAGGTGGCCGAGCAGGCGGCCAAGCGCCAGGCGCAGCTGCACGTGATCGTTGTGGCTATGACGATTTTTAGTGCGCTGGTTACGTTGGCGCTGGCCATTGCGATTGTTGTGGGAGAGCCGGAGGTTTGGTAGTTTTTATCTTGGGCAACAGGATAGCTGCAGTGTATGAGCCTCTTCGTACCTCTGTGTTTTCGTATCTTTGGTATTCTCGGCGGACATGATACTCTGCCCTCGCACTGATATAATTCTCACGTTGGAAGTGTGCCAATGACGATAAAGCATGCGATTTTTGTATAAAAGGTGAAAAAATAATTGTGGTGAATAAGTCAACGTTTAGCATTATTACAACGATTACTTTTTTAAATTTTTTTAATGAAAATCGCATGCGTAAAAAATCGTTGGCACGCTTCCAGCGGGAACCATGCGTGCAGGGTGTAAAGTTTCGCCTTCCGTCAGTGTTAGGCATAACCAGGGGCAACGGGCAATGTGCCAATTTCTTTTTTGAAAAATATGAAATAACGCGTCTCACGCGTCGCGGAGTCTGTTTGGCTCGAAAAAACCATGATGGCGAGCCTACATCATCTGCGACGGGTGCGCTGCGCGCAGCACGGCCCGGCGTATTAGTGCCGCGGAGCGGATTTTTACCGCAGAGCGGCTGAGCCGTGCAGCGCGGCGGATTAAGTGAGGGTGTGTGACTGGTTACTTTGGGCTGTACATGCGTACACGCAGTAGTGATTGCACTACTTTGGGCTGTATATGGGGCGTGCAGCCAATCAGACGCATCACTGCGTCTTTACTGGACTTAACGACGCTTACTAAAGGGGACTTAACAGAGAGTCTGTTAAGTGTGTGGTTGGCTCGGTGGTACGGCGCGCGTTTATCGCGCGAGGTGCCCTGGGTTCGATCTCACTGACGGTGGCCTGGCCTTGTTGCACAATTTAAATTGTGCGACTGGGCTCTTGGACATCTGCCAGAGAGACCTAACCCCGACGGGTGGGAAGCCGGGTGTAAAGTAACTGGAGTATATACTCGGCGGACGTCACACTTAGTGTGGAAACCTACCATAACTCATCTGAATAATGAACCGAAAATTGTGCAGTATTTCATCATAATATTTCGTTTTTACTATGGAATTAATAATTTCGAAATTTATCACCAGATTTTATTCATTAAATTATGGTAGGATTCTGCGCATACTTATCTGCGCCGCCGAGTATATTTAGATTGTACATTGCATTTTGGAACAAGATGTGAAAGCATATACACGGAAAACTTCAAATCCTAGTGAAACAAGTCCAACACTCAAACAGTAGCTAATGGTGTTGACAAGTTAAGATCGTCAGCCTGGCACCTGTCCAGCAAAATAGAGAGCCTTACTGGAACCCTGCCAAGTAGCTCTGTTTACGCAGATAACGCCCCACGGTGCTGTTTCTAGCTGGAGCCCCGAGTGTTCCGAGATTGGCACGCAAATGCTGCGCGCAGGTTATTTTTATCTTGAATTAGGGTTTGAACGATTCCCATCCACGAATACCGACAAGTCCAGCCCTTTGTCGGTATTTTCCAGTCCTGAATTATAGATAAATATAAGAATTCTTCCTGAAACAGTCAAAATGTTGTGTTTTGCAGGAGCAAAGAAAATGAGTACCAATCCTAGTGTAATATAAATTTTCCACTCCACCAAGACACAACAGTCCCATTAAACCTTCCCCATATACACCCAGTTTGGGCCCCAAAATTCCATATAAAACCTGAAATCCAATTTTACCACATTTTACCCCACAGGCGGCTCAGCAGTCGATGCAGCGATAGCTGCTATGCTGTGCATTGGGGTTGCGCACCCCCAGAGTGGGGGTTTGTCGGGGTTAGTCCTTTTTGTAAGTTTGTTGTTTTGGGGGTTTTGAGGTGAGGGGGGGGGTGTGATGTTGTTTTTTGAGTTGAGTTTTTGGGTTGACAGTTTCAAAAACCGGTGTACTTTGGTAAATACGTTTTAAAGTTGATTAGCAGAAATATACTTTCCATGTATTTAGTCGCTTTATTGTCTGATAGGTTCCAGGGATTATAAATTTTTTTCAAGCTACTTGAATTTATTTGAAACAAACAATTAACTTGTTGAATTTAACAAAATAAATTTTTTAAATGGTTTCAGTATTTACTATCTGCCTATCACACACAGCGGCGGTTTCATGGTGGTCCACATGCACGGCTATAAAAACGACAAAACTCACTTATTTGATTTTCGCGAGATGGCTCCGCCCAGTGCACCCGCTGACACCAATCCATTCGATTCAAAATCAGTGCGTTCTTTTTTATTGTTACACAATCGTCACTTATAATTTTGTCAAAAAAATTCAGCCCGGAAAAGCGGTCGGGGTGCCGGGCGAACTACACGGCATGCTTTTGGCACACGCCCAATTTGGAAAAATTCCTTGGAGCCAATTGGTTGAACCGGCTGTTCAATTAGCCAAGAAAGGAGTGGGTATGGATAAAGAGTACAGTTAGTGTGATGTTTTGAATGAAACGATTTTTCGATATTTTTATACGGATTATACGAAATTATGAAGTTCAAAGTCAAAAAGTGATCGCGCTAAATATGCGATATTGGATAGGATATCCCAATTTCTCTGTAATTTTGTATTGATTTTCGTTATAACACAAAATGTTCGGTGTCATTAGTACAAACTTTTCTATATCAATATTCAGTTTTCAGTGTTATATTTTATTATCAAAAGTGATGTTCTGCCACTAAAAATTCTTTTTTTCCCACTCAGTTGACAACCTGCAGCGTCGCGTAGATCTTGGCGAGTTGCCAGCGAAACCAGAAGGAAAAGAAAGTAAATCGCGTGAGCGCTTCCGTGAAATTTACATGAATGGCGTTAGTGCTGATGAGCTGAAAGTTGGGGATGTTGTGAAAAATTCACGGCTGGAAACGATACTGGCCAAAGTCAGAGACAACCCATATACGGTACTTCAGGTCTGTCGACGGCGATTTTGAACATTTTTAGTTGTATATGGATAGCCAATTCCTCAAGTATTAAAAAAGTGAGGAATAAAAAGTCCGGTATTTTTCAGGGTTTTTTAAAAGAAGTTTACTTATAACTTGACATTCTCATTACCTAAATATAACTTAACACTTTTCTCCTCACTTTCTTTACTTCTCATGCTATTATTATTGTCATTTTTAATGACAAACAACATTTTCGCACACAAAATCGTATCTTGCCATGGACATCTTTTTCCACTCGTATGTTTTTGCAATCAAAATCGGTCACTAATCTGTTGAATAAGAAAATAATTGCTGTAACACCACCTTTAATACTCCCCCGTCTTAACACTCGCAGTGCATGGAACACTACATCATGCCAATAATCAATTCAGTGAAAGAAAACGGTGGCACAATGTCCCCCGGAGACATGTCCCAATACTTCGTGGACACCAATAGAACACTTTTGAATTTCACCTATTCTGGCTACAATATTCTGACTATGGGGGCCCCTTCAGGGGGTCCTTTGGTTCTGAGAGCGTTCAGAAAGTTCGTGGAATGGTACGATAATGCTTTGGTGGAACGTGGGGTTAAGGGTACGAGAGAGATGGAATTTGACCAGTGGACTAAGGTTTGTTTGTTTTATTTTGATGAAGTTTGGAATGGTGTATCGCTTTGAATTTGGACAAAAAATTTCGGAACAATGTTGAGTAACGCCCACACACACTAATCGACATCAAAATTCGTGTCGACTTAATTCAACTAATTATGTATGTATGTGATGTCAACTTTCCGTTGTAATAGAGCATAGTTATCGTGACACTTAGTTTACATTGTTTCAGCTAAGTGCGATGGTCCCAAAAATTCTTTTATTTAGTTCACATTCAGTTGACACGAATTTGCGATGTACTTAAATCATATCGAGCAATCAAAAGTCGATATTGAAATTTTTCGAAATGTCCATATCGAAAAGTAGTGACGTTCTTATCCATGTGATAGCAAATTTGTCTAGAGAAAAACCCTTAATTTTTCAATTTGCACAGATACTCCAAAGCACAATGGCATGTCGCGCTTCACTGGCTGACCCGTTATCAAATGCTACAATACTCGAGAACGAAAATGCGCTTGTAAAGTGGGTTTGATTGTCACGCATATCCCGGCTCTGATACCCAAATCAAGTGTTATTTTCAAAGCTATTATAGGCCATGCAGCCGGTGGCGTAGCCAGGGGGGCGGGGTGGCAGCACCCCCCACCCCTCTTCCCGAGCCAGAAAGAAAATTTGTCTGAAAGATCACATTTCTATGACGATTTTCAAGGTTGATCGCAAAAATCTTGCGCGCATGCACGCATTTCGCACCTCACTATTTCCTTTATACTTATTGCGTTTCAGTAGTATAAATACCGCTACAAATAGCTAAACGCGGTATCATTTTTCATATATTTAGGTAAAATTTTCTTATATTGTAGCCACTGGCGCCAACGCCATGGCGCGGCGCCTACAAATGGCGCCAGCGCCATACGTCCATTCCGCTATCATTTTAGGCCAAATTTTAGGGGGGGCCGTTCGCCGGCCTCCGTATACAATCCGCCCCCCCCCGCTCAAAAATCCTGGCTACGCCACTGCATGCAGCAGCTTACGTGTGTGTCTCTTAGACAGACGCTACATTTTGCCCTACTTGGAATATCCCTACAACGGGCTCTCCAAGTGGGGTGGGCAATTTTTGAGTGGTTTTCCTCTATTTTTACTCAAAATTGCTCCGTGTTGCCAATTTTCACCTCAAAAAAATAAAGGCATTTGGAAAGTGGCGAACCGATAGAATGCAGTCAAACACGAACTTTGCCCGAAAATCGTGGCACATCTCACATCAGCGTAATCGACTCTCAAGAATTGATCGTTTCTGTTACTAGGTCAGTTTATTTTTTAAATAATTTTTTATAAGCTGGCTGGGAATTTTTTAGTATTTTTCTCGCAGTTCGCTGAATAGTTACTTTGGATCGATGCTTGTAACGGAATGGGGAATGTTGCTAAATGATCAATTAAGGGATTTTGACCATCCCACTTCCACTGGGAATCCTACAGTTTGTTTTGTTTTCATTTTTCTGGTCGACAATTTTGGGTTGCTATGTGTAAAAATAACGTGAAATTAGAAAGTAGTAAATCGTTCTTGTTCACTAGATTACCGTATATCCTCGAATAGGACCCCCGGTATGTTATTATTTCGTCAGAGTTTTTGAGGGGGTCTTATTCGAGGATATACGGTAAATGTAACCAGTGGCGTTTATCTGTCTTGAATTACTTGGTTATGTAGCACGAACAAAACTTATGTCGTGAATATGTTTTGTTGCCCGGGTGCCAGTGTCGAAAGTACTGTAAAATACTCTGTAAACTGGCAAACTCGTTACAGGGCATTTTACATTACTTTTGGCACCTTGTAAAACATTTACTATCTTATAGGGTCCGGGACTCCCCCAGTTACGATTTCGCATACCTCGTTTTACCATTGCACAGTTTAATAGAAGCTTTAATATAACTTGAATATAATTTATATATCACTTTTAGCTGAACAGCTACAAGCCAGGCATGCGGCCGCAATCGTCCATGACACCGACTGTGTTCTTGCACACGGCAAAGTCGTGCAACAAAAGAGGCGCTCTTGGTGTGATTTATTCACTTTTATTTGATCTTTTTAATCTACATGCACCTTGTGCCAGACCCAGACGCAGTATAATGCCGTGTAAAATGTCAAATGGACTGTAAAATGTCATGTAAAATCCTCTTAAAATTAGCAAGCGGTTTCCCATTTTACAGGGCATTTTACATTACTTTTGACTCTGCCTGGCATTTCACATTTTACAGGGCCTGGGACTGCCCCTGCGTTTGTGTGTCCAAAAATATTGCACTTTTTCAGGCGCTATTAACGGGACACGAATAGTTGGAGCAGTGGCGCAAGTTTTGGCGTCTCTTTTGGTTGAAAATGAAACACCTCAAATGGCTGTGCACAGTCCCAGAGCCGCCTGCGATAGCCAGGGAATTAAGTGTGTGCCGCAGCCGACCACAAGTTTGTTTTCTATTGAAATTTGATGCAGTTCTGGTGCCAGTTCCGCAAATTGAGCAGTGATAAGTAAAATGGCAAAAGTGAAGTGAAATGGCAAGTAAATTGGCAAAAGCTACCTAAGTATAAAATGAAACTAAAAAGTATTTCTCCTCGCTTTTCCCATTTTACTTCTCAATTTGCGGAACTGGCCCCTGGTCGTTGTTTTTGTGTGTCCATGTTGTCGTGTCTAGGGTTGGAAAAAAAACGTTTTTTTTTAACTCGATGTTTTTTTTTAAAAAAAAACGTTTTTTTTTAAAAAAAAACGTTTTTTTTTAAAAAAAAACGTTTTTTTTTAAAAGCTCCCAGATATGACCTAGTGTCAACATATATAGGTATATCAGACACTGGCAATACTCTGTGATGTTAAATATGACCATATAATGGCTGTGGAGCCATGGGATAGCATTATAAGTGGTGATTTGTGTCAAAAATATCCATTTTTTGTCGACATATCGTTCGTATATCGCCTTATAGTCGAATGTTCGTGACTTCAGGTAAAGTTTGGCACGGAATGGTGATCAAACAAGGTTATAAAAGGAGGTTGTTACTTTGGGAGTGAAGTTACACACTGTGGAGGTACATGGAAGCACATTACCTCAATATTATATATTACAGCAACATATGTCGGCTTATTCACCCATGGTAGCACATAGAAATGGATGTTTTGATACTAAAAATGCAACAAAACCAATGAAAACAACCACCAATGTCAATTTGTGTGTGAAATTGCGCGCTTGCGCGCAAAAATTTTGCAAAATACCTAGTGCTTAGTACTAAAAATTTCGGCCGATGTTTTTTTTTAAAAAAAAACATTTCGGACGTCATGTTTTTTTTTAAAAAAAAACGTTTTTTTTTAAAAAAAAACGTTTAAAAAAAAACATCGGCCAACCCTAGTCGTGTCGGCCCATGCTATGATGGTTATCAATATTTGGTTTCAGGGTGTTATGTTCGCACAGTATTCTAATCTCTCGATACCTACCCCGATCCCGTTTTTAAAATCGCAGGGGGAACTCGGGATGGTAGCCAAAACTTTTGCCTCCTGGATAAATAGATAGCTGAACGACCTCTGGGATAGATCGATAGTTGGGCGATTTGAGGGTTACCACAACCCCCACCCCCCTATTGGAGACCTCTGACCTGTAGGCAAGACCTGCTTCCAAAGGTGGCACCATGTACAAAAGGTATAACAAATGTTGCAAACCCAATTTCAGCCGAGTCCGGTCATGTCGCCCTCGTTCTGAAAGAAGCTACAAATGTGTTTGCTGCAGATGATTATAATGAGAACGATGTAAATGGAACGAGTGTAGTTATTTGAGTTTATGTTTTGTGATAAGAGTTATGTCTTACTTGAAAGACCGGTCATTTGTAGTGCCATAGACAGAGTTTTACGGTCTTAGTATATTAGTACTGGTTTGAAGTGTGTTTTGCAGTCATGCAAATATGATGCCTTTTTAAAATTCCCGGTGATGTTTTTATTTTTGACTTTTTTCTGGATATTCCTAAATGTTTTTTGCATACTGTGATAAGTTTTCGGAGTTGTGAATATTTGCAGCTATTTATAAGAATTTTTACATGTGCATAATGGTTGTGAATTGAAAGGTAGGTCACATACGCATAATGGTTGTGGAATTTATTGTTCTGTTTGAGTAGATCAGAAAATGTGTGCATACATACCTAAATAGTAATCAATTGATAGATACCTGGTCTGATTGATTTGATTGAGTGTGAATTTCGGTCTTTTTAGTAGTTTTGTGCTTCTCACCGCGATTTCTATAAATTATTCTATTTACAGTTCGCTTTTATAGGTATTTGCTACCGTAAACAGAATATTACCTAAATTTCTAAGCATAGTTTCTAATTTTGACATGAACTTACTTTCCCTTTTTTATTTGCTGCAAAGCAAACATTGAATTCATTTTCTAGATAAAATGCCTGTCACGTGAAATTTCATATGGTGGAAAACAAACATCCAGCCGTTGCCAAGGTTACTGTACATAGGCGAACACCATTATCAATGACAGTTTTATCGCTGTTAGAGTGTCCAAAATTTTGGCACCGTTCCCGCACTCAGTCGACTTATGTCGTTCGTGCTACCCGGGTCCGAATCCCAGACCATGTTAAGTGTCAAATGTCTTGTAAAATTTCGTGCAAATTGTCATGCAACGTGTCAATTTTTATGACAAATGTAAAGTAAGGTGTCAATTGTCATGAAAATTGACACTTTGCTTGATTATTGGCATCACCATTGACACTGCTTGATTATTGGCATGACGATTGACACTTTCCTTGACTATTGGCATGACATTTGACACTTTACTTTATACTTTGGGACTGCCCTAGATCGACGTTTTTGCAGAATGGTGTCAGCGCCTGACACTTCTTTTTGGCGCCATTTTAAGAATTGGTTGACAATTGCGCCATCCCTGCCCTCCCCTCCATTTCTACTGTCTTTGGTATTTAATGCACGTAATTGTTTCGCTTGTTGTTTCCTGAAATACCGTATTACCTCGAAATACCCCCATGGGGGTTTATTATTTCGCCAGCAAAATTTGAGGGGGGGTTAATTCGAGGGGGGGGGTTTATTCGAGGGGGGTTTATTATTTCCTCAGAAATTTTCGTAAGGACCGTAGTAAATGGTAGGCATTTTCATACCCAAAACAGGTAAAAAATGTGTCCAAACAGGATATATTTGGACATAAAAACGTAGATAGCTACACAAACTAGTCTATGTGTAGCTGCAATGTAAATTAACAGTACTATACATCATGTACATTGCATACATGACGTATTTATTATGTACGTGACGTACATCATTCCGAAGGGGGGGGGGGTATTTCGAGGGGGGGGTTTATTATTTCCCCAGCCCATTTTGAGGGGGGGGTTTATTCGAGGGGGGTCAATTCAAGGGGGGGATAATTCGAGGTAATACGGTACTCTGCATATCCCACTCGTTTCTGTTGGAATTATGTCTAGAGGAGAAAACACCTGTAAAATTTTGTCCTTGGCGAACGTAAATAAAAAACAGTCACGGTATGTAAATATAGGCGGCCCACACGCTAGTTGGCACATTTGTGTCAACTCGGATATCAAAAAACGTGTCGTAGAGCGATCTCCGAATGCACATGCGGCAATGTTGAAAAATAAATATTACGGCAAGTGCATTGGAGTTCGCTCTGCGACACGTGAAGCCGAAATCTGAGTTGACACAGACCAGTTGACACACGTGTTATGTGTGCTATAGAGGCTGCCATTGACGCAAATCCGTCGGCAAATTTTTGTCCTTTTACATTGTCATTGTCTGCGGTGCGTCACATGGTATTTAAGTTGTTTCTCCAGTGTACTTCACAAAACAAAATAAGTAAACGAACGTATTTTACGTACAGTCGCAGTTAGTGATGGAAAAGCGCCAGAAAAAAGGGCGCCTATGGCGCTATTCGGAAGGTGGGCGCTAGGCGCCACGGAAAGAGGGCGTCAAGCATCAAGGGCGCCATTTGAAAATTTTGGGTGCCAGGATAAATAAGTGTGTATGATACCCTGCGTGTGCTAAAAATGGTTCTCCAACACTGTATTGCACACATTCACTTCTTTATTAATATGTATTCTCTAGGATGTAATCAACAAAAACTATTATAGCAACAAAAATTTTGCATAAAATCATAGTCGCACGTTAATTTCAATTCAAATGCAATGAAAATTGTCATTTGACAAAACAATGCATTCACCTCAAATAGATTTTTCCAATGGATGTTTTTTGAAGTGGACGAAAATGTAATTAAAACGATTTGAATCCGTTGATTTACAATTTGGAAGGTTCCACGGCCCATCATTCTCAGCTTCTGATCCAGCAGAAGTGTCTGGAAAACTATTAGACAAGATTTCAATCCACCCTCCATTCCATCAAACCTAGCACCACATGCATTTTTCCAGCGAATTTTGATTATCCATGGACGCGCTTTTTATTTTTATCGTTTTCACAGCGCTCACCTTGAAACCCTGCTGGCGCCATTTTGGCGCCCTTTTAAAGCAGGGCGCAAAGCGCCAAGGGCGCCATGCTGCCTTTCAGAAAGTGGGCGCCAAGCTCCAATGGCGCGGCGCCCTTGAATGGCGCTAGCGCCATGGCGCCATTCCATCACTAGTCGCAGTACATCTGAGTTGGCTCTGATTAGGGTGTCAAATTTCCGTTTTCTGCAGGCAAATTTTTTCCGTTCTGTTTTTCGGCTGCTGAAATTTTTTTCTGTTCCGTTTTCTGGCCACTTTCTTCCGTTTCCGTTTTTCCTATTTCCGGCTAAATTTTCAGTTTTTCCACCTTTTTTCCGTTTTCTGCTTCAATTTCCAGTTTTTCTGCCTTTTTTCCATTTTCCGCCTCATTTCGCCTCTTTCCATTTTCCGTTTTCTGCATCATTTTAACTTTTTTCTGGCTGAACTTTCTGTTTTCTGTTCCTGCCAAACTGGTAGACATTCATGCAGATTGTCAATTAGGTAAAGTCCGCGGACATTTCACCCTACAAAATCGGAGAGTTAGAATTCGCTCGCGAATAGAGCGAACACAAAACTTGGGTCCCACCCGGACGCTCGGAATTGAAAAAGAAAAAAAATATTAAAAGAGAAATGGACGCATCGCCGTGTCCGTGCGTGCACGCCGCCCGTTTCAACGTTTCGTTTCAACGCTGTCCGTTGGAAGCGAAAAAATTTGACTGTTTTAATGACCCTTTTACCGTTTTTGTTAATTTTTCATTCGTTGGCTCTGTTCCAATGGAAGAGTCCCCATATGATAACTTGGCAGCCAGCCAAAATTGCGAAATCCGCTATAAATGTAAATATAAAAGGCTAACTCTAACTATATAACCATGTATATAAACAAAAATAGCGATTATAAAGGTGGAAATTGGCAAAGTGGAGCAACTTTAAACGATTTTTGGCCAACTTTGACTTTTCACTCGCGTTTGTATAATACGCAACCGGAAACTGGGATAAGAGCCAAGTTTTCATACGTGACCTGATCCATTCCAATCATAAAAATATTGCGTCACAATAATGACGACATGCACTCTCCACTGGAGAGACTGACGCAAATGTTTGTAGGGCGATACGTCTGCCGACTTTAAAAAAAAATTTGTTTCCAGCAAAATTTCTGCAAATTTTTTCTACTTCCAGCAAAATTTCAGCAAATTTTATCTGTTTTCCAGCAAAATTTCAGCAAATTTTTCCGTTTCTGTGCAAATTTCATTTTTCCGTTTCCGTTTTTCCAGCCGCTGAATTTTTTTTTCCGTTTCCGTTTCCCGCGAATCGCGTTTCCCGTTTTCCGTTCCGTTTTGCGGCCACTGTAAAAAAATGTCCGTTTCCGTTTTCCGTTAAAAAATTTTTTTGACACCCTAGCTCTGATGTGGGTGCGGTTTTTCCAGGCTCTCCGGGATTAGCTCAGCTATTTTGTATTTGTTAAGTAAACACTGTCTGCGCAGGTGAAGCCAAGCTATATTTTGTTCATGTTTGAATTGTCGGTGTTCAGTTCCTCTTTCTTTCCCTTGCCAGTTTGCATAAATGGCGACATCCAGCCTACTCTTATTGCGTCTCCATACACAGCGATTTTAAAAGTATGTTCGAACGGTTTTTGGCAAATTATGAATACCTTATTTCTTCTAATAGGAGGGCGTTGTTATATTTTTTCCGTCAACTTGTTTACCTGCCTGCGCACACTAGTTTTCACACGAAATTTAGAAAATTCACATAAGCTTAGAACGCATTTGAGTTTTCTACAATGAGGTGGCCGTCAACTACAGTTGACTGAGATAAAAAATGACTCATTGTGGAAAACTCGTTCAAAGCTCATTTATGAGTTTTCGCAATTTCGTGTGAAAATTAGTGTGTGCAGGGCCATTGGAGTTTGACGGAATAATATAGAACAGCGCTCTTCTATTAGGAGAAATACGGTATTCATACTTTACCAAAAAACGTTCGAACTTGGTTTAAAAATCGCTGTGTGTGGAGCGGCATTGTATGCTACCTACCGTATTACCTCGAATTATCCCCCCTTGAATTAACCCCCCCCCCCTCGAATTAATCCCCCCCCCCTCCGGAATGGTATACATCATGTATGCAATGTACATGATGTATTTATTACTACCGTATTACCTCGAATTAACCCCCCCCTTGAATTAACCCCCCCCTCGAAATACCCCCCCTAAATTTCGGCTGAGGAAATAATAAACCCCCCCCTCGAAATACCCCCCCTAAAACTGAGTGTAACGTGAACGTACATGACAAATACCGCAGTTTGTGTTCTGTACAATGCAGAACACACGTTAAAACTGATGATTAAGTGACGTTAGGGAAGGGTTTTTGTGTATATACAGTTATAGATGCCTATAAACACACATACATCTATGTAATTGTTCGATTTTTCTACGTCTGCGTATGGGGAATTTCTGGCGAAATAATAGACCCCCCCCTCGAATAAACCCCCCCCTCGAATTATCCCCCCCTCAAATTTTGCTGGCGAAATAATAAACCCCCTGGGGGTATTTCGAGGTAATACGGTACTTATTTGCATCGCAGCTACTCTTATACGCTCATTTGTGTACAGATGTACATCTATAGCCCCAATATGACCTATATTCTCACATTTATTACCGTTTTTGTGTAAGAAATGACGTATTCTTTACTACGAATTCCACGAAATTTTCTGGCGAAATAATAAAAAAAACCTCGAATAAACCCCCCCCTCGAATTAACCCCCCCTCAAATTTTGCTGGCGAAATAATAAACCCCTATGGGGGTATTTCGAGGTAATACGGTATGTGTTTTAGTTTTTAAATTTTCAAAGTTTAACTTCAATTAAGTTTAGTGAAGTTTAGTTTAATTAATTTAAATTAAATTAAATGATTCTACCGTGTTCGTAAATTTGCATTTGAAAAAAGTTCAGTTTTCACACGAAGTCGCGAAAACTGGTGTGTGTAGGGCGTAGGCACAATATTGTGTTTGCACATATTCAATTTTTTACATTTTGGACCTTGAAAAAATCGTAGATCCCATTAGTCTGTACATATTTGGCGTGTCGGTTCTTTTTTTAATTCAACATACAGATGTAGCCTTTTGTAGCCTTTTTTTCTGGAACATTGACATGATTTACATTTTTGCTGGTTTACGCGCCGGATTGTATTTATTTGCGGACCATCTTTATACGGCGCATTTCAATGATTCATTCAACTGACATTGTTTTTACAATTTTTCAGGTCTGCACAAACACTCATTCAATTCACATCTAACAAACGAAGCTAAATTTACACATTCATTTCAACACCTTCATGGTGCATTCTGGGTGAGTTCGGTCTTGTGGGCAATGCCGCATATTGTCAAGTAATCGTATTTGCTCGAATAATTCCCTGGGAATAATTATTTCGTCCGACCTTTTGAGGGATGGGGGGACTATTTAAGCAGGTAGTTATTATTTCGTATAACCAAAAAACAAACCTGCAAATTTCCTACGCTCACACTGCGAAAGTGCAAAACCACAAAAAGTGCAACCCCCCTATCCACCCCCAAATCTACCCCCCAACCCTCCCAGTGGTCACACCCGAAGACATCACAACCTTCACGGAGCCCACAATCACCACGAACACAGTCACTTCCATCACAACAGGGCAGCGCGCAGGTCTCGATCCCCTGCAGAGTATAGACATCACCATAACCAGGGACCGGTGACGCTTGTTGTTGGGTGATAGGGGGGGGGGGGTGAGGTAGGGGGTGAATTGGTGAAGAGAGAATTTGTGTGGGGTGTATTTCAACTGGATGTTTGACTGTCATATTTAGCAAGAAAATTGAATTGTTTTTCACGCGGTTGAACAGGTTTGAAACTATTTTAAACTTACTTCAAAGGTTAGAAATGTTTTTCGAATTTTTCAGCGAAATCAAGTCACCGCGTCAAACAAATGCTGCTATTTATCACCAGTGAAAATAAATTGGAATGATGAAAAATTCAAGAAAATTCCAAACTACTTAAAATATTTGAAAACTAGATTCTCACCATTGCCCGTCACTTAACTCACCACAAACAACTTACCACTTTCCTGTCACTTAACAACTTGCGGAACTAGCACCAGAACCATCCCGACCAGTCTGAACAGACCCAAGACAACATGAGCAACCAAACCGAGCAAGGACAATGTCACGGCAAGGAGAAGTGCCAGGGAGGTGAACATGGTGGACATAGTCATGAAGGTGAACATCATGGACACGGACACAGTCACGGTGAACATCATGGACATGGAAATGGTCATGGAGGTGAACATCATGGACACGGACACAGTCACGGTGAGCATCATGGTCATGGAAAGGGTCATGCGGGTGAGCATGATTGTCATGGACATAGCCATGGTGGACACGGGCACAGTCATGGAGGACATGGACATAGTCATGATGGTGGTCATGGACACAGCCATGGTGAAAGGCATGGAGAGTTAGTTCCATCATTCTACCGTAAATATTTCCTAGAAATGCACCTCACCTGAATTAGCCCCCCTAGAAATGCCCCTCAAAATTTGCACTCTAAAAATAAACCCCCTGGGCGTATTTCGAGGAGATACTATTTGGACCGGTTTGCTATTTTCAATGCTTCCGCTACCTTGATTCACATTTATACCACGTTACCCACGTGCTCGCAGCGCTCCCGAGGGTCACGAGTGCATGAGCAACCCCCTGGGCTACCTGAAAATGTGCTACGCGCCCAGGGAAAATGGCAACCTTTCGGACAATGTGCAGCGCATGCTCGGTTCGTTCAAATTCGTTTTTTTTCCAAATTTATTTTTAATTGTTAGGATTATTTCGCGTACCGTATATCCTCGAATAAGAATCCAGGGGGTTATTATTTCGTCATAAATTTTGGAGGGTGAGTTATTCAACAGGGAGTTTCAACATTTTTTACCCAGAATTTTCAGGTAAACTTGCACTTTATTCATTGTATGAATACATTCCATCACCTCATGTAATCCAGTTATTTAACCAAGGTGTGTATGTATCCTAAAGAGAACAAAAACAGGGTATCTACCTATACCAAAATTCGTGTTCATGGCATCCTATCCAAATCATTCAAATGCATTTTGTGGATACACATCTCAAATACCCAGAGGGGTGACGTATTCAAGCAGGGTCTTATTCATAAATATACGGTAATTAATGTCTTGTATACCCAGAACTGCTGGTCAAAGGTGACGTGGCTGCACAAATCAAAAAGGTTCAATCCGAAAAGTCCGCACAAGGTCCAAAAACCGCTCTCGACCTTGGCTGCGGACCCTGCGTGCACGTGGCCGCGTGTCTCAGCAAATATTACGACCAAATTTATTTGGCCGAGTTTCTGGAGAAGAGCAGAAAATTGGTGACCGATTTTCTGGATGGGAAGCCGCTGGATTTCGATTGGAACGTGTATTTCAAGATCATTGCTGAGCTGGAAGGTATGTGGGTGTTAGTGATGGAATGGCGCCATTTGAGGGCGCCAAATAGCCCCGCGCCATGGCGCCATTGGCGCTTGGCGCCCTTTTTTCTGGCACTTTTTCATCACTAGTGGGGATCTTCTTCAGTTTGTCTTATTGTGTATAGGAAATATTTGCGCGAGCACAAATATGCAGGAAACGCTGGAGGGGCAGAGGCTGTAAAACAACGCCTGTGCAAAAGCGTGCAGAAAGTGATGCCGTGTGATGTGACCAAACCATTCGCGAATTTGCCCAAAGACCAGGGTATTCCGGAAAAATTTGACACTGTTTGTTTTTCCTTTTCATCTGTCTATCCCATTTTGTGTTTTATTGTTTTAAGAACAACAATACCAACAGCGCTATGAACTCTACTTATTAGAGGGATAGATGACTAGCGGGCATAGACGCATAGCAGGTAGAAATACATGACTAGCGGCTATAGATGACTACTGGCACAGTGCCATTCTAACTGTTAGCCATTCCAAAAACTATATTCATAAACCTGTCAAAAAATCCCATGAACTCTTTCAACCCATCCATCAACCTCCGTACTTCAACCCTCTACTTCAAACAACCCCCCCCCCCCAGCTAATCTGCAATGGCGTCCTACTGGCAGTGGCAGCGAACAATGAGGCTCAATTCAGTTCTTGTCTGGAGCACATGGCGGCCATGATGAAGCCAGGCGGTTTGCTGTTGTATGGCGACTTGGCTGACCAGGGAGACCTGTCCCACATGAATTATGTGCCCTTGAGCAAGGAGGTTGGTGAGGGTGGGATGGGGTTGTTTTGATACCGTATTTCTTCTAATACAATGGCATTTACCATAAAATGGAACCTCCAATGGAACGGCGGGTTTTGGCACTTTTTCACGCTGGTAGAAATTACTTGTCAGAATGCCAAAACACAACAATATTTGAAAAATAAGTGGTGAGAACATCAAAGGTGTTCAGAACTATGAATTTGGGGTCGTTTTCACGTTTGGTTCTGTTTGAATTGATACTCTGATATTAAAATCTTGCTGAAATTTCATTCCAATACCTACGATCAGATGAAAAATGTGTGATAAAGATTGGTGAAAAAATATAACGACAGCCTCCAGTAGAACGGCGGGTAAAAAATGTTGAAGAAAAAATATAACGGCACTCTTCTATTAGAAGAAATACGGTCAATACTTGCTATGACCTGATGGGCAATGGTGGTGCCATAGTAGAATGGAAACAAAGCCGCCCTGGTGCTTTTGAATTACATAGCACCATGCACAAAGAGTAGCACAGAGTGCGGCGCCCAGTACATTTACATCACCGGTCGCTGGTACTTATAAACTTTAGTTTTAATTAACCATTGAAGCTATCCGATTTCATTCGGCCCCGTGTAAGAATGCACAAATAGTGATTTCTCGTGAAATCTCGAAAACCATCCCGCCCCCCCCTCAAAAAAACAACAACAAACAAACAACAACTACATTTCCCGCAGAAAATCGTGGCCAACATGGAAAAAGCTGGCTTCCATCACGTCAGCTGGCACGTTTTCCCAGCCAGCAAGGACACCTGGGAACCTGAAGAATTCATGGCAGTGTTCCGTTTTTGTCGTGAAAAGTGAGTGCAGAATCAGTAATTTGGGATTTTGGTGACCCACACACTAGTTGACAGTTGACAGTTGACACATGTGTCAACTCAGATTTCAGCTTAACGTGTCGCTGAGCAATTTCCAAATGCACATGCAGCAATGTTGAAAAATGAAAATGACGGCTAGTGCATTGGAAAATCGCTCTGCCACATGGGAAGCCGAAATATGAGTTGACACAGACCAGTTGACATGTGTGTCAACTAGTGTGTGGGCCATCTTTGGTGTTTTTGTGATTCACTATCGTGATTATTTAAGTACATGCTTTAGTGTTTTGATTTATGTGCGGGTTTGGTGGTTGATTTTTTATGATCTGAAAATACAGGGTATTATCTAATGTTTAGGGGGTTTTTGTGTTGGTTTTTGCGGTCATGGTTACCCAATGATATTTGTTGATTCTTGATCAAATGTAATGCAATATATTAGCTGATTATGTTTTGGGAAATTGCATATTTTATTTAGTTGCATGTTTTTTCTTTGCTGTACTTGAATTCGATCGGCAGTTTTGTATCAGCTGTTTGAACATTATTGTTCATCTATTGAACTGATTCATCACATTTCTTACAACATTATACTTATGTAAAAATCATGTGGTTGAAAAAAATAAACCCTAGGCTTCATAACGTTCGTTATAATTTCATTATTATTTATGTGTACCCTGTATTTTCAAATCAAACAGAATCAAAAATGCATGCAAACCGCTGAAAATTTTGCCTGGGGCCAATCCTTGCATTACCAACTTTGCCTGTCAACCAATAACCTCAGATGTAAAAAAGTGTTGGCTTAAACTTCAAATTTTTGAGGAAATACGGTATTTGTCAACTGACAAGGCACAAAAACCTGTTATCTGAAAGGGGATGTAGACTTTACTGGTCACTTGATAGTGCTTGGGGCTCAACTTATCCGGACTAAACTTAGATATGTCATTAGAAATTACTTGTTTGTATTTGTTATTTAAGTTTTCTGTATGTTCAGTTGTAACTTGACCGGGCTTTGAAACTTTACTTGTCACAAATAGCTGGGACTTCAAAATTCTTTGACTTTTGTATCCTGACAAATAAATAGATGGGACTAGGGTTCAAACTTCCGAGACTCAGGCGGTTCCGGTCCCGACACCCCAGTCCGGGTCCCGGTCCCAATTAAAAAATTCTGGTCACTGCCTTGAAAACTGGTCCAGTTTGAATCTTAATTGGGATACAATTTTCCACCACCCTAAAAATCACAGATCGGCCACGAGCAAAAATGGCACCACTGCCAAAGCCACCGAAACAACAGAAGAGCAAAATGGGGAGGAGTTTGAATCTGGTGGCTGCATGAATGGCCCCCTGGAAATGCTGCAGCACTGTTATGGTTTTGAAGAGAGTGGCAAGTTGATATCGACCAATGTGCAATGTACCCTTGGTGTGTTACTTGAGGGGGTTTTTTGCTTGCCGAAATGGTTGAGAAATTGTGAAATAACTTCCGTCTTTCGTGAACTGGTATATCAAAAAAATAAGTCTCAACTGGTCAAGTTAGATAGAATTTTTTCAGACAGTTTTTTATTATTTAACACTTAATAAATTTACTCTGACATTTTACACTGGGACTGACACCAGATAAACAGTACCGAGAACAGTCTAAGATACGCAGTCAAATATTGTATTTAGGTGCTTATCGCGCCAAACGCCAGCGCCACAGCAAAATGGCGCCAAGCGCCATGGCGCTTTTACATCGCCAGGGGGTTTCTGCATTGGTGCTTCCAATGCAGGGCATCACCGGTGCGTGGCTCAATAATTTTAATTCGTTCGTTCATCGCAGAATCGCTCACATCCGGCAAGATTGCACAAGTGCTGCAAGAGACATTTGGCTCCCAGCCAAGAAAATCACCAAAATCTAAAAAATGTCAAAATAATGATTCAAGATCTTTATTGGACCTTTGCTGCGGCCCAACAATATACGTGGCTGCATGCATGAGCCGATTTTTTGACAAAATTGTCATGATTGAGAAAGTAACTGAAAATCGGCAAATGGTGATGGATTATTTGGCTGGGAAAGATATTGGATTTGATTGGAAGCCATATTTTGACTTGATTGCCAAATTGGAAGGTTGGTCATGGTTCTGCTGTAGTGAAGGTAAATGCATGATTGCCATACTGAACACTAAAACTGGCGTGTGATGGAGTGAACCATAAAAGAGATTTCAAGCAATTGCACGAATTATTATTAGGTCTACAAAAATGACAATATTAGAAGTAGCTGCACCACGAAAAACATGGCGCGAGAAACAAAATCTATACCTTCGAGAAATGACCCCAGTCACAGAAAAAAAACCAAATGGCTGCATGGTGGCATTCCATCACTACGCACTGCTATTGGGGTGCTATTCATCACTCAGCCCCACAAGAGGTTCCTTTTCTCACTAGAATGCCTGTCCTTGTAGGCACCCCCTCCACATCAAAAGCTGTGGAAAAGCGTTTGCACGCCAACGTGCACAAAGTGCTGGATTCTTGCGATCTGGCCGTGCCTTCTGGCGCGTTGCCAGTTGATGGCTCGGTGCCAGAAAAATTTGACATGGTTGGTGTGTTTTTGGTTTGATCAGGTCTGGGGATAGCACCCGCACCGTGTAAAATGTCGGGAAGAATTTTGCAAGACTCTGGTAAAAGAACATTTTTACATGTGTTGGTCTGTGTGGTCTTATTATTTGTTTCTCACAAAGAGCATTTGTTTTTTATTTGTTGTATGTAAATTTTTTTGCTCTTTCCAGATCGTCGGCATCACCGGTTTGGCAGCAGTTGAGAAAAAGTTGGTTAAATATATTCTTGATAATTTCGGTCAACGAGTCAACTTTTGGTGTTCCATTTAGGGTGTCAACTTTTCATTTTACGTTTTCCCAAGGAAATTTTTGTTACAAATTATGTTATTGTTTCGAATACAATCTACAGAATATTGCGAAACTGGACCGAAGGTTGGAAAGGAAGTTGTTTCCAACTCCAACTGAAGGAATGTTCTAGAATCGGAAAGAACATTCTTTCCAACCATATCAAACCCCGCTCTATAATATTTACACGGCACTTTCACTATAATTTCACTGGGAATTTCTAAAGTTGCGCACTTTTCAGTCTCCCAAAAAACCACACCGACCCAGACACCCCCCTCCGATTGTCTGCATCGGCGCTGTTTTGGATGGCACTTCTGATGGATTGAACAAATTGGACAAGTGCTTGGAAAACCTGCGCGGAATGCTGAAGCCCGGCGGCTTTTTGTTGCTGGGTGAAATGGCTGAAAATTTTGGGGAGGAAAAACGTTGTTATGAGAAATTTCAGCGGAAGGTATATTACACGGTTTATGGTAGGGGGTTATTTAAATATCAAAAAGATGAAAAGAAAAATGGCGCCAAGCATACCTAGTCACCACAGCTAAGTGACCTTTGGCGCCATCGAAGTACGCATTCAGATACTTAGCAATAAAAATGATGAATCTGGCATTATTATTAGCTATTAACATAAAAAATGGGTTATTTTGAGAAAAATATTATTATAAAAATATCTCTGAAAAAACGCAGAGCAAAAATACAAATAAAAATTAAATCTCTTCGGATAAACCTGCAGATATAAGAATAAATATTAGATGTTTTTATATTTTCTGATATTTTTGAGAAAAGAATTAAAAAACCCAAGATTTTGACAATGTGAATCGCTATTGTCTGAGGTCATTTCACGACTTGGTTTCTGGCACCATAAAAATTCCTATTTCTAATCCCACGCCACAATTACCATAACAACGGCGTCAATTTTTGTCACAGGACGTACTCAAGCACTTTGAGAAGGCGGGTTTTCACAATGTGGATTGGTTCGATCAACCGGGCAACCCAGAGACATATGAGCCACGGGAATATTTGGCACTGTTCCAAACCAATACAGAAGTGCCTAAGAAGAAGTGCAAGTCGTGATTGCTTGAATTGGGTGTGTAGGTTTTGTTTTTCCAAAGATCTGATGCTAATTCGATCATTGTCGAGTGAAAAGGGTTTAATTGACAAAAAATGTTTATGAACTTGTGATATAAAAAGAGACAAAAATTATTTTCCCAGTTTATTTTCACCTAAACTTTTTATCACTTGGCAATGTGTGGAATTAGCTCCCGATGTCGATGTACATAGTGAAATTAGTGCAAAAAGGCAACAATACTGCTACAGGGTAAAACCTTTTGTAAATTGTAGTATATTCTCTTTTTCATTTTGTAAGCTTTATGGCATTTTAAAGAGGTTGCTTGTTACCATCAGGTTTGTGCGTTTCAATGGTTGAATGATTTTGCTGAAAAACGAAAATTTAAAAAAATCACAACATCAAAAATCAAAAACAAAACAAAATAAAAATTATCAAAAACAATAAAACATTGAAAAGTATTCCAAAAAACAACAACAACCAAAACAAAACCAAACGAAAAACCATTTAGACCGGTCATTCTTCAGCAAAGTCAAATCGTATTTTCCTTGTAATTTTTGTTAACGCATTTTTCATTATGATGCACTTGATTGGTTATTCATACTTTTCTTTTCCTGATTTGTTGTAATAACCGCCGTAATCAGTGTGGGGTGTTTCTGAAGATGCCGTAAAGCAGTAAACGTAAAAAAGTAATTGTTCCATTTTTATGGGGTCAATTCCGCAAGTGGAGGAGTAAACTGATGAGTGATAAGTGAAATGGCAAAAAAGTCAAAAGAGAACCAAAATTAGAAGTGAAATAAGAAGTAAAAGGTTTACAGTTATTATGACTTCTCATATTACTTCGGTTATAACATTTTAATTATTTTACCATTTCACTTCTCAGATGTTTTTTTTACTTTCACTTGCGGGATTCGCACATAGTGCCCAACGAGGGTATCTCGAATTTTGACTCTCCGAGTGGTTGGATAGATAGCTGAGCGGCCTTCGGGATAGATAGAAAGCTGGAAAAAAAATTGGAGGGGTTGTGGTGGTTCGATATAGAGGCTATTTCAGAGTGTAGAATGAAGAAAAGAGAGAAAAATCGCTAAAAGTAGGTGTAAAATAGCTCAAAATGGGTATACAAGAGCATATAGTACTAAAAATAGCTGAAAATAGGTAAATAGGAACAAAAACTAGTATTTTATAGGTGAAAATCTATAAAAATAAATGAAAACTAGCGATTTTGAGCGAAAATTGGGGTAGTGTCTCAAAAATCGCTCCAGATAGGTAGATACCGTATTTCCTCGAATTACCCCCCGAGGGTTTATTTTTTCAGAGTGAAAATTTTGAGAGAAAAACGTGAAAAATGCAACAATAACCACCATTTATAAGTTTTTACAGCCTTATATAAGGATGTAGATGGTATAAACGATGTTCTAACGTAACACAGTAAGTGTTTTGAACGTCTGTTATGCATTTCCCAGACCAAAAATTCATAGTGCCCATTTTGAGGGGGGTATTTCGAGGAAATACGGTAGCTGAGTGATTTGCGGGGGGGGGGGGGTAACGGGGTAGCAGCCCAAAATTTTGCCTCCGGGATAGATAGCTGGGCGGTTTGGGGGGGGGTTACCCCCCCCCCATTCGAGACCCATGGAGCCCAATTCGATGGGCATAAAAAGTGCTTTGAAGAACCAAAACGAACCAGCACAAAAGAATGTTCTAAGCAAAGAATGAGACTTTGACGCGTTGTCAAACGATTTTTCAAGCAATTTTTATAATTTCGATTTTTTTACCGCGGGACTAAATCCGATTTTTTAAAATCCCCCCCCCCTCAGAATGGACACTATGAACTTATAAACTCCCTCCCTCGAAATACCCCCCCCCCCCCCAAAAAAAAAGTGTATAGAGAACGTAAATGACAAAGGCTGGTGTTTGTCGTCCCGGCAATGCAGAACACACGTTAAAAACAATGACTCTGTTATGTGAGAACAGTGTTTGTACGTCTACACACTTATAAATGTCTTTAGAGTCTTATAAATGGCGATTTTAGTTGCATTTTTCGACGTCTGCGTACGTTTCAGACGACATTTTAGTACTGGGATTTCAAAAAATTTCTGGCGAAATAATAACCCCCCTCGTTCAACTCCCCCTCAAAATTGTCACTCTGAAAAAATAAACCCCCCGGGGGTATTTCGATGAAATACGGTAGCTGCACACTTTTTTGTATGGAAGCACTAGGTAAACTAAAACCAGTCTGCCTGCATGCAGGGGCACAGTTTCACACCACCAAAAGTCAGGTTAGATTTTTTTAGTGCCTTTTGCACATAAACACCTTCCCGGACAAGTTCACCACCCATTTTTTTATTTCACTTCGAATGCAATATCTCCGTCCATGGGGGTGTTATAAAGCTGAAACTTTGTATATATTAAGTTGTAAGACCCCTTTACTCCCCAGCAACGGGGGGAGGTGCGGCGACTCACTACAGGGTGGGTCGCCCTATATGCAAAAAAAAATTGTGGCGTTTTTGGTGTCCCAAGCAAGTTCACCACCCACTTGATTAGCTACACTTTGAAGGCTATATCTCCAGCTGTGAGGGCGGTAGAAAGCTGAAATTTGGAGGATGTCTTGCTAACAATCCCCCTCACAATACACCAGTGGGGCGGCTGCCGATGACCCACTGAAGCATGGGTCACTGAATATAAATTTGATAATTTTTTTAAAAACAACCCAAGTGTCCCAAACAAGTTCGCCACCCAATTGCATTATAAAAAATGTTGTGAGAACATACCTGATATAAAATTGAATCAGATATGAACCCTAGTTCTGCTCATTAAAATTTTTTCAGTAGGGCACCCACCCTGTCCCATTAACAGCAGATTGAAAATTTCACTTTAAACCAATTTTTTGTATCACACTTAAAAAGTTGGTTTACAAAGTTCACTAGGGGACGGTCTAAGGTTTTAAGTTATGTAAACAACATAACCTCTAAAATGCTTCCATAAGGAAATTTATTTGGGGTGAATGAAAAAGTGAAAATTTTGTCAAATTTTCTTCCTGAAATGACATCATTTTGACATCATAGAATTCACCCCAAGTAAATTTCCTTATGGAAGCATTTTAGAGGTTATGTTGTTTACATAACTTTGAACCTTAGACCCTTCCCTAGTGAACTTTGTAAACAAACTTTTTAAGTGTGATACAAAAAATTGGTTTAAAGTGAAATTTTCAGTCGGCTGTTTGTGGGACAGGGTGGGTGCTCTACTGAAAAAAATTTTTTTGGCTGAAATAGTGTTCCAACCCGATTCATTTTTATATTAGGTATGTTGTTGCAACATTTTTTTAATGCAGTTGGGTGATGAACTTGTTTTGGGACACTTGGGCTGTTTTTAGAAAATGGTTAACTTTATATGCAGTGACCCATGCTTTAGTGGGTCGTTGGCAGCCGCCCCACTGGTGGATCGTGAAGGGGGTTGTTGGCAAGACATCCCCCAAATTTCAGCTTTATACCGCCATCACAGCTGGAGATATGGCTCTCGTTGTGTAGCCAATCAAGTGGGTGGTGAACTTGTTTGGGACACCAAAAACGCCAAAAAAAAATGTTGCATATAGGGCGACCCACCCTGTAGTGAGTCGCCGCACCTCCCCCATTATTGGGGAGTAGAGGGGTCTTACAACTATATATATACAAAGTTTCAGCTGTATAACACCCCCATGGACGGCGATATTGCATTCGAAGTGAAATAAAAAAATGGGTGGTGAACTTGTCCGGGAAGGTGTTTATTTGTTAGTGCGATACCTGTTTATGTGTTCCCTAGATGCCTCGAGTAAGCCATGAACCATTTGGTGAGTAAATGTAAATGTGACAGTGCCATCTTTTGACTGGCACTATCAAAACAACTCCAAAAATGGTGCCATTTTTGAGTCCAAAAAAGCACCATTTTAATGGAGTGGTGCTATTGAGTGCAAAACAGCACCATTTTTAAGGAATAGTTTTATCGACCTCAAAATGACACCATTTTGATGCAGTTGTGCTAAGTTTTGAGTACTTTTTTAAAGGACTTTTTACTCTAAAACATCATTATAAATGTTTATGGGGTGGTGCATTGACTCCCAAGATGGCACCATTTTTATGCAGTGGTGGCATAGATCTTGATCAATGTCAAGTGGTACCTGTCATCTGGTACCTGATAAATACCCAGTGGGCAGTGTTAAGTGATAAATGTCAAGTGATAACTATCAAATGCTAAGCGGCTGTTACAAATGTTGAGTGATATAATGTAGAGACAAATATCAATTCAAAACTAACAAATTTTAAGCAATTATCCCAATCCAATCTAATAATTTGCGACATTTTGCAATTTTTAAGTTCAGTATCCATTGGCTCTGCGCACACTAGTTTTCACACAAAACTTCAAAAACTCATAAAGAAGCTTTGAACGTGTTTGAGTTTTCCACAATGAGTCATTTTTATTCTCCGTCAACTGTAGTTGACAGCCACCTCATTGTAGGAGACTCAAATGCTTTCTAAGCTGATTGGGGTGCTATTCATCACTCAGCCCCACAAGAGGTGCCTTTTCTCACTAGAATGCCTTTCCATATAGGCACTCCCTCCACATCGAAAACTGTGGAAAAACGTTTGCACGCCAACGTGCACAAAGTGCTGGATTCTTGCGATCTGGCCGTGCCTTCTGGCGCGTTGCCAGTTGATGGCTCGGTGCCAGAAAAATTTGACATGGTTGGTGTGTTTTTGGTTTGATCAGGTCTGGGGATAGCACCCGCACCGTGTAAAATGTCGGGAAGAATTTTGCAAGACTCTGGTAAAAGAACATTTTTACATGTGTTGGTCTGTGTGGTCTTATTATTTGTTTCTCACAAAGAGCATTTGTTTTTTATTTGTTGTATGTAAATTTTTTTGCTCTTTCCAGATCGTCGGCATCACCGGTTTGGCAGCAGTTGAGAAAAAGTTGGTTAAATATATTCTTGATAATTTCGGTCAACGAGTCAACTTTTGGTGTTCCATTTAGGGTGTCAACTTTTCATTTTACGTTTTCCCAAGGAAATTTTTGTTACAAATTATGTTATTGTTTCGAATACAATCTACAGAATATTGCGAAACTGGACCGAAGGTTGGAAAGGAAGTTGTTTCCAACTCCAACTGAAGGAATGTTCTAGAATCGGAAAGAACATTCTTTCCAACCATATCAAACCCCGCTCTATAATATTTACACGGCACTTTCACTATAATTTCACTGGGAATTTCTAAAGTTGCGCACTTTTCAGTCTCCCAAAAAACCACACCGACCCAGACACCCCCCTCCGATTGTCTGCATCGGCGCTGTTTTGGATGGCACTTCTGATGGATTGAACAAATTGGACAAGTGCTTGGAAAACCTGCGCGGAATGCTGAAGCCCGGCGGCTTTTTGTTGCTGGGTGAAATGGCTGAAAATTTTGGGGAGGAAAAACGTTGTTATGAGAAATTTCAGCGGAAGGTATATTACACGGTTTATGGTAGGGGGTTATTTAAATATCAAAAAGATGAAAAGAAAAATGGCGCCAAGCATAGTCACCACAGCTAAGTGACCTTTGGCGCCATCGAAGTACGCATTCAGATACTTAGCAATAAAAATGATGAATCTGGCATTATTATTAGCTATTAACATAAAAAATGGGTTATTTTGAGAAAAATATTATTATAAAAATATCTCTGAAAAAACGCAGAGCAAAAATACAAATAAAAATTAAATCCCTTCGGATAAACCTGGAGATATAAGAATAAATCTTAGATGTTTTTATATTTTCTGATATTTTTGAGGAAAAATTTAAAAACCCAAGATTTTGACAGTGTGAATCGCTATTGTCTGAGGTCATTTCACGACTTGGTTTCTGGCACCATAAAAATTTCTATTTCTAATCCCACGCCACAATTACCATAACAACGGCGTCAATTTTTGTCACAGGATGTGCTCAAGCACTTTGAGAAGGCGGGTTTTCACAATGTGGATTGGTTCGATCAACCGGGCAACCCGGAGACATATGAGCCACGGGAATATTTGGCACTGTTCCAAACCAGTACAGAAGTGCCTAAGAAGAAGTGCAAGTCGTGATTGCTTGAATTGGGTGTGTAGGTTTTGTTTTTCCAAAGATCTGATGCTAATTCGATCATTGTCGAGTGAAAAGGGTTTAATTGACAAAAAAGGTTTATGAACTTGTGATATAAAAAGAGACAAAAATTATCTTCCAAGTTTATTTTCACCTAAACTTTTTATCACTTGACAATGTGTGGAATTAGCTCCCGATGTCGATGTACATAGTGAAATGAGTGCAAAAAGGCAACAATACTGCTACAGGGTAAAACCTTTTGTAAATTGTAGTAAATTCTTTCTTTCATTTTGTAAGCTTTATGGCATTTTAAAGAGGTTGCTTGTTACCATCAGGTTTGTGCGTTTCAATGGTTGAATGATTTTGCTGAAAAAGGAAAATTTAAAAAAATCACAACACCAAAAATCAAAAACAAAACAAAATAAAAATTATCAAAAACAATAAAACATTGAAAAGTATTCCAAAAAACAACAACAACCAAAACAAAACAAAACGAAAAAGCATTTAGACCGGTCATTCTTCAGCAAAGTCAAATTGTATTTTCCTTGCAATTTTTGTTAACGCATTTTTCATTATGACATTATACACTTGATTGGTTATTCATACTTTTCTTTTCCTGATTTGTTGTAATAACCGCCGTAATCAGTGTGGGGTGTTTCTGAAGATGCCGTAAAGCAGTAAACGTAAAAAAGTAATTGTTCCATTTTTATGGGGTCAATTCCGCAAGTGGAGGAGTAAACTGAGGAGTGAGAAGTGAAATGGCAAGAAAAGTCAAAAGAGAACCAAAATTGGAAGTGAAATGAGAAGTAAAAGGTTTACAGCTGAGCGATTTGGGGGTAAGCGGGTAGTAGCCAAAAAATTTGCCTCCGGGATAGATAGATAGCTGAGCAGCCTCCGGGATAGATAGCTGGGCGGTTTGGGGGGTGTACCCCCCCCCATTCGAGACCCATGGTGCCCAATTCGACGGGCACAAAAAGTGCTTTGAAGAACCAAAACGAACCAGCACAAAAGAATGTTCTAAGCAAAGAATGAGACTTTGACGCGTTGGCGAACGATTTTTCAAGCAATTTTTATAATTTCGATTTTTTACCGCGGGACTAAATCCAGTTTTTTTAAATAGCTGCACACTTTTTGTATGGAAGCACTAGGTAAAATAAAACCAGTTTGCCTGCATGCAGGGGCACAGGTTCACACCACCAAAAGTCAGGTTAGATTTTTTAGTGGCTTTTGCAGCATATTTGTTAGTGCGATACCTGTTTATGTTTTCCCTAGATGCCTCGAGTAAGCCATGAACCATTTGGTGAGTAAATGTAAATGTGACAGTGCCATCTTTTGACTGGCACTATCAAAACAACTCCAAAAATTGACTCCAAAAAAGCACCATTTTAACGGAGTGGTGCTATTGAGTGCAAACAGCACCATTTTTAAGGAATAGTTTTATCGACCTCAAAATGACACCATTTTTATGCAGTTGTGCTACAAAATTTTGAGTACTTTTTTTAAAGGACTATTTACTCTAAAACATTATTATAAATATTTATGGGATGGTGCATTGACTCCCAAGATGGCACCATTTTTATGCAGTGGTGGCATAGATAGTGATCAATGTCAAGTGGTACCTGTCATCTGGTACCTGATAAATACCCAGTGGGCAGTGTTAAGTGATAAATGTCAAGTGATAACTTTCAACTGCTAAGCGGCTGTTACAAATGTTGAGTGATATAATTTAGAGACAAATATCAATTCGAAACTATCAAATAACAAATTTTAAGCAATTATCCTAATCCGTTCTAATAATTTGCGACATTTTGCAATTTTCAAGTTCAGTATCCATTGTTGCACGGCACACTCAAATTTTCAGTTGCAGTTCGAACACTTTTTCAAGGGCGGAATTAAAATCGGGGGTGGAATTCAAAAACGTCCAAACCGCCCTCGATTTCAATTCCGCACATGAAACGTTTGAACGCTTTTTCGACGGCGGAATTGCCTCGAATTGTGCACGGGCAGAATTAATTCGGAAAAGGCGGAAAGCGCAATGCGTTTGAACAACGTCCGCACTTTTTTTACTTATGGCGGAATTGTGCATGGGCCAAATTAATTCGGAAAAGGCGGAAAGCGCAAAGCGTTTGAACAACGTCCGCACTCTTTTGAGTGTGCGGTGTGCCATCTAGGCAAGAAAACATTGGGACACTTTCTAGAGGGTGGAATTCAGTTTCGGTTTACACAAATATGCCACACGGTGAACTTCAATATCTTTTAAACAAGTTGATATTAATAAAAAATTTATCTATTCATTTTTGAAGACAAAGCCTAGATCTACCTATAAAATTTTTTTCACAAATATATTTGGCAAGATAAGTGAGATGTGTTTCTCACAACAACCTTCTCTAATGGGTGGAATTGAAAGACAAGGGCGGAATTGAAAGTGTCCCAATCATTTTGAAACTTGCTGCGTGGAAATGTTATGACACGCAAATCAGCGAAAAGTGTACGAATTCATCCGGACTCCGTTCAAATGTCCAAAAAATGCCCTAAAAATCCTTTAAAAAATCGTTCGAACTGCACTTGGAGTTCCGCCTTGGTGGAACCCAAAAACGTTCGAACTGCACTTGAAAATTTTGAGTGTGCGGTGCGCCAATGGCCCTGCGCACACTAGTTTTCACACAACACTTCAAAAACTCATAAATAAGCTTTGAACGTGTTTGAGTTTTCCACAATGAGTCATTTTTAATCTCCGTCAACTCTAGTTGACAGCCACCTCATTGTAGGAGACTCAAATGCTGTCTAAGCTGATTTGTGAGTTTTTGAAAATTCGTGTGAAAACTGGTGTACGCAGTCATAAATTCACAGGCCCGGGTTATTGCTGACGGCATTCTTTTGGTCGGTAGGTTTTAGTGACTGTTTACTTATTGCGGATACTACACTATCTTTCGTCATCCGCACTTGCCCAAAAAATCGCTCAAAAAGGCGGAGCCAACTAAAAAATAACCGCGCGATTCGCTCGTGACCTCCGCTAAAAAAAAAAGAAAATAAAACTAAAAGAAAAATCGCATCGCCCAGCCGCCAATCCCCGCAAAAATGACTACAATCGAAGAAGAAGCTCATTCTAAAAGCGGCGTGGCGTCGGCCGTCCGCAAAGGCCAGTACAAAAATGAAGGGAAGGATGCTGATGAAATGCGCAGACGGCGCACTGATCAGCAGGTAACTGATGTAGGGCATACTTCACGTTGTAAAAAGTTGTGTCGTGAAGCGTGTAGAAGCGGCCTGTGTGAAGGCATACGCTTCCACACGCTTCACAAAATTTGAGGTGGTGTTCTCCACTCACTTCACCTATCATTGTGGCTGGAAAAATTCGTGAAGCGCACTTACGCAACATCGCGGCATACTTTGCATAGCTCGTGTCGTAAAGCGTTCGCAGGCGCAGTGTGAAGACATCACGGCGCTTCACCGCGCATCACACTCCCATTTTGCGACGCCCCGTTTCATTATACTGTTTTTTTTTGTTGAAATATAGACGGTTGTTTCTGTAGTTTTTACGATTCGAATTTTTTTTCCTTGTATGAGTCATTTCTGCTTTTAGAATTGTCTCAATTCGTCGATTAACAAATTCTAAATTTCGCAGGTTGAATTACGGAAAAACAAGCGCGACGAAACGCTGACTAAAAGACGCAATTTGGATGATGATGATGTGGTCGGTTTCTTTTTGCGTTTTTTATTCTGCAGCGGACAACGATATTCAGATCGTGGTCAAAACGTGTAAACTTTTGTTACTTATTTGTGTGTGTGTGTGTGTGTTTTGCAATTAATCCCTTTTCTTCCCTCAGAACCTTGGAATAAACTTCATCCTTAACTTAATCCTTGAAAAATATATTAAGCCTTTAAAAACATTAAATTAAGCCCCAGCGGACTATCCGACACCCTTGCCATAAATAATGTTAAGCTATCTATCTGCCATTTGCTATCTATCGAATACCCTCAAAAATCCTCAATCGATCAAAATCATGAAGCCCTCTGGTCCCCCGAACCTAGGGTTCAAACGGGACCGCGGTCCCGGTACATGGTTCGGCAAAAAGTCGGGACTGGGGCGGTCCCGGTCCCGACACCCCAGTCCCGGTCCCGACAATTGAAAAAGTCCAGTCCCGGTCCCGACCACCCAGTCCCGGTCCCGGTCCCGACCACCCAGTCCCGGTCCCGGTCCCGACCACCCAGTCCCGGTCCCGGTCCCGTAATTTTTCAGCGGTCCCGATAAGAAAAATTTACCGGACTGGATCCAAATTTTGCTTTTTAAATACTCGAAAAAATTCGCGCCAGTCGGCGCATTCTCATTCCGTCGACGAATTTTTGACGTTTTTTGGTGAGTTCCAAACATTCTAAATCATGTTAGACATCAGAGAAGGCTAAAAAATTTATTTTCCTTCAGAAAGCACTGCACCAGCTTATGTATCAATACTCACTGTCATGATTTTCGTGCATTATGTCTTTTTTTGTGACTCAATTGAATTTTGTGACTTATATTATATTTTTGATGACAATTTTGATTGAATGAAGTGTGAAAATCGTATGAAACTTCTGAAAATATGCATTCAAATGGTTATCGGTCCCGATAGGGCTGTGGTCCTGGTACCTGGTTCGGCAAATCCTGGTCCCGGTCCGGATGCCCCAGTCCCGGTCCCGACAATTGAAAAATGCCAGTCCCGGTCCCGACCACCTAGTCCCGGTCCCGGTCCCGATAAGAAAAATTTCTGGTCCCGGTCCGAAAAACTGGTCCCGTTTGAACCCTACCCGAACCCCCAATTGACCCATTTCACTAAACTTCAATCTCATACAGGCCGGATTTGAGCCGGAAGCCAGTTCTTCGGGTGCGAACAATGCGTCGGCTACCCAAAATCTGATGGTGCTCGTGGAGGGCGCCTTGTCGCCCGACCCGGAACAGCAGTTGGCAGCCGTCCAAAGTGCAAGGTTGATTTTTAACTCCGTCGAATCGACTGTTGTTAAAGCTGTTTATTGTCAAAACTTGTTTACCATATTTCTTCTAATAGAAGGGCGCCCTTTGCCACCCCTTCTATTTTTTCAGTCAATCTTCTCATGTTTAGGCAAATGTGAAGAATGATAATTCATAGAGTTCATTCAATATTTAATTTTAAAATAGCACCAAATAAATGAATCAAAGCCACTCAAAAGCAACGTCCACATATATTTTGTATTTCAAATGCATTTGGCACAATTCCAGCTTTTTGACACTTCTATTGGAGACAACCCTTCTATTTATTTCATGGCCCAAATAAGTGTACCTTCTAGTTGAGACTGGCCTTTGTATTAGAAGATATGCGGTAATACGGTTCATATGTCACTCGTTTCTATAATATTTTCGTTTTCAGAAAGCTGCTTTCGAGCGACAGGAATCCGCCGATTGACGACCTTATTAAATCTGGCATTTTGCCAATCCTTGTTGACTGCCTCAGCTCCAAGCAGTAAGTTTTGAATTGCCCACTTTTTTACTGTGTAGAAAGAAACTGTACGCAAAACACGTGTATGCAACAAATTTGGATAAGGTATCATATGTGACTATCTAAATTTCATTTCAGTAATTACATAGACCCCTAGTGCTGAGACAATAGCAGAAGTTCATGTTCAAAAAGCTTCAGTTAATTTTTAGCATATATTCCTGCTATTTTATTTCACGCCATGTGTTGAGGCAATCCTTTATTAAAGAATAGCGATCAATAAGTCATTAAAAACTTCTAGAATGATAAAAATGAATCATCTCACCGCCACACAAAAATAATGTAATAATCAGATCTAGTGACAGAAAAAGCGCCAGGCTTTTAGCGCCAAGCGCAATGGCGCTTTTATGCACCACGACGCCAAGCGCCAAAGGCGCCAGCACAAATTAGCGCCATGGCGCTTTTCCATCACTAATCAATCAGATCTAATTAACCCCCCCCCCCAGAGCGACGCTTCAATTCGAGGCCGCTTGGGCGCTCACAAATATCGCATCTGGAACTTCCGCCCAAACCGAAGCGGTTGTCAACGCCGGCGCCGTCCCGCTATTTTTGGAACAGCTCAACAGCGAGAGTATGAACGTTTGCGAGCAGGCCGTGTGGGCGCTCGGCAATATTATTGGTGGGTTTTGGGTGGGGAAGTGGGTTGCTGAACTTGGTATTCGTGGCTTTGCTTGTCGCTTAACACTGTTCTTGCCACCTGCTAGAAAGGGCCCACACATACTAGTTGACATCAGAATTCGTGTCATCTGAATATTGGTTGATTAAATATGTCTATTCAACTGTCCAATGTGATAAGGCATTGTTTATTTTATATCGCGACACTTTCACTTTTTGTTTCTATTAAGTTTTAAAAAATCGTGTTATTTAGTTGACATTCAGTTGACACGAATTTGCGTGTCAACTAGTGTATGTGTGGGCCCATACATAAATTTAATCGAATCACCCAATTAACCCCCTCAAAACCCCCCAGGCGACGGGCCGCATTTCCGCGACTATTGCATCCGTCTCGGCATAGTGCAACCCCTGTTGAAATTCGTCAACCCGGAAATACCCATCGGTTTTCTGCGCAACGTGACTTGGGTCATTGTGAATTTGTGCCGCAATAAGAACCCCCCGCCGCCCCCCGAAGTTGTCCAGAGTTTGTTGCCTAGTTTGGCTCTGTTGATCCATCATACGGATACTAATGTGGGTTTGGGGGTGGCTTTTTTTTTGGGGGGGGGGTTGAAAAAGTGAATTTTGACTGATTTGATATCAATGTCGAGTGAGTGTCGTCTTCTATCGAATAATATTATTGAAATTTTTTGGGATAGTAGTGAATGCTGACGTCGGCATAAGGTTTTTCTTATACTGGCACCTAAAAGTTAGAATAACTCCACATCCACAAAAACTCCAGCGACATTACACCTTACAATGAAATCTACCATATCCCATCTGGTTAAAAGAAGAAAAAAAACATTAAATTTTTTCTCATCATATTCATCATATTGTTACTACTTTGTCTTATTTGGTGACGTTGTCACGTGACTTTTTCATCAAAATATGGTATCATTCATTGTATAGCGATCTGTCTGTTCAGTTAGGTAAAACCATATCTTCCAAACCATTATTCGTGTTTTCATTGATTTATGCTTTTACATTGATTGCTTTCATTATTTGTCAAGTTATTTCGATTTACAGATTCTCGTGGACACGGTGTGGGCGCTGTCTTACTTGACCGACGGCGGCAATGACCAGATTCAGTTGGTGATCGACAGCGGTGTCGTGCCAAATTTGGTGAGATTTTTTGTTTTCTTTTTCGGGTTGTTGAAGGTGTTGCTAAGTCGAGGCAACTTGTAGGAAAATTTATATCGTGAGTGGAAAATTTCCTTCACGCAGGTTTTCAAATTTCAATGTTTCAAATTTTCCAAATGAGTGACCAGTAAAGTCTCCAATAATGTGTAGATAATGTGTGTGAACTTTTAGTTCCTGTCTAGTTAGAATTACAGGTCGCACCCAGTTTTCAGTGATATATATCAGCCCACAAAAATCTTGGCCCTCTGCCAAAAACTACCTCATTCAAACCACACACCATCTACACCCCCTTTTACATCTACATCTACACCCCCCAGGTCCCCCTGCTCTCGCACGCGGAAGTGAAGGTACAAACGGCGGCGCTGCGTGCGGTGGGCAACATCGTCACGGGCACGGACGAGCAGACGCAGACGGTGCTCAACCACGGAGCGCTCGGCCACATGCCCGCTTTGCTGCAGGTGGGTGAGGTCTGGTTTGGAGGGGTGGATTTGGGGGGTGAATGGGGTTAAGGGGGTGTGTGGAGGGGTTTTAGAAGCGTGAATTAATGTTTTAAACGGTATTTTAGTGGTCAGCGTTTTGTGATTTTGCAAGGCCGGTTTTGCGTGTGTAAATGTGGTTTTTGCCATCGTAATAATTCGTTTCCCTCAACACGCTTCAAATTTTTTTCGTTCCAATGGGCTTATTAAGTTTGGTACCACGTGAAAATGGCCAGACCATCGCAATGGCATATTATTACAAAGCGGTTTAAACAATAACCGTATTTCCTCGAAATACCCCCGGGGGTGATTGTTTCAGAGTGAGAAATTTGAGGGGGGTGGGGGTAATTATTTTGCCAGTATATGTTTTGAACCCACAGTACTAATTTGTTGTTTATAATGTACGCAGACGTAGAAAAATGCAACAAAACATTATGTATAGGCGTCAATAGACTTATCTAAGTATGTAGATGGTATAAAACAGGTTCTGACGTAACACAGCAATGGTTTTTAACGTTTTCCGCATTGAACGGATCACAAACTGTAGCTTTTGTCATTTACGTTCTCTTTACACTCAATTTGGGGGGGGGGTATTTCGAGGTCGGTGGCTTATAAATTCAGTGTCCATTTTGAGGAGGGCGTATTTCGAGGAAATACGGTATTTGTAATTCCACCTAGGCAGTGGATAGAATCCAGCGAAAAAATTAAAATACAACACTGTCAAATCTCATTACAGCACAGCAAAGAGAAAATCAACAAAGAGGCAGTGTGGTTTTTGAGCAACATCACAGCCGGAAATGTGGACCAGGTGCAGGCGGTTATAGATGCCGGATTAATTCCGATGGTTATTTCTCTGCTGGATAAGGTGCGTTCACTTTTTGGTTGGAATTTTTTAAGTGTGAATTAATTGTTACATTTGAAAATTCTGTTTGGATCAACTTGAGCGGTGTTTTAGTCGTATGAATAATTATTTCTCTATGGTCCTGTTTGGAACGATCACGCACGTGAAATTTCGCGCAAAAAATGCACAATCCCTTCACTATAAGTACAAAAAATTTCGTCTTCTTGAAAAACTTTGAAAATGATTGCGTTTAAAACAAAACGTTAGAAAAAGACCCGGCCACCCCTAAATCTCCCCATCCTATAACGTCACTATTAATCAACGTTTTCACAATTAATTCCCCATTAATGAATTCTATCTTTCCAGGGAGATTTCCAAACGCAAAAAGAGGCCGCTTGGGCCGTGTCCAACGTAACGATTTCCGGCCGGGGGGACCAAGTGGGCTACATGGTGGAAAAGGGGGTCATTGCACCCTTTTGCAATTTGCTCAGTGTGAGGGACCCGCAGATTGTGCAGGTGGGCTTGGGGGGGGGGGTTGAGTGGGCACATTTATGTGCGGGGGATTTGAGGGATTGCATCTATTTTGGTCCATTTTTGCGCCTATTGCCAGAAATCGTGTGGCGAGAATATATTGAGATGATATCCATAAGAACCGTCTTTAAAAACAACGCTTTTTTAAAAAGCTCTCAAGTATGGGTCGACATAAGGTTGGAAAAAATCGATTTTTTAAGCTGCGTGATTTTTTAAATCGATCTTTTTAAATAAATATAGCTGGAGTCAAGATTAGTCCGATTTTACTTCTCAATAACCTCTGGCGGGTAAAGGTGAATCTAAAAGTCATAAATTGATAGCCAGTGAACTCTCGTGCCTTCTGTGATAACATAATTACTGTAGAGCTTTGGAAAAGCCTGAAATTGGTTTTCAAAAACAGTTTTGAGACTTTTTAAACCGTTTAAAAAAAAATCCTCGGTCATCCACACAAAACAGATAAATAAATCCACAAAACCCTCACAGGTCGTACTGGACGGCCTGAACAACATTTTAAAAATGGCCGGCGCCGCCGTGGAACGAGTAACGCAAATGATCGAAGAATGTGGCGGTTTGGATAAAATTGAAAGTCTGCAGAATCACGAGAGTGAAGAGATTTACAAGCTCGCTTATGACATCATTGACAACTTTTTCGGAGCGGTGAGTTTTTTTTGTATTTTAAGTGCCTACACGAATTAGTTTTCTGCCGAAATTTTTTTTAAAAAAATCTGAAAACTGATTTGAACGCATTTGAGTGTAACGGGAAATGGAAACGTGTTTATCCGTAAAATTAATCGTCATGATAAAAAGTGAAAAATGACTTTTGCGCTGGAAAATGTGAACGGAAACGTCGAGTGTCCTGGTATGCCACTTCTCATTCAAGTGACATTCCAGTGCTTTTTTAGACCTTTTTGTGAAAAACTAGAGAAATACCCTCAATACAAAAACTTTGGTCAAAATCCCGAGACCCAATCCCGATCCCGAAAAGACCTAAAAAAACTTCCGATTTCGAAAATTTAAAATACACATCCCGATCCCGGAAACTCAATCCCATTTGAACCCAACCCATCATTCCAAAAAATATAGCTCCTTAAATCTTTCAGGATGACGAAACAGGAGACGCTTTCAATTTGGCCCCTCCAGCTACAGAACAAGGATTCGTTTTTGACGGCACACAGCAAAATGCACCCAATGAAGGATTCGAGTTTAAGTAGAGTTGAAAAATGGTCATAGGATTTTTTGGGGGAATTGTGTGAACAAAAAAAGTGTTGAATTTTTTTGTGTGTGTTTTGGTGTCTTTGTGTCATTTTTGAGTGTATTGTCAGTGTGTATGAGCATGTGAATTATGTGTGCTAAAATATTATGCAGTTCATTGATTGCTAGTCGCAGTTATGGTTTATGTACCCATCTGTGGGTAAATCCGAATTTCGAGCACTCAATTTCTAAGTGACAATTTTAGATTAGATTTTTCAAGTTCTAATTTGAACTGATGCGTTATTGTTTTGGAAACTTGTTGATGATTAAAATCAAATTTATTTTTGAGCTGTTATTTGAATGATTCTGAATGTGTGAAATACGTGTGATGCTTTTATGGGTATGTGCATTGCTTGGGGCGATATTTTGATTACCCCGACAGCTTTTAGGACAGTTCAATTAATTTTTTTCACAAATTACGAAAAAAAAACATTTATAGCTAGGGTTCAAACGGGATCCCGATCCCGATCCCGGATCCCGTGAAATTCCGGGATTTAGCAGTCCCAATGCCGATCCCGAAAATTTTCAAATCCCGATCCCGAGAAACTCCAAAGTCCGGGATCCCGATCCCGGAAAAATTAGTGGAAATTATAAAACGAAAAAAAAAAGACATTTTTGTATGCAAAAATGTGAACGCAAACCCCCAGCGTCCATTTTCGATATTTTTAGCATTTGCTGGTGGGCGAGCTTTTATCGCCTGGTCATTGATCAAACACATGAAAATGGTGAAAGAGTTTTTTGAAATATCTCGCTGACCAGCACCTCGCGCCGGAATTAGCGTTTACCAGCTAATTTTACCAAGATGAGTTGGTGTGTATCCTAAACTTGCGTATCACAAAAAAGGAAAATCAAGATGGTTTGTTCACAGTGACTATTCGTAGGACAAAAAAGTGGAATGGCACAATTCTCTATTACCAGGTGAGCCACTGGCTCGAAATTTACCTCTACGCCGTTGGCGTATCTCTTGAACTTCTTCTGCACAGGTTCGTCGCCGTTGGCGTGCGCCTGCTGACTGCCGTTGCCGTTCGGTCGCTGCTGTTTCGGGCCGGCGCCGTTCGAGCGTTTCGGAGGTGCCATGATCGGAAATGAGCTAAGTTTCGATGAAATGTAGTCCGTATGAGTGTGTCTATGTGACCGCTCTGTATTTATACTGTGGCGTGTGGCTCCGTATAATCGTTTTTCATTTTTGCGCAGTTCAGCGGAAGGCGGCTGCCTTTGATCTATGGATTATCCTGAAATCGGCGGATGGATCTACATCGCGTAGCGAGCCGTCTGTTGCAGCATTTTGGATTGTGTGAGTTGATTGTGGTTAGATTTTTATCGGCTGAGTCGCATTGTTGCGTTGAGTTTTCGATTTGTTTGATCGATGTTAGATTGACGTTGATATGGCAGTACCGGAATTAGTTGGAAGTAGTGGGGCCGTTTGAGTAAAGTATTTCCTTGGAAATGCTTTTTTGGAATGATATTGGTTGGGTGGGAATGTGAGTTATGTGGCTCCACTTTCCGGTACTATGTGGGTGGGTTAGATGAGTTGATCGATTTCATGATCGAGTAAATCCATTTCATTATGTCGACGTGTGTGCACAAGTTGTGTTTGGTAGTGAGGTGTGGGAAATTGATAAGTAATTTTGTAAGCGTCGTGTTCATTGGTTCTATGGGGAATTCCATTTTGTGTAAATTTCTCATGAGATCTAGTATGCGTTTGGTAGCATCTGACAGATCGCTGCATATTTCTAGGTATCGTTTGGCTTGGGCATACAGGGTGTTGTATCTAGGGTTCAAACGGGACCAGTTTTTCGGACCGGGACCGGGACCGGGACCAGAAATTTTTCTTATCGGGACCGGGACCGGGACCGGGACTAGGTGGTCGGGACCGATACCGGGACCGGGACTGGCATTTTTCAATTGTCGGGACCGGGACCGGGACCGGGACTGGGGCATCCGGACCGGGACTAGGATTTGCCAAACCAGGTACCAGGACCATAGCCCTATTTTGAGCCCTATCGGGACCGATAACCATTTGAATGCATATTTTCAGAAGTTTCATACGATTTTCACACTTCATTCAATCAAAATTGTCATCAAAAATATAATATAAGTCACAAAATTCAATTGAGTCACAAAAAAAACATAATGCACGAAAATTATGACAGTGAGTATTGATACATAAGCTGGTGCAGTGCTTTCTGAAGGAAAATAAATTTTTCAGCCTTCTCTGATGTCGAACATGAATGAGAATGTTTGGAACTCACAAAAAAAACGTCAAAAATTCATCGACGGAATGAGAATGCGCCGACTGGCGCGAATTTTTTCGAATTTTACAAGTATTTAAAAAGCAAAATTTGGATCCAGTCCGGTAAATTTTTCTTATCGGGACCGCTGAAAAATTCCGGGACCGGGACCGGGACCGGGACTGGGTGGTCGGGACCGGGACCGGGACCGGGACTGGCCTTTTTCAATTGTCGGGACCGGGACCGGGACCGGGACTGGGGTGTCGGGACCGGGACCGGGACCGGGACCGCCCCAGTCCCGACTTTTTGCCGAACCATGTACCGGGACCGCGGTCCCGTTTGAACCCTAGTTGTATCCTAGCTGTCTTTGCACGTTGCTTGACACATGCGTGTTTTTTACTATGTTGAATTTGTAGTCATCTGTTTTATTCCACAGGTTGAATTTTGGGCGTTTGGCGACGATGCTGATGTCGAGATCGAGGAAATGGACTCTCGTCCCGTTTTCGGAGGTGTCTGGTTCAAGGGTTAGTTCTGTGCCATATATATCGGTGCACATGGCTCCGAAGTTTTTCTGGTTGATGACTAGTATGTCGTCCACGTATCTTTTTGTTCTGTGCAATGTTCTAGCACGTATGTTATTATTTTTGTTGCCAAGGAATCTGTATTCCATACCAGCTAGGGTTAAGTTTGCAATGTTACTAGAGGCACTGCCTCCCATTGGTATGCCCAATGTCTGACGGTATATTGTGCCACAGAATTTTATGTAGGTGTTCCCCAGAACTGTTTGTAGAAGTTCTGATGTTTTCTGTACTGATAGAATTTTTCCGGGGTTATTTGTAGTGTTTTGAGTCGCTTTGTTTTTGTAGATTCTGAAGCAATTGTTTTTTATTACTAGGTCTAGCAGAAAGTCAATGTGGGTTTTGATGAGGTGATGGGGTAGTGTTGTGAACATGTTGGCGAAGTCGTATGTGTGTATAGAATGTATTTTATGTTGTAGTTGTAGGCTTAATGCGACTTCGGTGCTGTTTTTGCAGAGCCAATATCTGTTGGTGCCATTTCTTTTTGTGATTATTTTACAATATGTTTCTAGTCTTTGTGATAGATATTGTAGGATTTTATGTAGGTCCCATGCTAGGCTATTGATGTTTGAAATTTTGCTTCCTGCAATGTATCTGAATTTTATTGGGTTTTTGTGAAATTTTGGCGTTGCGTAGATGACCGGGAATGATTCATTGTATCGGTCCATTTCCCCTTTGTATTCTTCAGTTTTTTCTTTGAGATATTTGTTGATTTCTGGGGCGACGGCATTTTCAAGGCCGATATGTTTATAAGTTATGTTCCCGCTGTTTTCAAAGTCGCTGTTTTGTATGCCGAGTTCCTTGGCAATCACCTCTATGTAGTATTTTTTGCATATGAAAGCATATGTGGCAGCGGCTTTGTCGATGGGTGTGATCACGTATTTTTTGTGTAATGATGCTAGCGTGTTTTTTATTTTCGACATGTCGTATAGTTTTTCTACTGTTTTTGGGGCATTTTTTACTCTTTTTTCCACTAGCTTGATGGACTTTTCGTACCACTCATTTATTTCTGTGTTGTTGTTTGTGTGTTTGTTTATGAGATAGGTCTTGATTTCTGTTAATGTTTCGATTGATTTTTTTATTGTGTTTTGTTTGTGTGGTCGATTTGGTATTCTGTAGTTGGCTCCAAAACTCAGTATCTCTGCAAGTTCTGGGTTTTTGCATATTTTTAGGTCACCAGTGATAACATGTCCGTGATGCTTGTCTGTGTATTCACTGACATTGCATTCGCAATCAGAATTTTTTATTTCTATGAACTCTGTGCGTGTAAGTTTTTTTAGCAATTTGTTGTAGTTGAATACTGTGACGCCAAAAGGTTGATCGTATTTACGTGTTACCATGACGTCATTTAGGCTTTGTTTTATTGTTTGGTCCAGATGTGATGTTGTTTTTTTGCATTTGATACTTTTTTGTAGCCCGTTGTTGTTGTCGATGGGGTTGTCATGGTGGTATGTAAATATTTTAGGGTTAGCGCATTTCGTTTTTTGTTCGGCGTGCTTTTGTCTTTTCGCTGTTAGCAATGCCATGTATTTGTTGTACGTATCCCATTTGACCATTTTATTATCAAGTTTGTTTTTTAACTCAGCTATTGACATCTCCGTGTGTTTTGTTTTTTGATGTATGCATTTTTGTATGATTGTGTAGTTGCTATCGGAGTCCATTGGGTCAAGTGTTTTGTATTGTCTCGTCTTTTTAGCTGTGCGTTCGCTTCGTTTGCCTATTCTCGGTAGTGAAAAGTTGAGAAATGGCAGACGGTGTTTTTCACTATTTAGGTCAATATCGGTGATGTTGCCAATACCCTTGATGATGCTGTTTCCACCAAGTGGATATGCTGTGGACATGGCATTGATATAGGTGGCTTCTGTGTCTGTGAATTTTTGTGGTTTGTGCTTGCCGATTTCAGATGTGTCGATCTGTTCCAGGATGTCTAGCGTTATCAGACTGGGGTCGCAATTATGCGCTTTGAAGTGGTTGTAGAAGTGAGTTTCCGTTGACTTTTCACCATTTAGTGATTTTTTAATCATACCCATGTGTTGGTAGAATCGTGTTTTTACTTTCTGTTTAGTTTCTCCCACGTATTGCATTTGGCAGCTTTGACATGTAAGCATGTAGATCACGTTTGTCGTGTTACACCCCAAGTTTTGGTGGTGTATGAAGCGATTTTTTGTGTTGTTTGATGTGTAATAACGGCGTGTGCTGATGTGTGTGCATGACAGGCATCGTTTTGCCATGCACTTAGTGTGTGTGGCACCTGTATTTATATCGACGTTTTCGACTAGAAGTTTCGGGTACACCGTCAACTTCCATGCTTGCTCACGGGACCGGGTAGCCCTGAGTAGGGCTGTTGGGTTAGTTCCTTGGATTGTGGGCACGTATGTAACGTTAGCTATGCATCTGTGGGCATCGGTTCCCCCGGATGCGGTAGCATTGGGCGTGTTACTATTTGTGCGTGAATCCATGTGAAGTGTGTGAAAACTGGGTTTCAATAGGTTGTGTTTTCTGTTGAAAACTTTTGTGGTGTTGTTAAGTGGCATCTTTGATTGTGTCTTACGATGCCGTAAGAACAAGGTGCCGTTGTTTGAATTGAGCCCCTGGTCAGTGGGGAGTGGTATCGATGGTCGAAATGATGTAAATAAGCCGTGTAGACGTGTGAAAAAAATGCAAAAAAAGCATTGGTTTGAGGGCTGGCCTTATCGGGATACGAACCCTGGACCATTCGTATTTCGTGGGTTATGGTACATGGTGTTAGTCTTATCTGTTCCGATTTTCGATTATCTTGACTGACTGCTTTTCCTCGTATTTTTGATGTTAGACATGTTGTGTGTAAGACATCTGTGTTGTTTATACTGGAAAAAATCAGCTCAGCCAGATGTTTAAATCACGTGTGGTTCAAAACCCCCTGTTCAGATGAGCTTGACAAATGTGGTCATCATCGCCGATTGTGATAGAGGAGCACCCCCTACGCAGCTTTTGCGTTACCGCCTGCGCCATTGCTCCTACAGTGGTTTGGCGTTGGTTTGTGAGATAAGCTATGATCTTTTTGTTGCGAGAAAACATCAGCGGTCGCTTATGAGTATGTTTTTGAGGCATTTACGCTCGAAATTTATGTTGAATTTCGTAGAAGTGATTTATAGGTATACCGACTTTGTAGCTGTAAAATAGATATTTCGCAGCGTTTTTTGAGAATTTTGTGAGCTACCGTGTGTTTTTGGCGCGCAGCTGATAACGCCCGAAGTGCGTTGTCGTTTTTGTTTATGTTATCTCGTTGCATTGTGTGTGAAAAAACACCGCTCATAAATTAGTGGTGCATCTTGAAAGTTACATGGCTAGACTGTATTTTTTGACGATACGAGAGGATTTCGAAGTTGTGTCTATTTTTGAACAGTCTACTATTTTTGATTGGTGCGTTTTTTGTGTGTTAAGATGATTTTTTTGTGAGTGTTAAGATGGATTATTTGTGACAAGCGGGTTTTTTTCTGCGTTTTTCATGTATTGCATGCCAACGAGAGCTAAGAAATGTGTACAGTATTAGAAGTGTCGAGGCGAACAAATAGGCGGTTGTTTGCGTAAGGGCGAATTTCGGAGAGTACAGTGTAAGAAGTGCTATGGCGAAAGAAATTAGGTGTCAAATCAAATTAGTACAGGTGATCACTTTTGCTCTTTGTAGTGCCCCGCGCGCGGCGTTTCTGGAGCCGCATTGGCCCGCCGCTTGCTTTTGTTGCGCCCGCGAACCGTTTGCCAGCTGGTGCCGGTGCCGCCGGAAGCGGTGGGGGCGCCGGCGCTTGTAGAGGGGCCAGGGGTGTCTGTACCCGGGGGTTACGGTTGAGGGGTGGTGTGTGGGGGGTTTGTATCATAATGTGAGACACCTTAAATTTAGCCCAAAATTGAAAAGCAGCGTTCGCCAAGTCACCTGACTTCTGGCTGGCGCCGCTTCTCGGGTCTCGGGCGTTGAGCGGTTGGGGTGCGGGCGCTTGCGGGGGCGTGCACTGTTGGCGCAGCAGCGCCGCTTTCTTTTGCATCGCTTTCGGGTCTTTCTGAGGGAGGGGAGGATCGGTTTGTTCGATGATAATTCGTACGTCGGGCAAATTGATTATATCGAGCATTTTTTTGACAAGGTCGTCCCTATTGTGACGTACCTTTGCCAACGCACGACCCTCGGTGATCAACGCCTCGTGCTTGATTTCGAAGTCACCCGCGTAGAGGACTTCGAGGGGTTTCGTGTCTCTCGGAGCCCGAATCGGTGCGCTACCGATTTTGGGCCCCTTGAGCATGAAAAAGCGGTGCGTATCCGAGGCCAAAGTAGCGAAGAACGCCAGGCTCTTGCAACTAGACTCCTCCTGGAGCTCAGTCCTGGATTTGTCTTTTTGCAAGTGGATCCTGCCGTTCCCCACACCCTTTAACCTGGAAGCATTGGAGAGCAGAAGTTCGGCCGCCGTCCACGTGACGAATTTCGTCTGCGCGGGGGGGTGAGAGAGCAATGTAAAGTGTGATAATAATGTGTTTGTATTTTGATAGGTGGGTTTGGCTGATAATTAGATGGGAAACGGTTGAAATAGTTGCGAATTGGTGTTGTGGAATATTTTTTTGGCTATGTATTTGACATGCATGTGAAAATTGCACACGTGTGCGTGTTGAGTGTAAGACCAATGTTTGGAAAAATACTGGGTACGTTTTGGGTAGGTGTGTTTAGTGGACGGTTTGATGGGGTTTTTGTTGAAAAAAGTAGTGAAAGGGTGGTCTAAACGATTTTTTTGGTATGATTCTTTGGTACACATGTGAAATTTGTGCGTATGTAGAGAATGGACACATACGAAGTTATGTGTAGATCGGGTAGGTCGTGTTCATAGAACTTGAATGTTCATAAAACCAAAAAACTAAAAAACTCTCCCCCGCCACCCACAACCATGACTCCGCCCCTGAAGTCTACAGAGTCGAGCTCGCGAACACACTGGTGATCGCTGCCCAACCCCATGCTGCCCGCCATCAAGTTGCAAACGATGCGTTTCAGGTCGTGGGCGCTGTGCGAGCGTGGCTCGATGCCGTGACCCTTCCAGATGACGTTGTACCGGCTGAGCGTGCTGCAGATGTGCTTGATGGCCGCCGCGTTAGTCTCCGGGGTGGGAGCTTCGGGCTGGGAGGTGGGGGGGTAGTAATATTGAGGTGTGTGTATGAGAAGGTGTGTGCATTTCCGGTGTATGTAACCTTACTGTTGAGCACTTTACCAAGGGCCTGATGCTCAACAGGGGTTCCATACTGACTTTTGTCTATAGTTTGCTAGTTTCATCAATAAACCCTGACGGCGAATAATGATGTCCGTAGCGTGTACCTGATAGGCATGAATAGATCCTGATGCTACTCATGCTTCTCAGGGTTTTTTTGTGAGTACATATTTGTTTTTATGGTGATACTCGCTGTATGTGCATTGCCGAAATGCACAAGCAATTGCACAGGGACAACGGAATCATTTTCGATATTTTTAGCATTTGCTGGTGGGCGAGCTTTTATCGCCTGGTCATTGATCAAACACATGAAAATGGTGAAAGAGTTTTTTGAAATATCTCGCTGACCAGCACCTCGCGCCGGAATTAGCGTTTACCAGCTAATTTTACCAAGATGAGTTGGTGTGTATCCTAAACTTGCGTATCACAAAAAAGGAAAATCAAGATGGTTTGTTCACAGTGACTATTCGTAGGACAAAAAAGTGGAATGGCACAATTCTCTATTACCAGGTGAGCCACTGGCTCGAAATTTACCTCTACGCCGTTGGCGTATCTCTTGAACTTCTTCTGCACAGGTTCGTCGCCGTTGGCGTGCGCCTGCTGACTGCCGTTGCCGTTCGGTCGCTGCTGTTTCGGGCCGGCGCCGTTCGAGCGTTTCGGAGGTGCCATGATCGGAAATGAGCTAAGTTTCGATGAAATGTAGTCCGTATGAGTGTGTCTATGTGACCGCTCTGTATTTATACTGTGGCGTGTGGCTCCGTATAATCGTTTTTCATTTTTGCGCAGTTCAGCGGAAGGCGGCTGCCTTTGATCTATGGATTATCCTGAAATCGGCGGATGGATCTACATCGCGTAGCGAGCCGTCTGTTGCAGCATTTTGGATTGTGTGAGTTGATTGTGGTTAGATTTTTATCGGCTGAGTCGCATTGTTGCGTTGAGTTTTCGATTTGTTTGATCGATGTTAGATTGACGTTGATATGGCAGTACCGGAATTAGTTGGAAGTAGTGGGGCCGTTTGATTTATGCCTTTATTTTATTTATTTATAAATATTTATAAATAAATAAAATATAAATATAAATAAATTTATTTATTTATTTATTTTGATTTATTTATTTTATGCCACTTTTCTGGCATCCAACAGTGTTTTGAGACCTTTATAAACAACTGTGAATGCCAGAACATGGCCAAAATCTCTATCCCAAGACCCCAATCCCGATCCCGAAAAATGCCAATCCCGATCCCGTGACCCCAATCCCGGCCAATCCCGATCCCGATCCCGAAATCTCAAAAAACCAATCCCGATCCCGAAAAGTCAATCCCGTTTGAACCCTATTTATAGCCCGTGTCCAAAAGCGTTCACTAGAATAAGGTGGCGTGAAATATTTATCGGGCTGTCCGGAAAAAAAACTTGTCGGGTCAATTAAATGTTGTCTTTCGGAATGGCCCAAGTAGCGAAATATTGTATGAATTCACTGTGTGACTAGTTTTAGTTGCTTTATATACTCCACAATCGGTGCACCTTCGCCGTCGGCAAAACGCAAAATAAATAAAAAAGAAAGCAAAAACATGATTTTTGTACGTTGCAATATTTCAATGGAAATAAGGAATTTTGATGCTATTTTGCTGGCTAAAATTGGTGTGCCGATGTGCTCACATTGCAAATGAGTGTGAAACCTGCGTTCTTTCACTATTGTTGATGAATGAATGCTGCGTTGTGAAAATTATTTTTGGTGTACATTGGGTGGCGCGAATGTATAATAGCGTTTGGAGCCAAATTCAATTTAATAATTTCTTTTAAAGCTGTTAATAAAAGCGCTCGATATCCCCGGAATCGAAAAACCAGGGTAAAAAACGTGAATATCTGTAGAATTTCGTGTCTAATTTAATTAAAAATCTGCGTAGTTTATCAACGTATTTGAAAGTTGTCGAATTTTGTACTCAGCGCCGCCCAATGGGCCCACGCACGCTAGTTGACACCGACACCAAATGTCAACTGGTGCCAACCCCGATTCAAAGCTTTCTGACGAGTGGACGAACGACGTTCAAACGCAATCTTTGAATTAGGACCTGAACCAGTTGACATTTGGTGTCAATGTCAACTATTTAGCGTGTATTTGGCCAATGAGCTGAAAATTTCGCTGATGAATGACTCAAAACCTGTTATTGTGTCTCTGTGGAACCTGTGTCAAAATTGATTTGTGTTTACTACTCCCTAGGTACCGAATATGAATAAATTGGTAAATAGGTAGTTTTTATTTCACATTTTTTTCACAACTAATGTTGGAGTAGTTTGCTTTGTTATCACACAATATATTTTTCAGCAATTTTTTGTATCGTAAATAGCTTTTCTAGTTGAATTTTAACAGGAATTTTGTGCTCGAGTCTCTTTTAATTTGTGCCCTTTTGCCATTTAGTCGGAGAAACTTGTGTAGGTGTGAAATTGTCGTTATTTTAATATGGTATATTGCAAACTTGGCGTATATGTGTATTCAGTGTGTACCGTATTTGCTTGAATAATCACCCCATTGAAAAGGCATTTGATCAATTTGCTATGTTCAATTTGCACAAAAAATTGCACGTTATTTTGTTAATAAGGCATATTTTGTTGAATGATACATGCTTGACAAATTTCTCGAAAAAATATTCACTCCCTTGAATAATTCCCCCTCGAATAGTTTCCCCCTATGAAAAAGTCTGATAAAAAAATAATTCCCCAGGGGAATAATTCGAGCAAATGTGGTATTATGGTAATTTATGGAATTTTTACGCCTGTTATGAGTGTGATATCAAATAGTGTTTTCAAGCCTTTTTAATCAGACATTTTTTCACATTGTTTTTTTATCCGACTGGTGTCTTTTTACCTTTTTGGTGCACCTCATTTTTTGTGTGCATCATTTTTCAGTGTGTGTTTTTTGCCTGTCAATCGGCATTTTTTTTGTGCGGCTCCAGTCTGAGTTTTTTGCTGTGCGGGTATGAATGTTTTTTTGTCTGTTTATGATATCTGCGTGAATTATGACTGGTGTGACTTATTCTACGTGTAGTTATATTTTTCACACTCATTTGTGACTTTCAAGTCCAAAAGTTTGTCACTTTCTGTATATTATATAATTATATTATTATTCCTAAATATGTGAATTTTTGGACTTCGCTCAGCTAATTATTGCTATTATTATCGCGTTTCCTTTAGTGCTGTATCGATTGTAGACATTTTACAAGTAAAATTTTATTGTTGTATATCGCGGATAAACTTATTTTATTATGTATGTTATGGTGAATATTTCATAACATAAATATTAAGTGTCATCAACTAATATTTAGTAAATGAGAAGATAATGATTTACGTCAGAGATGATTTTATTTCACACTGTTTCTTTTTGTTTCAATTCGATGCGCAGTACAGTAACGCGTGTTAAGTTCAAATCATACGGTAGTTTTTACCCCATTTCTATTCATTGTATTTGAAGTGAACGTAAAATTGCGGTTTTGAGAACAAAATACCCAGTCAGCCACGCTTCTTTCGAAACAAAATTTTATTTTATTAAATCAAAATTCTGTAATTTAATTTAGTTTGAGCTTCTGCTTGATTCCATTCTCCTGTTTCAGTTTCCTTGATTTTCAGTTTTTACATTTTTACATTCAGTTTCCAATTTTTTACACGTTTTCCCTAAGTGAGAATGAAATCAAGGAAGCTGAAATGGATTTCACTTAGTCTGACGTGTATTCATTTAGTTTTCGGACGGCCTGGCGGCAGTTCCGCACCCTGTAAAGTGGGAAATGTCAAACTAATTTGTCAATGTCATGCAAAATGTCAAAAATTCAGTAATCAAATGTTCTTTTTATTTCAATTGACATTTTAAATGAAGTTTGACACTTTACAGGGTGCGGGATTGCCGCCTGATGAGCCTGAAATCATATTTGTTCACTGAAATCCGGCAGCTACGACGCGATAAATAGGCCTTTCCGAAAACTTCTGTCTAGCTTAAAATAATTAGGTAAAATAGTACCAGTGGCCGCCGCTGCATTGTCATGTGAAAAGTGAAGTGGTTAATCAAGTGTCAAGTCAGTTGCTGTTTACTTGTCACTTTGCTTTAAGTACTTAACGACGGCTCACCACATTACAATGTGCGGAATTGCCATCGAGTTTCACTGAGCCCACAGACACTAGTTGACATCTCAAATTTGTGTCAACTAAAAAAATTAAATCATCAAACTTGACAGAAACAACGAAAATTAAGTGACATTAATTAATTAATAACCACGTTTAACTCACGATATAAAAGTGACCATTCTCTAACAACCAAACGCGACCAAAATAACCAAAATATGGTTGAATTCAGTTGACACGAATTTCGATGTCAACTAGTTTGTGTGGCCCAATCTGTGGGTGCCATTTGTCATTGATGACTGATTGAATTGTTGATATTGAGCATTTGAAATGTGTGCTCTGCGTTATTGGCATTTTGTTGAATGGCTTACAATGAAGTTTGCGAATGAGATTTGTCGCTTCACTGTATTTGGTTTCTGTTTTGTAATTTTTTTTTCTTCATTTTTACCCTGTTTTTCATGGTGATACCCTCGAGACGATCTTGCAAATCAAGTAAAAACTACCGTAGTCCAAAAAACAACGAAAATTAAGCGCACGCAGCACATTTGAATTCTAAATTACGTTCTCTTATCACTGCGGAGGCTAATTCTCGCTCATTATTATTCAATCTAACATTTAGAACGGTTTTTTAACCCCGGAATATTGGCGGTGATCGCCCCTGATTTTAGATTTTCTCGCGGAAGAAAACCACGAATTATTTGATCCGCGAAATGGAGAGTTTCTGCACACCCGATATGTCGCGCCTGGGAGCCGTTGTAGCTAGTTGGTTTCAGGGATTGTGGTCCTGTGTTGTTTTGTGCCCACGCTACTGATTGAAAAAGCGCCAGGACTTTGGCGCCAAGCGCCATGGCGCTTTTCCGAACCCAAGCGCCAATGGCGCCAGAGCAATATAGCGCCAGCGCCATGGCGCTTTTCCATCACTAGTCCACGCATTCTACTACGCCACTGATATTAGGGGAACTCCTAACTCGATGTTGAACACACGGAGTTTACCAGAATGATAATTTTGATCGCCATGAATGGTATTTAGTTGACAGACATCGTTGTTGTCAACTCAAATGTGTTCAAAACAGATTTAATGAGTTTCCTAATTTCGTTGCGAAGCGCCTTTGTGCTGCCCTCACCGATGCTGTGACCTTGTAGAGTGTAAAATGTCCTTAAAAACGTCCGGTGAAAAATAAGTTTTACGCCGCTATTTGTGACGTTGCCACCTGTAATCTACCTTTGACAGGAACATGCGATGTTTATTCAATATGACTGAATATGACGTGGAATTGACCGAAATCGCTTTTTGCTTGACATCGTTCGAGAATGCTGTATTTTCAGGAATGCCCCTTTTAAAAATTTAGAGCTATGCAACATTTCTCACGTTGCTAAATAGGAAAAACCTACCCAGGTGCCAGTTCTGCAAATTAAGAAGTGAGAAGTAAAATGGCAAATGCGTAGTGAATTGAGAAGAAAATGGCAAAAGTGAAGTGAAATGGCAAGTAAATTGGCAAAAGCGAAGTAGAAAGTAAACACCGTTCGCTTTGCCAATTTCCTTGCTAATTCACGTCGCGTTTGCCATTTTACTTCTCAATTTGCGGAACTGGCCTCAGATATGTAGATGCAAATTTCTAAACCCTCACCCCCATCGCAGCCACGTCCCCAATCCTGGCGGCGGGCATGGCGCTCGCCTCTGCCGCGCTGACGCCATGCAGCGCCAAACGTTTGGCGTCAACGCCAGCGGACGCCAGTCCCGCCAGGGCGCTCTTTCGCACGGCCGGTCGAGATTTGTTGGCTGTGTGGGTGGGGGGTTTGGTGGTTTTGTTGCCGCTTGTTTTTGTGTCGGGAATAGTGATGGTAAAAGCGCCAGGACTCTGGCGTAACTGTTTTACTTAAAGAATGTTTGTTTAAAAAACTTTGGCATGGAAACCGTTAAAAAAAAACAGCCAGCCAATTTTTTTTGTATTTACATATGCGCTGGATCACATACACATTACGATGGCCAGGTATATTTTACATCACAAAGTACTTGCAATACCTGCATATGTTCAGTCGTAACCATATTTGGGAGCTTTTGAAAGAAACGTTGTTTAAAAAATGTTTTCAAAAACAACAACAGGTCGTTGAAAACATTTTTTTTCCCAGTCAATGTTGATTGTTGTTGCGTCGCGAGGTGTTTACTATTTCATCGACGGCAATGCGAAATTTCGATTGAACGTTCATTATTTGTGTAATTGGTTCATTTTCATTGGATTTGTGAATAAAATTTCCAGCTTGCCTGAATCGTTAATTAGAATAATATTTTGTATCCGTAGGTGTTTCGAAAATACCCTGCAGTTGCTACATCGCTGCTTACTCACCTACTTTTTCTTGAAAATTCCTCAATGTGTTTTCGTCAATGTTCGCCAGCGCTGTGTAAATACAAATCGTAAACAGAAATCCGGTGCGCACGTAAACTACCGTTTTACACTTTATCTCTTTATTTCATGTCCGCACGTAATAACCCCCCCCCCAACCCCCCAGCCGCGCCACCCTTCACACTGGCGCCATGAAAACTATCACCGCCAGTCAAAAATTCGCCCAATCCCATCCGCGAGCCCTGAAAGTGATTTTGGCGGTGCTTTTCATCTCGGCCGTGTGCTATCGATTTCACGTGCCCTTGCCGGATGGGGCGGTACATCAAAGGTTGAAATTAACCGCTGTGGATTGCGCTATGAGACTGTATTATAAGTATCCGGTCGGTGGGATTTTTTGAGTTTTGGAATTGTGGGGGGGGGTTGTTGGTCGCAGCTGCTTGAAATTGACTTTTAAATAAAAATTATCTTTTAAATAAAAATTGCCTTTTAAATTGAGTCAATGGTTTCGAATCAGATTAAACTGAATGAACATGGCGGGCGGTGCAGAATTGCGGTAGACTGTACGGTACGGTAAATTTTCTATTTTGCAGTAGACGCTACCGTACGGTAAATCTTCAATTTTGCGGTAAACGGTACGTTACGGCAAATCTGAAAACTGCAGTATACGGTACGGTGCGGCAAATGTACCTGAAAAGTGGGTTCGCGATACGGTACGGTAAACTCCCCCACCCTAGATGAAACCCCCCTTACCCCCACAGGCCCGTCTAATACACTTCGTATCGTCGCGCCTGTCCCTGCTGTACACGCGCCACTCCCTGTCCGTTTTGATGCGCACCGTGGATGCGGCCGCCAGGATTATCATACCCTCCATGGGGGCTAATTTAAATGTCACTGATGTGCTTTTGGATGGTGGGTGTTGGGGGTTGCTGTGAGTAAAAAATACTCGTTTTTTACGTTTTCCACAGAAAAAATATCTTTTTTACGTTTTCTCTGAAAAAGTATTTTAGTATTTAAAAAATCGTTTTCTGTACTCAGGGGTGAGTAAGAGAAAAATACTTTACGTTTACTTTAAAAAAAGTTCAGTACTTTAAAAAAGTTCAGTACTTTTGGCAACTCTGGTGTATTCCTATTCCTGGTGTAATAACAACTGAGGCTTCTAGTTCCGAATGTCGGTATCTCCATCATTTGAGGTTTTTCCAAAATCGCATTTGAAACTTCAACGTTGGCCCGAGCGGGCAATTTTCAAATGAGAACCCTTGCCCAATACTTTTTGAAAAGCTTATAAATTTCTCTACATTTTCCATAATTACAACCCTGTGGCCGGCGTATATACCTAGAGTTATAATGATTTGATTGACAGCAGGTCAGCAGACTCAGTGGAGATACCCTGTTTCGAGTGATTTTTTTCAAAAACTGGTTTGGAATTCTATACCGTAATTCGGATGATTTTTTCTGTTTTGTATGGGAATTTGGACTGATTGCTTCAAATCTATACCGTAATTCGGATGATTTTTTCCGTTGGTGGAGCGAGTGAAATTTTTGGTGGCTCTTTTTGGAGATACCCTGTTTCGAGTCAATTTTTTCCAATTTGAGGGTGGAGATACCCTGTTTCGGATGATTTTTTTTGTTTGTTTTTTTCTAAAAATCGGCATATATATATCTCGGGAACGGTATACGATATTGAAAAAATTCTTTTGCTATCATGAAGAAATAAGTGCACTTATCACAGATCCGCACTGACGCCTCACCTGGTGTAGCCCAACTGACGCTACACCAGGTGAGGCGTCAGCACTTAACTCATTTTTTTACACTTTGGTCTTTACCGACATTCGGAACTAGATGCCTCAACTATTCCTCCCCCAGGTGTGCGCGCCCGCCTCTACCTACCCCCGATTTCCGAGCGCAAGCGCAACGGCAGTGTAATTTTCATCCACGGGGGTGGCTTCGCCATCGGCGACGTGCTCGACTACGATTACGTTGTCAGGTCGTTGGCTGATCGATTGGGCATGGTCGTTGTTAGTGTTGAGTGAGTTGATTGGGGGGTGCCAGTTTCAGATTCTGTGAAATGTCATGTGGTGTGAAATGTAAAGTGTGAAATGTCATGTAGAATGCTCTGTAAAATGGCAAACTTTTTGGCCGCTGCGCCTTGAAGCTTTTTAGATGCAAAGGGGTAAGTGAACAACATGTATTTACGGAGTATAGTCTTCCGCATGTGTCTATTTCGTATGCTGTTGTACTTTATTGAAGTGTTTTGACTTATATCTATTTTCCGTGACTTCGGAATTTGGAAATGGAAGAATACAAATAGTTGCAGCTTGGACGATTTTTTGATCTGACGCTTCCGCAATTTGGGCTCAATTGAGTTGATCTGAATTACTTGAGGCCGGTACCGCCACTTGGAAATGTTTTGTAAAATGTTTAGGTTTGTAAAATGTAACTTTTTACGGTAAACGGGCACCTTTTACGTGGCGGCACATTTTACATGTACCACATTGGCGCCACACGGCTGGATGTAAAAATATTAGTGGAGTATGTGACTATCTTTTAAAGCAAAGGTCATGATTTACATGATGACACTTAAGTGTTCGGTGCACTTAAGTATTCTGTGTTTCTGTCAAGTGTGCTGCGGTAAGTGTTATTTAGTTGACATTGACACGAATTTGCGCCGTCAACTACCGTGTGGACCCATTCCATTACTATTCAAATGAATTTCCACGAAAACATCCCCCCCCGCAGCTACCGCCTATCGCCCGAGCACCCCTTCCCAGCTGGCCTTAACGACTGCGAACGCGCCATAAGCCATTGGCTCACTTCCAACTCTAGCACGGGGGCACACTCGTTCCTGGTGGACACTTTCCGGACTGTACTAGTGGGGGATTCGGCTGGCGGCAATTTGGTCGCTGTTACTACGCAGAGATTGGTGAAGAGACCTGATGTGGGCGATATGATTAAGGTTTGGTTTTGGTGGTGATTAAGGAGTGTTGAGCCTTAGCGTTGGCACATTGGTGTAAGTATATAAACTGGTGGACAATATAAATGGAAAATTCACAAAATAACATTTTAAAAATCACACAAGCAAGCCATCAGGCTGTCACTTAGTGTGAGGGTGCCCCAAAGTATATACTATATATAACCAAAGTGGCACCCCCTCAGGCCACCCTTGTTGCTGAAAATATTTTTTTCCACTTTTTTTCTGGTCAATATAAATGGAAAATCCATACAAATTTTTGTTCAGGCCGGAATTTGATTTATTTATAAAATGTGTTTGGGATGGTTTAGGCCACTGATTTTTTGGGACATATGAGATGGTAACTTCCTGCAACTATTCCACCCCCTCACAACTGACGCAATCCCTACACCAAAATTTTGCTGAAGATCAAACCTGAAATATTTTTTTGAACAAAACATATATTGGAACTAATGTGTCTTACACAGCCCCAGGCTTATGATACAGCACATGGTGGCCAGGACTGGCTTCCTAAGTGTCATGAGCAACATGTGGCTGGTCCTGCACCACATTGTTGCACAAAGATTGCATTTATGGCCATCAGTGGAAATACCACTGTTCAAGGACAGCATTTCCGTAAAAGCGTGACCGGCCTCTGCAGCATCTGCATGCAAATCATTAAATGCTAGTGCCCATTGAATTCAGGCAACAATTATCTGTTAAACATATACCAGGGGACAACTGGAAATGTGTCCTGTATTTTGTGTAAATGGGCCAGACAGATGAAGAGGTCATTCCCAGAAAGTGTAAATTTGTGGTTTTTGCAATCACAATCAAAATGTTTGCACTTATAAAGTTCTTAATATGTTTGAATGTCATGAAGTGGCTGATATCTGCAACTTAGGATGGATTGTTGTGAGGCAGCAGCAGTGTGGGGACAGCAGCGGGTAAAAATCACCCTGCAACCTATGTGCGGCTCTGAGCGAGCCATTAGTGATTTTTTTTCCATCAAAAACCTGCCAGCACAAGCATATCCAATGCTTGTGTTGGCAGCATGCCAAAAATGGCAGCGCGCTTTCCCGCAGCAATATACTGTGTGGGATTCCAAAAAATTTCCATTTATATTGGCCAGAAAAAAAATCGGAAAAAATATATAGAAGGCTGTCACGGCTAACCAGGGGGGTGCTGGGGGGTGCCATTTGGGGACAATGTAAAGAAATGTTGGCCCCACATTCACACAAAATTTTAGCTAGATTGGGCTGATCATTTGCACATGAGAATATTTCGAAAATTTAAGTAGTCAATTTTCCATTTAAATTGTCCACCAGTTTAGTTTCTGAAAATATTTTGTTTATAATCATGAAAGACTGTTTGTTTTTTGTTTAGTTTGTTAGACTGGGGATTATTTCAAGTGTAACTTTTTTACAATTAAATTTGTAAAAACAATTGTAAAATTTTTAAAACCTTAACATTTACCCACTCTTTTCAACCTCGCAGGGCCAAGTGCTAGTGTACCCGCTGCTGCAGTTTGCCGACTTCCGACTGCCCTCGTACCAGCTCTACTACCAGGAGTACAAGAGGACCGCCTTCCTGGACCCGTACAGCGTGGCCAGGCTGTTCATTTTGTATGCGGGGTTTATGCCCACCGATGAGATGGTTGAGGTGGGCAGGGTTTTGGTTGTTTAGTTGTGTGATTGTTTAGATCGATGTCGGTCGGTTTATGGGTGTTTACTTACTGATTGTTTAGATTACTCGCGGGGCTTAACTCCCCCCTTCAAATACCCCCCCCCCCTTACAACAAACGCGGATTGTATCCCAAAAATTGCCTAAGGATGGATAGATGGCTTGCAGATTTGTCCCCCATTCGTCAATTCGAAACCTCATAAACTCCGCCCACGCAGTTGGTGCTGCACAACAAGCACACGGGCGCGGCGATGGCCGACGCGCACTGGGCGGCGCTGAGGCACGAGCACCTGCCCTACGATGTGCACGGCGATTTGGAGGGCTATTACGAGGGCGAACATAGGCCGCAGACTGATATGCAGGTTGGTTTTGGTGGATTGTTTGGATGGGGGGTTATTGGGGGGTTGGGGTGAAACTAGCTACAAAAATAGGTAAATGTACATAGTACAAAAACATCTGAAAAAGACTTTAAGGCACATGAGTTGATAGTCGATAATCCATAAATGTATGAAAATTAGTGAATATAAGGTATGAAAATTAGTGATTTTGAAAAAAGATAAAATTTCTCAAAAATGGCTCCAAGCAGATCAAAGTGGGGTGGGGGTTCAGGGTATAATAACCACAAGGTTTGCCTCCAGGATAGATAGATAGCTGGTCAATTTGAAGGGGTAGCCCCCAACCCCCCTTCCCTACCCCTGCTTCACACTCCTCACGCTACACACACTTTTGCTAAGTCGCATTTCCCACTTTCCAACACCCCCAGATGCACGCGATGCTGCAGTCGCACGTGACCCACCCCGAAATGTCTCCCCTGATGGCGACCAGTGAGCACATTTCGCCGCAAACTCCGCCCACTGGCATTGTCACTGCGCAGTATGATATTTTGAGGGATGAGGGACATTTGTATGCCAGGCTTTTGAGGTTGGTTTGGGGGATTTTGTGGGGGTGGGTTTTGTTTGGGCCTGTTTTCACGCTGAATCAATTTTTTTAACAGTATTTGCTTGAATCATTCCCCAGGGGAATCATTTTTTCGTCCGGTTTTTTAGGGGGCTATCTAAGAAGTATCTGGCAATCATTTTTCGTCACTTGTCATACAGGGGGAATTCAAGAGGTGGAATTATTCAAGCAAGTACAGTATTTCAGGACTTACTCGCGGTATTTTTTGGGACATATTTTGTGGAACCCTAGAAGATTCTCTTGAACCCTAGAAAGGGAATACTTGGCATGACTGTATTGAAATATTTTATGAGAACCGTACCTACCCTACCCTTAACAACAGTGGTCAATTGCGAGCGCCCTACATTTACGTGCGCCTTATTTCTACTCACAGGTCGCACTCGATCCCCGTGCACGAGCTTCATTATCTGGGCGGTTTCCACGGCATGTGGAATTTCCATTCCGAGCTGGAAGTAGGCCACGAGTCCATGGACGATGTCGCACAGTTGGTATGGCACTTTGTGCAGTGAATTTTGTCGGTTTTTGTTGTTTGTCGGTTGTGCGGTGCTTTGTTTGTTGTATTTTTGTTAATAATTACGTTTTACTTTTACATAGTCTCCGTTTTTTTCTGGATGGTTTGTGCCTTTTGTGGCGACCTGTTGCATTTTTTAAGATTTGTTCTGGTGTTTTTCTTCAAAATGACACCTGATTAGTGATGTAAATGTGCTTGGCGCTGGCGCCATGGCGTTTTTCGACATTTCGGCATTGGCGCTCGCGCCATAGCCCTAGTGTTACACCACTACAGGTAATTAGTCATTCTGATAGTATTTTTCAGTCTACTCGTTATATATGGTGATGATGTGAAAAGCTCCAGTGTCGGTGTTTTCAATATTGCCCAGCCTTCAAGTCCCCTTGTTTATGTATGGTACTTTTTGCATCACTTGCGCGGAGTTGTTGCTTTTTTGTGTCTATTTATCGACATAATCTTTCCAATTGAGTAAGTTTATGTTTTCCAATCAAGTGTAAGTTTCTGTTGCGACTATGATCCGATTTTTTGGTCATGGCGGACCGCACACTAATTGACACTTGTCGTCAACTGGTGTGTCAACTCAGATTTCGGCTAAGTGTTGCAGCGCGTTCTACCAATGCACTTCCCGTAATGTATTTATCAACATTGCCGCGTGTGTATTTTTGGATCACTCTGCGACGCGTGAAGCCGGATGAGTTGACAGTGTCAACTAGTGTGTGTCGCCATTGTGTTGCTATTTTCTCGTCGATTTTGTTGTGATACTGCTTTCATTTGTGACATTTTTCAAGTTTCCATAAACTGTTGTGATACGGGTATGTAGGTATTTTTCTAGTATTATTATGTACTTATTAGTAAAGATTTGTGTATTTAAGATTCGTTGTTAATGATCAATTCCTACGACTTTCTTATATTTTTTTCACGTCGCTTTTATGCATCGCTTCAGTATAGTTTTTCATGTAATATCAAGTATAGAGGAGCGTATAAATCGCCACCAGCTCAACAGCTCTATTTTTTGTGAATAATAAAAGCAGCCCATGTGGAAAAACTTCAGCAGGAAGGTTTTTAAATGCAATCTACCTGTATCGAAAAGCAATCGCATTCACAATTTCACAACAATTAGCCATTTGAGATCACATTAAGTCTCTATAAAGTTTCTGGCGCGAAATTTTACCGGCCCGACACGTTTTTCGGGGTTGCCCTATACCTGACTAATGTGTGCAGCGGATAACTGAGTGCCTAAATATTCTTTCGAGCGGTGCCAATCTCCGGCCGTTTGAGTGTGATGAGCGTTGAAAAAAATCGTCAATTTTTAGAAAATATAATTACCGTATTTCTTCTAATAGAGCGGCATACCTCCGATTGAACGGCACCTCCAATAGAACGGGTACTAGGATACTAGATCCTCCAATTATCTGGGAGTGTGCCAAAACACGAAAATAAATCAAAAATGGATGGTGAGAACGTTCAAAGCATCCAAATAGGTGTTACATTTCAAATTGATGCTCTGATATTAAAGTATCACTCAAACTTTATTACAAAATAAGGCTACCTATCTTGAAATGAGAAATCTGAAAAAATTGGTGATAAATATAGAACGGCAGCTTCCAATAGAACGGCAGGTAAAAAAGTTGACAATAAAAAGAGAACGGCGCTCTTCTATTGGAAGAAATACGGTAAATATAATCTCAGAAAAACTCAAGAAAAAATATGATTAAATCTCTCTCAAAAAAAAACCCTGGAAAAAATATAAATATCAGAATTTGAGAGATTTCTGATTTTTTCAAAATCTCAGAAAACCTCTCAAAGAAAATAATTAAATCTCTATAGACCATCGTGAAAAAAATATTCTAAGAAAATCTTATATTTTCGGAGATTTTTTAAATATAAATCTCCCAGAAATTTTTCCAATGCCGATTTTCCAATTTCCAATGTGATATGCCGTGCGCAAATGCAGGACTTCGTCGCTTTCCGCACATCAGCGCCAATGGCCCCACACGCTAGTTGACATCGACACAAATGTCAACTGGCTCCGATCCCAATTCCAAGGTGGCATTTGAAAGTCGTTCGTTGGTACGCCAGTAAGCTTTGAATTGGGATCGGAACCAGTTGACATTTGTGTCGATGTCAACTAGCGTGTGTGGGCCCAAGCGTCCTGGCGCTAGCGCCAAGCTTCAACCCCAGGTGTTTTCTTCCTGGCGCCAGTCAACGATAGCGCCAAACCCCATGGCCCTTTTCATGAGTGGCGCCACAGCGAAATAGCGCTATGGTGCTTTTACCTTTGGCGCCAGCGCCATGGCGCTTTTCCATCACTTGTCAAAAGTCATGTAGTATAACTTACGTTTGCCACTGTACAGAGCGTGTTACATGACTTGACACTGCATGACATTTTACAGGGTCTGCTTCCGGGGTCGCGTGTTACGCTGTTACATTGAGTCTGCTGCACATGGTGTAGGGCAACCCAAAAAGCAGTCGGGCCAATTAAATCTCGTCCCTGTTCTTGCCAATATTGGAGTAGTGCCAAAACCGCTAACAGCGCTCTCCCTCTATTCTGCCCTGTTCAATACCGGTTCATGTGAATGTACCTGTGCTTGACCGCTGGAGCTTGCCGTTTCCCCCACACGCTGCCCAGGTACCTGTAGGGGTTGCAGTTCAACTGTGGAAAGTTGGCCGGTTGCCAAATATAGATAACTGCCCTTATTGTTTCGTTTACTCTTGTTGATTAATCCATTGGAATCAAGTAGCGATGGACAACGGGGCAGTCTGAATTTCCAACCAAATGTCGCGTAAAATGTCAATTAAAAAAAAGGAAAGACTGTTACAGAGCTTTACATGACAATTGACACTAGGTACATTACATTTTTCATGACAATTGACACATTACATATCATTTTACATGACATTTGACACTTTAGACCTTCAGGGCCTGGAACTGCCATCTTACCACAAGACAAACCTAAAAATGGTCAAAAAATGTAGCCACCCAAGCCCACCTATTCCGCCTTCCCCTTTTCTCGTCGCCACTTTCATCAAAGTCATAGAAGGGCCCCTCGGCGGCGTCTTGGCGCTTGCCCAAGCGAAAACTGTTCATCAAACGTTGGTGGTGATCGATTAAGCGCCGGTCGCCCCTGTCCTCGGCTGATGTGTTGAACGATTTTGGTGAGATATTTAGTGACTTTTTTATGGAACAGAGTTGTTGAGTACTGAAGTTTTCAAAAGTACGCCTATGGTATTTTAAATACTTTCATTTTTACCCATGCTCAAAAAATACGAGGGCAAATACGTTTTTACCCATTACTAGGGTAAACTTGCGTAAAAGTACCTTTATAATAGATGTGTAATGGGTGGCGGTTGTAGATGTGTAATGGGTTAAGATGTTTAGTACTAGGCCCCAGTCGTGAAAGTCGACCGAGCGTTTTTGATCAGCTGCAGATGCAAGAACTCTCGGATCAAGCAAAAAAAACATGGGAGCGTGAACAACGTAGTTATTTATCTGCGGAGCGTTTTTTGCATCGATCGCTTAAAAATGCTATGACTATATTCGCCACGTCCATTATTTCTGTACTGGTCCCCGGTAAAAATTTTGAACCGAAAAAACTAAATATCACGGTATCAAGCGCAGTTACAAAAACGTATTTACTTTTACTCAAAAAATATGTATACCGTTTTTCATCGAGTTACCCCTTTGAAATACCCCCCTCGAAATACCCCCCAGGTCTGAGCGAGCTTAGGAAATAATAACTCCCCCCTCCCTCGAAATACCCTCGCCCAAATGTAGTGTACAGAAAGTGTACATGAGACTACATTTTTGTAGTGAGTAAATTTTAAATACTTTGGGTTTACATATACATTTTATACTTTTACTACTCTAGTCTAGTATGAAGTGTGTAAATTACTGTCACCCGACCATTTCCCAAAATAGGTCATCCTAATAATTCGGGAACTTACTGAATACAAGAGTAGTGATGTAAAAGCGCCATGACGCTAGCCCCAAAGGCGTTTGGCGCTATTTTGCTGTGGCGCTTGGCGCTGGGGGTCGATAAAGCGCCATGGTGCTTTTGGTGCTTGGCGCTAAAGTCTCGGCGCCCCTACATCACTATACAAGAGAAAAAAAGTGAAACTCGAAAACTACATACCACGTTTACCAAATGAAAATGCGAGCGCCTTGTAGCGACCATTTCCGTCCCGCCGTTTGTTCATCACTTCTGCCTCGCCTCCATCTGCAGTTATAGATCCGGTGCAAAGTGATGTAAAAGTTAGGCGCTTTTGGCGCCTGACTCCGCCTTGTTTTTCGCAGGGCTTGGCGCTAAAGTCTTGTTGCTTTTTTATCACTATCGGTACTAATATTTATCGTGTTTTGCCAAATGGTAAGAAATGGAAATTTGGAAAGTCGTTTTAGAAAAAAACACCTAGAAATTTAAACACTTTTTCCAGAGGATTTCTTACACCAAGATTTTGTCTTGTCAAACCTCTAAGTTATGTAACGTATATCCTCGAATAAGACCCCAGGGGAGTTATCATTGGTAAGTTTGGGGGGATTTATTCAAGGGGGAGCTGTTTTCTCCACAGAACTTGCACTTTATTTATTGTATAAATGTATTCAATCAAATACAACTTGTAGATACACAAATCAAATAACCAGAGGGGGAGTTGTTCAAGCGGAGGAGATATTTCTTCCACACGTGGCCAACAGGGGGGGGGGTTATTCAAGGTGGAGGTCTTACTCAACGATATACAGTAAGTAAGCTTCAACTTGAAACAACAGCAATTCACTGCTCAAGTTCCACTTTTTGGCAGCAAGCCAACTCGCACCAACCGTCATAAGCGGCCGCCAGCACGAAGACCAAACTCGCTAAAAGAACGGCGCTGAAGCATCGGTAGCTGATCACCATTTTTGGTACTTCTGCGCGCTCCACCCGCGGAAATTTAGAAATTTAGTGCCGACAGTTTTTTAGGATAGTGGTGGCAGGGACCTACAGTGCTGAATGAGATTACTGTAATTAAAATCGTTGATTTGTAAATATTGCAAAGTGATTGAGAGTGTACATAATTTTGGTATGAGCAGAAATTTTTTTGACACTTTCCATGACATTCGAAATTTTTAAAAGCATTTATCAGTCTGTAAACTATAAAAGTTTGATTTTTTGCAATCTTACACAAAGATACTTTCATGCGTCCGATTCTGTTGAATGGCCGATTTTGATGCCGTTCGAGTATTAGGGTGTAAACTAAGTTCCTTATCTTTTTTGCGATCTCATAGATTTCACCCTAATAAAATGGAAAATGCACCCATGAAATAAATTGAACGGCACCTCCAATAAAACGGCAGGTAGAAATTACATTGTAAGAGTGCCAAAAGACAAAAATATCTGAATAATTGGTGGTGAGAACATCCTGGGTTCTCAGAACTACCGTATTTCCTCGAAATACCCCCCCCCCCTCGAAATGAATCGAAATGGGCGCTATGAATTTGTGGTCTGGGAAATGCATAACAGACGTTCAAAACACTTACTGTGTTACGTTAGAACATCTTTTATACCATCTACATCCTTATATAAGGCTGTAAAAACTTATAAATGGTGGTTATTGTTGCATTTTTCACGTTTTTCTCTCAAAATTTTCACTCTGAGAAATAAACCCCCGGGGGTAATTCGAGGAAATACAGTATTTATGATTCGGGGTTGTTTTCACATGTTTTTTCGTTTGAACTTATGCTCTGATATTAAAATGTCGCTCAATTCTCGCGAAAAACACTATGTTCAAATGAAAATTGTGTGAAAAAGTTTGATGGAAAAATAGAATAGCAGCCTCCTTCAATAGAACGGCAGGCAAACGAGTTGACAACAAAAATACAACGGCGCCGTTCTATTAGAAGAAATACGGTAGTTGTATTTTTGAGAAATTTTCTGAGATTATATTTACCGTATCTCCTCGAAATACCTCCCTCGAAATACCCCCCTCCCCTCCTCAATATGACCAATAAATGACCGAGTTCAATAAATTTTTGGCGAAATAAAAAAACCCTGGTTTTACCCCCCTCAAAATTTCAGCTCCCGGAAACCAGGGAAACCCCTCAGGGGAGGTGGGGGGGGGGTAATTCCTAGAAATGCGGTGATTATATTTTCTGAAAGACACCCATTTTTGGAAACGCCAAGTGTGGAATGCAGCGCGTGCTTCACCCGAAATTTTGCTAAGCTCGTGCAAGCGGCGAACGCGAAAAGTGCCGTATACGCGCCCATGCCTCTCGCAGAAAGTCATTATTTTGCTGCTATAAATAATGACTATGAGTTATGGGAGTCTTCTCTTTTGGGTATTTACAGCTGATATACTTGGTGGACCGCAAGTATGCGCCCAAAGTTACTTATGTCTATGTCGATGACGCGCGAGCGGGATACTTATGTACGCATTTTCACAAAAAGAAAAACATTTAAAAAAGATAAAGGCAAAGATGAGTACAAATTTCGTGTGTATCGTGTGTTTCGAAATGTATGTTTCCTGCCTGAAATTTTTTATTCTTTGGAATAATTTTTATTTTATAAACGATGACGTCATGACGGAGTGTTTCCTTCAGACAAAATGCATTGCATGCGGTCCGTGGAGTATAACCAGAAAAATCTAGGTATACGCCGGAAAGATTGAAATAATATCTTCCTTCCTTGAAGATTATTTTCAGATGTTTTGCGTTTACGAAAATTTGAAGATTTTCCGACGATAGCGTGCATCCGGATAATAAACGAAACAAATTTACATAACTGATAACCTAAAAAAATTTTTTTTTAAAAAGTTGTAATGGGTTGAGAAATGGTTTCATTAGTGGCGGGAAATATTAGGTGGGAAAATAACGCACCTTGGATGACACCACAGTTGTTAAAATGTACGTACATTTACTCGAAAAATACGCGTAAGCGAGTACGCGGTAAATACATTTACATATACTTTAAAAAAAGTAACGTGCTCACTTTTACGCGTACATTTGAAAAGTACACGCGTACGGAGAAAATGTATTTTTGTTGCTAAAATCCGAATTTTCTGTTGCTAAAATAAGGAATTTTCTAAAAAATACTGAATAATCACTAAAAAACGACATCTATTAAGCTGGGGAGTTCCATTATAAAAGTTCACAAGCGCCAAATCCAGAAAAATCGAGTTAAGCGTGGATTTATTTGACCTCCACGTATAGTTTTTCACATTTTAGAAAAAAAATCAGCGTTATAGTCCATTTCGTTCCTGAGATACAGTGGTACCGTTTTTCAGAAAAATCACAATTTTCACCTAGAAAGTGCACATATCCATCTCAGATGACGGTGCTACATACTACATACAAGCCAATATCACAGTCTTTATCCCTATATATACACAGGTGGCAATATCACAGTCTGTTACCCTACACATACACACATGCGCTCTTAACAGTCAAACAGGTGCGATATACATACATGCGGGGCGGTGTTGCGACATTCCATGTGCATGCGACACATGCATGTTTACCTTTATATGTATTAATTGATTATGTATGCTGCACCCGCTGCTTGCTTTCCATGCACAAATGCCACTCCTAAATAGAGTTTATTAGTTAGTTGATTAATTTATTGTTTGCATGCATGGTTGGTTTTAGTAAAATTCTTTATTTTTATTAAAATTGTATTTTATTTTAATTTTATTCATGTTTCATTTTATTTTATTCTGAAATGTCATTAATAAAATGTTAAATGTAAACTAATGTAAACTAATTGTTACTCCTGAGGGAAGATAGCTAAACAAATTGTTATTTTTAGGGGGTGGGGGGCTTGCGGGGTTCAATATATGGGCTTTTTCAAGGTATGGAATTAAGAAAATAGGAAAAAATCACATAAGTTAGTGATTTTTAAGGTGAAGATATATGAAAAGATGTGAAAATTTACAATTTTGGGCAAAAATGTTTTTCAATCACAACAATGAAAGCAACAACAAGGCACCAGTTCTGCAAATTGGCAGCTACAATCTTAAGCAACATGATAGAAAACCTTTGCTAGAATTTTACAGACGCTCAATTTATTGTAAAATTTTACTAAAATTGTACAAAAATTTGAATTTGTACTCATTAGTAAAATTGTATTTTTATTTTATTAATTTTCCATTAATTTTATTGTATTTTGTTCTTCAATTTTCCATTTTATTTTTATTTTATTATTTTTTTTTAGATTGTGCCAACCCTGATTGCATGAGAACTCAATGTGTAAATAGGTTAATTGTGTGAAGTCTCTTTAAAGTATAAAGGGTTCTTTCCCTTTGTGGTCAAACCAGCTGGAAATGCCTCAGTGACAAATGGGCCAAAGTTGGCCATCACCAACTAAAACAATCACTCTAAAAAATACACCGTAAACAACTAATAATTGCACTGATCTGTTATGCACACATGCAGTAAATCGATATCTTAACAATCAAAATCATGGTGGGTGCCAGTTGCGCTTTCACACCTTGTCGATCAGGGTGATAATTACTGACAGTGATTTCATACTGAGTATCTGTATGGACACATGCTCGCAACGCAATGGAATGTCACAACACCGCCCTGCATGTATGTATATCGCACCTGTTTGACTGTTAAGAGCGCATGTGTGTATGTGTAGGGTAACAGACTGTGATATTGCCACCTGTGTATGTATAGGGATACAGACTGTGATATTGGCTGTATGTAATATTGGATTCAGCCATCTCAGATCCCCTATGAAAAACAGGACTTTCATTTCGTAAGTGCACATATCCATCTCGGACCACCGGAGTTTCATTTCATAAGTGCACATATCCAAAAAATAGTTTCATTTCCAAAAATGCACGCGTGCTTCGGCGCGGCCGCGAAGAGCTGGCCGGAATTCCCATACAAAAAAAGTTTCATTTCCAAAAATGCATACATGAATTTCCAAATATATTTTGCACTATAAATCAAATATGCGTGCATATATTGATCTGAAAATTTAGGTATAGGTACTTTTAGACACGGGCTTTGTAGTGATGTGATTCTTTTATGCCTACGATGCACCGTTAAGAAGTTTTTTAACATTGAATTTCAAATGTTCAGATTTGTTCCCAATTTTGGGTGACTTACAAAATCTCACATAACTCCCTAAATATTTCCCGGCCAACAAAATTTGTGATTACAAAAATTGTAGAGAAATGTCGGATCTATCCGAAAAGTGCTTGGGCAAGCGTCGTACCCCAAACATAGCGCCGTCGGGCCAGCGTCAAACTTTAAAATGCGATTTTGAAAAATCGAAAAACTTGGATATACCTATGCATTTTTAGAATGGAACTCCCCAATTACAGCATAACGATCAATAGGAGGTGATGCGACAAATTCAACGTCACCGAAAAATCAGTTATTTTCATTTTTTCAAGTTTCTTTTATTAAAAATTAATGTTTAATAATCAATATTTTGCAAAAATCTATTATGTGCGAGATGTGAAACTCGAATTTGAATGAAAAGCGTTCGATGAAAAATACTCCGCCGTCAAATCAATTTTGCGGTGATGCCCTAAAATCAATTTGTCGGCAGTCATTGCATGCAATGGCCATCGACAAAGTGATTTTAAGGCCTCACCGTGAAATTGATTTGACGGCGGACTATTTTTCATCGAACGTCTTTCATTCAAATTCGAGTTTCACATCACGCATATAATTAATTTGTGCAAAATATTGTTTATTAAACATGAATTTTTCATAAAATACTTGAAAAAATGATAATAACTAATTTTTCGGTGACGTTGAATTTGTCGCATCACCTCCTATTGATCGTTATGCTGTCAATCCGGCTTTATGTCTTCAAGTGTAAAACTCACTGTATAAAGTAGTAGCTATTACGTTTTCCGGGGGATTACATATATTGTGTCTTTCAGTGTAAAACTCACTCTCACATATAAAAAATTAGTGTGAAAATACATTTTCCAGCGGAAAAGTACTCGTTTTTACATTTTCCTGGGGTTTGTGGGTATAACTCACGTGGCGTACCACGCGCAGCTACCGTTTTACAACTTATGGCGAATTCCGTTTAAATGTGTCCAAAAAGTGTCCGCATTTATCTAAATCAACAAAGAGCTAAAATGTTTGCATTGGCCACGTTTAAGTGAAGGTAATTTGATCGGAATGTACAAACTATTAAACATAGGTAGGTATAAATGTTCCACCTACAATATCCTTTTCATTAATATTTTCACTGCTATTCTTTTTTAGTGAATAGGTATTTCTGAATAGGTGAATAGGGAACCTCTCAGATACCGTATTTCCTCGAAATACCCCCCCCCCCAGAAATACTTCCAGGTCAGAGGGAGCTTATGAAAAAAATCAACCCCCTAGAAATACAATTTCCCTCGATCAACCCCCCTCCACTGAATTCGCCCCCAGAATTCGCACTCAAAAAATACCCCCCCGGGGGTATTTCGAGAAAATTAAATTTTCAAAATTCGTGTTCACGTCTGCAACTTGAAAAGTTTTACATACCGTACATTTCTCAATATTTAGTGTAGTTTTTGTTGGCAAAACAAATTTTATGGGGTGTTATTCGTGGGAGAGGGAGTAGTGTAAAAGCGCCAGAAAAATATCGCCAAGCGCCAGATAGAAAGGCGTCAGACACCAATGGCCCGACGTCATTATTCCGTATCAGATCTTATCACTCGGTCCAGGTGTCGAAAAGTCAAGCTACCTACCCCAAATACTTAAATAAAACCCCAGGGGAGTTATATTTTCGTCAGTGTTTTTGAGGGGGAGTTATTCAATGCGTAGTTATTCAAGGCGTAGTTATTTTTTCCCTAACTGGCGAACAGGGAGAGCTATTCAAGGGGGCTTTTTTCGAGGATTTGCTATATTTAGTTACCGTATTTCCTCGAAATACCCCCCCCCCCTCGTTTGACCCCCCCCCCCCCCTCGTTTGACCCCCGCCCTCTCGAGACCACTATGAAACAATCACCCCCCCTCGAAATACCCCCCCCCCAGAGTGAGTGTAAAGAGAACGTACATGACAAATACTGCAGTTTGTGTTCTGCGTAGTGCAGAACACACGTTAAAACAATGTTGGAATCACGTTAGAACAGTGTTTATATTTACCATCTACGTACTAATATTAGTATACAGGAGTTGATACATGTCAATTATTGATGCGATTTTCTACCCCAGCGCACATCACAAACCACGATTTTGTACTAGGATTTCAAAAAATGTCCTGTGAAAAAATAACCCCACGCGAAATATCCCCCCCCCCCTCGTTTAAACCCCCCCCCCCTCTCGGGAGCACTATGAAACAATCACCCCCGGGGGGTATTTCGAGGAAATACGGTATTAAGGAACAGAGTTTGAACTGAGTTGTCACAAAAGGACCGGTTATTAATCCAATGTCAAATATATTTACGGTAACGCGTGCCGTAGAGACAGCCAAATCTTTTGGATTTCCGGCGCCAGCCAGAATAAATCATTGTCAGCACTTGATGTGCCACTTTACACAGATACATAAATACCCCTGTTCTCATGACTTACCCTATTATTACCTATGTGTCTTCAAGCGGAAACATTTATATTATACTAGCCGCACTCAATCCCCCAAGAACCGCGAACAGAGACGCGAACTTGAGCGAGCCAAAAACGCATAGTTACCATAGCGTCAATGTCCATCAGCAGATGAGAAATGGGCCCTTAGCTTAGCCCCTCCCACCCGAAATTAGCACTTTGCTCACGGGCATCCATCTATCGCGCGAGCGTCTCACCTGGGAGGGGGGGGGGGCTGTTCGCTGATGCATTCATGATTCGATCGAGCGGGACTGCCCCGCTGTAGTGCGATCGTGATCTTGGGGGGCTGGGGGTGTTCTGGAAGTGGTGCACCAGGGGCTTTTTGGGGGATGACCAGACCCAGCTTGAATAGAGCCCCCACCGCCCCCCCTGGCAGGCGGGTGGGGGAGCATGGCGGAATTTAGAAAAATTTCAGTATATTTGGTGGAAAGTTTTTTGGTGGCGACATAACGGCATATTGAAAAACGTGACAATGAAAATAGAACGTAGTATTTAAACGTATTAGATACAGCGTAGGCTCCGTAGTACGAAATGCAGCAATCCGATGAAATGAAACTTGATATCAAATGACTCAACATAAATATACCACACTGTAAGTCCACACAACCTGGGGCCAATTCCAGACCCTGTAAGATGGCTTGTAAAATGTCAATTGTCACACAGAGTGTCAAAACTCATTTAAATGCCCTGCAAAATGGCAAATGGTATTTTCCATGAATTTTGACATGTTACATGACATGTGTCGTCTAAAAGACCGTGTAAAACCTATGGGTCATGTAAAAGATCCTGTAAAGTGTCATGTGTATCCTAATCTTATGCTGTACAAATGTTATGTATTTGTGTCCAAACCTTACATTTGAGCATAAGATTTGTGTACAAAAATAAGGTTTGGATACTATAGAATAAGATTTAGATAAACAATGCACTTAAACGGTTTTTTACATGGCATTTGACATCCTACAGCGTCTTTTACATGACACATGACATTTTACACGGTCTTTTACATGTTACAATGCCATTTACAGGGTCCGGGACTGCCACCCTCAGACCCCCACCCAACACTATCAGAACAGCCCATAGCTGACGCACGCGGCGGCGGCGCGCGGCAAACGCAGAATGCTAAACGAAACCGACGGCCGCGGCGCTGTGCTGTGAATAATGAACGGCGGCGCGGCCCAAATGCCCCGGTGTGGCACGTCCCGATTAGTGATGCAAAGTGCCCGGGGAGAGTTGCGCCAATGGAAACGCCAACGCCAACGCCAACTTGATGGCGCTAAAGTTGCTAAGTACACCTACTCATTAGTACACCGCTGAAATTGATTTAACTGGTTTAGGCGGTGTTTACGGGAAAAATTAGTGATGATAAAATTTATTTAGCAAAGTTTCATATTTCAAGGAAAAAGTTCCATATTTGTGAGGAAAACCAGTGAAGTATACATACCGTATTTCCTCGAAATACCCCCCGGGGGGTGATTGTTTCATAGTGGTCCCGAGAGGGGGGGGGGGGGTTAAACGAGGGGGGGGGGGGGGTATTTCGAGGGGGGGGGGATTATTATTTCACAAGAAATTTTTTGAAAACCAAGTACTAAATTGTCGTCTGAAACGTACGCAGACGTCGAAAAATACAACAAAAACCGCCATTTATAAGGTTATGTAGACTAATATTAGTACGTAGATGGTATATACACTGTTCGAACGTGATTCCGACATTGTTTTAACGTGTGTTCTGCAGTACACAGAACACAAACTACAGTTATTGTCATGTACGTTCCCTTTACACTCAATTTGGGGGGGGTATTTCGAGGGGGGGGGTGATTGTTTCATAGTTGTCCCGAGAGGGGGGGGGTCAAACGAGGGGGGGGGGGGGTATTTCGAGGAAATACGGTAGTACTTGAGAGCACATACATGACAAGTTTCATTTCATTTGTGCATGATATCGTCGTGTTATGAAAAATCTATCGTCGCAGCGTTGTCGCGGTCGCAAGATCTGCGACAACAGGAATTTTATTTAGACGCCTATAACAAGCCTTATGTGCAACAAGTACAAATTTTATGAAACTTGTCATCATGGGATGTGTGTGTACACAGTAAGTATACGTCTGTTCACGTTGTATCACTGCCTTTTCTCACAAATCTGGAACTTTTTCTTGAAATGTGAAACTTAGAAGATTAATTTTGTCGTCACTATTTTTTTCTGTAAACACAACCTGAAAATTTACCCGAATGAATTATTTTTGATCGTCGTCGATGGCAGTTGACAGGCTCATCATTCTGGGAGCAGTCCCAAGCCCTGTAAAGTGTAAAGTAAAGTGTCAAATGTAAAGTCAAATGCAAAGTAAAGTGTCAATCAAAACAAACAAGAAAAGATTTTATTACTGAACTTTGCATGACAATTGACAGTTTACTTTGCATTTGACTTTACATTTGACACTTTACTTTACACTTTACAGGGCTTGGGACTGCCACCTGGTAAACTCAAATGTGTTCAACAGAGATTTATGAGTTTCCTAAATTTCGGCGGTGTACTAGTGTGCGCAGCGCCAAAGAAGCGCCGCCATGCGCCATTTCTATGATAGAATTGGAGCCACAAAACATTCCAAATTCAAACTCCGTAAAGAGCCTTAAAAAACTTGCTAATATAATTGAACTTTTGGTTTGATATTAATATCTTCGATTTTCGATTGTCACAATCTGATGCAAGGTGCTATATAGGTGCTATATGCAAGGGGTTAAAAAGTTGCCCAAAAATAAACGATGGAACCACCAAAAAGCATTTAAATTTCAGTGACTAATGAATGATTTGGCTTTGAAAATGTGCTAAAAAAAGGGGGCGAAATACTTTTTCTGTATATCCAGTTCATGTTTCTGTATATTCCTGTACAAAAACAATAAAAAGCCAAAAAGCTCATTTATATTGTCCAGATGAAATACCGTATTACCTCGAAATACCCCCATGGTGGTTTATTATTTCGCCAGCAAAATTTGAGGGGGGGGGGGTTTATTCGAGGGGGGGGGGTTATTATTTCGTCAAAAATTTTCGTAAGGATCGTAGTAAATAGTAGGCAATGGGTTAAAAGGGTGCCCTCAAAAAGCGCCAGTTATCCAACCACTACCCTCAAACCTACTCGATTCCAGCTCAATACCGTATATCCTTGAATAAGACCCCCCTCGAATAACTCCTCCCCCTTGAATAACTCCCCCCTCAAAAACACTGACGAAAAAATGACTCCCCCTCGAATAACTCCCCCCTCTTAAATAAGTCCCCCTCTGGGCGAAAAATATGCTATAAAATTTACAAAAATAATCGATGAAAATACAAAAGAATGTTAACGTATGGCAGCGACAGCAGATACATGACATGTACGCAGTGTATAAACACATTTTTGTTGTTGTTGAACTGTTAAATACATGGATTACATGAATTGACAGAATGTATTCATACAATGAATTCAGTCCAAGTTTCAGAGGAAAAAATAACTCCCTCCCTTGCCTTGAATATGTCCCCCCTCAAAAACTCTGACGAAAAAATAACTCCCTGGGTCTTATTCGAGGATATACGGTATGCTTCTTATGCATTGTCGCACCTTTTGACGGATTCGTCTTGACGTGAGAAAATAGAGACACTTATTTTCTGTCTCATGCTTCAATGAAAACGTCGTGAATTGAAAGCTTAATGCAAACTGTTTGTCAAAGAATTTGCTAAATCCGTCGCATAGTGCTTACGTTATTCATTTACAGAGAAAGTATGATAAAATGGACAGAGTTGCGCGATAGTAAAACGGGGTGCCTGAAACCTTTCCGGTGAATTAATTTTGCGGCGAGAAAAATGCATAGCTCTCTTTACCTACACGTGATAAAGTGGACAGCCGAAACTCGTAGACAGGTCATAAATTTTTGAGTAGCCATCAAAACTAAATATCACTCTGCTCGTTTGGCTGTCTCGCTGATAGAAACGTTGAACACAGCCACACAGCCACGTAAACTGACGTCTTTGCATAGTTGTTACGTTTTCGGGTTTACTCGAAAAATACGTATACATAGGTACTTAATGTAAGTACTATGTAAATACGTTTACGTTTTCTCCGAAATAAAGTGCCCGTACTCAGCTTGACGCGTACTTTTTGAAAGTAGGTACACGAGTACAGAAAATGTATTTAGTATAGGCTTTTATATAAGCTTTTTCATGGCATAGAAAGGAAAAAAGAAGGAAACGCCAAAAATAGGTAAACATAGTATTATAAAATTTACTCAAGAATAGCTGAAAACTAGTGATTTGAAGGTGAAAATGGCCAAGAAGGTATGAAAATTAGGGATTTTGAGTGAAAATTGTGGCAAAATTTCTCAAAAATAATAACTATTATGGTTTCTGGCAAAAAAGTATTTTTCTCACATCTACCCATAAAGTAAGGAGTAAAAGAAAAATTTTCTACTTAAAATGGTGGAAAATATAAATGAGAAAATCACTTTATTGTATTTTACAGATCCCACATGCAAGCTGTCAGGCTGTCATCTTGTGTGAGGGTGACCCCAAGTGTTCACTATATATACCCTAGGGGGCACCCCCCTCAGGCCACCCTTGGTGCAGAAAATAATTTTTTAATCATTTTTTTTTGGAAAATATAAATGAGAATTCCATACAAATTTTTGTTCCTGATGAAATTTAAATTTTTAATAAATTTTTTTCTAGACGCTAGACAAAACAGTTTTTTTGACATTGGTAGAGTGTAAGTACGTGCAACTTTTCTACCCCCTCAGAAACCCCAGTAGCCCCACATGATGATGGCATTGTTGATCAAATAAGAAAATTTTTTTGAGAAAAACATAGGTTAGAAAAAGTGGACAATCCACTATCCCAACGCGTTTATGGAGCACATGGGGGCCAGAATTGGCTCGCTCAGTGTCAGGGGCAACATATGGCTGCTCCTGGGCCCCATTTTTGCACGTATGTATTTTTATAGCAAATGATAAAAACAGCCCCGTGTAAAGAGGGCACTCGTGTGACAGCGCATCCAGCGCCTGCAGTTTCATGATGCAAATTACAAAATACTTGTGCCCATCCAATGTGGGCACTAATTATCTGATAAAAACCTATAGGGGCTGATGGGCAATGTGCCCAGTATCTAGTTTGACTGGCCCAGACAAATAAAGAGGTCATGTCCAGAAAATCAAAAATCAGTTTTTTAATTACAACCACAATTTAGGTAATCACAAAGTGTAAAATCATTGTTGACATGGCTTTGTGGCACATGTCTGTATATTGGGGTTAATTTTTGTGTGGGGGAGTGGGCTGGGGGTCAAAATATACCCCCTACTTACCAGTGGGTCAAAAGATGGCTTTGGGCAAGCCACAAGGAATTTTGTTTTTGAAAAAGCACCAACACAAGTGTATTCATCACTTGTGTTGTCAGCACACCAAAAAAAGGCAGCACACTTTACCGCAGCTATATTTTGTGTGGTTTTTTGAAAATTCCCATTTATATTTTCTGGGAAAAAATTGGCAAATTTTTTTCATTTACCGTATTTCCTCGAAATACCCCCCCCCCCCACATTGAGTGTAAAGAGAACGTACATGCCAAATACTGCAGTTTGTGTTCTGCGTAGTGCAGAACACACGTTAAAACAATGTCGGAATCACGTTAGAACAGTGTATATACCATCTACGTACTAATATTAGTCTACATAACCTTATAAATGGCGGTTTTTGTTGTATTTTTCGACGTCTGCGTACGTTTCAGACAACTATTTCGTACTGGGATTTAAAAATTTTTCTTGTGAAATAATACCCCCCCTCGTTTAACCCCCCCCCCCTCTCGGGACCACTATGAAACAATCACCCCCCGGGGGGTATTTCGAGGAAATACGGTATCTGTAGCAGCAGAACAGGGGGGTGCCATGGGGTGCCACTTGGCATTTATGTAGGCAAATGTTGTGGGCACCCCCACAACAAATGGCAGCCATATTGGGCTGCACGTTTCCCTGTGAGATTGTGATGAAAAATGAGGTACCTGATCTCTAAATGTTCCACCAGTTTACTTTTCTGTATTCAGGGGTGAGTAAAAATAAATACTTTATGTTTATGTTTACATTGAAAAAGTTTAGTACTTTTAACAACTCTGCATTTTTGTACCGTCTTTAGCTGTTATAAGCGACTAGTATGGAATATACTCGGCTGAGCAGATAATAAACGTAAATAAACGTGAGACGTAAACGTTAACTTTTAAAGTACATATTATAGATATGAATGCACCACGCGTCAGCATGAAATAGCCCACCAACGTGGCATCGTTTTTATAATTTAAAAATAAAAACTACCTACCGTATTACCTAGAATTAACCCCCATCAAGATGGGCTGGGGAAATAAAATAACTCCCACTCGAAATACCCCCCCCCCGTAATGATGTACATCATGTATGCATGTACATGATGTTTTTATGTCCAAATAAATATATTTATCCTGTTTGGACACATTTATTACCTGTTTTGGGTACGCAAATGCCCACTATTTACTACGATCCTTACGAAAATTTCTAATAAACCCGCCCCTCGAATTTACCAAATTTTCATGGCGAAATGATAAACCCCCATGGGGGTATTTCGAGGTACTACGGTACTTAGTTTTGTATTTCAAAGGTTCTTGAAGTAACTTCTTCACTGCGACGATGCACTATTGACTTTATTTCACTGTTATTTTATATTCATTTACACAGGATATTTATTTCTCAAAAAAAAACAAATCGAAAAATAGTCGAACAAATGGGTATTTATATTTATATGAAGGTAAATAAATAAGTACGAAACAGTATCTGATTCCGCACCTCGCGACGTAATAAATCGAGTGACCAGCCTTCTAATTGACAAGTATTTACATGACAAGTTAAATGTAAAAATTCTCATCACTGACAATTTCACTTGACAGGACGCGCAATGGGTATCAGGTAAACAAACAAAAAAATTAAAAAGTGGGCTATTTCGAACATTGTTGCGAAAAAAAACGATTAAAATGGGCTTCAATTTTCACAGTTGGGCGGAATGCAAAGGGCGAGGCAGCTCATTATGCCTATAGAAACGAATGTAGAAAAAAGTGGAATTGCAAAGGCCTACAATTTACCGTAAATCCTCAAATAAGTCCCCGGGAGTTATTTTTTGTTAGACTTATTTGAGTGAGGATCATTTATTTGAGTGAGGATGATGAATCCTACTAACGGAAGTAGGGTTTATCGTTTATCACCCGGTGGAATTTTTTTGTTGGTGAAAGTCGATTTGAAAATGAAAAAAAAAATTTCAAATTTTTTCAAAGTTAAAAACTAGTCAAACATCTTACGCACTGAGGAGATTTATTCAAGCGAGGGTGAAAATATTCCTCCACTCGTCCAACAGGGGGGGGGGGGGTATTCAAGTGTGGGGACTTATTAAAGGATTTATGGTATATACCGGATATTTAATTGAAATGAACGGTTAATTCCACATGCTTAATCGAATTGTATGAAAAATCGCCGAGAGTTGCGGACCAGTAGCACTAAATAAATTTATAACGTAAATTAAATTGAAAATGCAAAAAGCAATTTGAGCAAATCCATTAGGAAAGAAAGATCGCCAAAAATTATTGAACCTCGTACTCCACGAAAAACGTTTTGCTCTAGCGAATTTCGTGCTTCCAAAACAATTAAAAAACCGTATTCCCTCGAATTATCCCCCACGGGAGTTATTATTAATCTTACAAAATGGTCGGATGGGTTATTCCAGGGAATACGGTATGCATCCAGCTGCCAAAACAGAAAAGGTGGGGCAAAGTTAATTAGTCCGACACGTCTGAAATAACAAACAATTAGTGGACTAACCAAATTTTGCGCCAATGCAATAATTTATCTAAATATTTATTGTATTTACAGTCAGCCAAACGAAAGCACTACCGTAAACGCAACGAATAAAAACGACAGAGCAAAAAAAACATCAGTGAAAGCAAGATGCGCGCCGCTTCAAAGTGCCAAATGCGATTAAAAATTCAAAAAAATTGATCAGGAAAAAATGGTGAATAACAAACGCTAAGCTGTTCACAATGGAGGCAAATTTCGCAAGTTGCCTAATTAAAAAACCCAGTGATAAGTGGTAAAAAGTTTACTTTAAAGAAAATTCAATTAGTGATATAATTGTGCGTGTCTTTTTGTCACTTGACTCACAACTGAAAGTTGACAACTTGTGGAATAGAACAAGCGACAAAATTGAACAAAAAAATTGCCTTAACATCACATCAGGACCTCTTAACTCTAGCATTCAAAAAAGCTTGGATCAAATCCCTCCAGCCGCCGAACAATTGCCCAACCAAAAGAAAGACGATTAAAATGCCCAGCAAGGCAGCAGAACGGTTCCTAGACCCGGAAATCGGTTTTACAGAATCCAAAATGACCGCCGCGCAGTACATTACCTGGGGGCAGTCGCAGACCCTGTAAAATGCCCTGTAAAATGTCAAGTGTTATGCAAAGTGTCAAAAGTCATGTAAAATGCCCGGTAAAATGGCAAACGTACGTTTGCCATTTTACCGGGCATTTTACACGACTTTCGACACTTTGCATGACATTTGACATTTTACAAGGCATTTTACACAGTCTGGGACTGGCACCAGTTTGATTAACTCCACAGCTACGTTGGCGACACGAAGGCCCAGTTCATGAGAAGCGCCGGGCATCTGCGAATTGAATTGACGTTGGCGATTTGCCAGCAAATTGATGGTTGAGTTGTTTTTTTACTTCCATGTGTGAATAGTTCCCCGTTTTCTAAAAATCGTTATGCCCTTCACGCCGATCCATGTAACTACGTGAAATGTAAATGTGGCAGAAAATGTGCCATGTTTGTCATATTTATAAAAGCCGCGGTAAACCAGCAAAAAATCTCGACAATTACATTTCTACTGAATTTGTCAGACACCTTACAGAACATGAATTGCCTTTAATGAACTGGATGGAAAGATGAATGATACCATAATTTCACGAATAAGATCACGTGAAAAACTGCACCAAATTAACCCAAAGTGAGAGCAATGTGATAAATGATGTAAATTTTTTTTGAATGTTTATTCTTTTCTTCAGATGGGATATGGTAGATTCATTGTAAGGTGCTCAAACACTCAACTTCACTCAAAACCCCCAAACTCACCCTCAACCCAGTCTCCCCCCTCGAAATACTCTCGCACTTCTGCTCGACCACGGCCAGTCGATTCGCGGTCGACTCAAACATTTCATTCAAATCGCGCATCGCCTCGACCCGTTGATATTCGAGTCGACCGGCCACGTGTTGCATTTCGTGTCGCAGAGCGGCGGATTCCGCTTGTTGCAATTCCATCATATCGTTGAGTTGTTCTTCTAGGCGCTGTGGGGGGGGGGGTTGTTTGAGGGGTTGCTTGAGGTTGATGGTTGGGGGTTGCTGGGAGATTCACACGAGTTGACCTCGACACACGAGTATAGACCCTGTAAATGCCTTGTAAAGTGTCAAATGTTGTTAAAATTGTCAGACATCATATAAAACGTCGTGAAAAATGGAAAAGGTCCAATAAAAAAGAAGATTTAACATTTTACATTACTTTTGGCAGGTTGCATGACATATGACAATTTACAGAGTGTGAGAGTGGTCCCTGCCTTGATCAAAATTAAGGAAATTCTCGACTCAAGTATCCGAACATAGGCTGAAAGCTGAATAGTGCCGCTCGGCGCTACCCACAAAATATCTCAGGCCAAATATCTGCAGTCAGAGCAAACATAAAATATTTCGTAAACCGTTTCCAAACCAACCAGCACAACAAAAGAGCCTTTTGATCTATGGGCGAATTCTAAGTATTTAAAAGTTATGTAGGTATCAGTTTTAGTGAATGAAGTGACTCATTCATTTAATGAATGAATCGGTACGAGTGAAGTCATAACCCTATGGACTCCGGAATATGTCCATAAAAACTGATACATAACTTTCAAATATATAGAATTCGCCCACACGTCAAAAAGACTCCTCTAAAAATACTCTGCTACCACCCCAAAAACACCCCCCCTCCTACCTGGCACCTAAACCTCTCCTCATGCAAGCTACTATGAAAGTAGCCCGCCTCCGACTGCAAGCCCGCCTTGAGTTGCTCCAACTTGGTGTCCATCGTGTCGTAGCGCCTGCGCAGCTCGCACAGCTCGTCGAGCAGGGGCTGCAGCAAGGCGCCGCTGCTTCCAGCGTCTGGGTACATTCGTCTGAGGGGGTGGGGGTAGTTACAGAGCCTGTAAAATGTCATGTAAAGTGTGAAATGTCATGGGAAGTGTGAAAAGTCATGTAAAATGCTCTGCAAAATGGCAAACGTACGTTTGTCATTTTCCATTGCATTTTACACGTCTTTTGACATTTTGCGTGACATTTTCCAGGGTATTTCATATGACTTTTGACACGTCGCATGACATTTTACAGTTCATTTTACATGATCTTTGAAGCTTTGCATGACATTTGACATATTACAGGGCATTTTACGTGACTTTTGAAGCTTTGCAATGTTTACAATGTTCCAGCTTTTCATGACTCATACACTTTCACCCTTACCAGAGACAGCCCTAAAATCACACCCAAAATACCCCCCACCCCCCAAAAAAACAACCCCCCTCACAACCGCACTTTCTCAAATCATCCATGGAATGCTGAATGGGCTCGGGGGGCGGCGGCGCCGAACCATTATCATTATCGTTATCATTGCTGTCGCGCGGCTGATCTGCCGCATTTTTGTCGCCCATAGTTGTTTGAGCCGCGCCGCCCGCAGATTGTCCCATTGGACGATTTGATACTGATTTTGACGCCACGCTGCTAGTTGTGGGGTCTGTGGGGGGAGGGGGTTGGGGTGGGGGGTTTTGTGTGTGTGTGGGGGGGTTGTTAGTCTGAATTGACGATACGATTTACTGTGCGGAAGGGATGTACTCGGCGGATAGTAAAGTATGCGTGCAAAATAAGTTATGTCTTAGTTGATAACACGCGAGCAGAATACTTATGCACACACATTCACAAAAAAATATTTTAAAAATAAAAATGCGTAGTCGCGTGCCGTGCATGCGACAAAAGTTTTTCCTGAACTGTTTTTTCTTAGTTTTTTCTGGAACATTTTGATTTTATTAACGATGACGTCATGATGGAGTGTTTCCTTCAGAAAATGCATAGCATGCTATCCGCGGAGTATACCTGCAAATTGAATAAAACATAATCACTGAACTTCCCTGCGACAAACCGGCTGCAAACCCCGAAATAACACCTGGGACTCGTCACGAATCCCGTAAAATTCCATGAAAAGCGTCAATTTATGGTGATTATGCTTCTCCGTTTTACCGGGAATTTTTCACTAACACCGACACACGGGAAATACTTTTCAAAGTTTTGCCTGAAATCTTATAGGGTGCGGGACTGACCCATGTCGGAAGTTAATATTTATCTACATATAAACACACATACCGTATATCCCGGAATAAGACCCCAGGGGAGTTATTATTTCGGCAGAAATTTTGGAGGAATTTGTTCAGGAGAGATATTATTCTTTAGAACTGTCAGGAAAACTTGCACTTTACCCATTCTATGAATGCATTGCATCAACTCATGTAATCCAGGTATTTAACAGTTCAACAACAACAATAACAAGGTATCCATGCTAAAATTTGTGTTCATCGGAATTCGTATCATTCAAATCATAGACGAAAAAAGGTCTAAATTTCTGGCGGTGACAGGCAGTGACAGGCATTTCAGAGGCGGTGACACCTGGGGCCAGATTTAATACTCCCTACAGATTTGTAGGGTAGGGCGTACGCCCGATAGATTTTTTAAAGTTCAGCCGCATCGACGCACATGCACCGAGAGCAATGCGGTTTGTAAAATACACGAAACTATCCCTTAAGGTCGCCGATATTGCAATATAACGTATATCGCTTCGATTTTGGCTAGGAAATCACGATTTCGTCATTTCTTGACCGTCTGCCAATTCGTTTTTTATTTTATTTTGTCGGGCGGGTTACTCGCACACGCACACTGCGTAGCTCAAATGAAATGAGCACAAAAATTCTGCACAAAAAATCATTCACAAAAAAGGGACACTGAACTTTTGATCAATTTGTGGCAGTGATTGTCACCGCGATGACATGTAATTTTGTCGCGGTGACACCCGAAAACCAGGCGGTGACAATCACTGCGTCACCGCCACATTTTTCGTCACTGATTCAAATACACATTGTGGATACACATATCAAACACCCAGAGGGAGTTATTCAAGGGGTAGTCATATTTCCTCACCTGGCCAACAGGGGGAGTTATTCAGGGGGGTCTTATTCAAGGATATACGATACGGTACACAAACACACACACCATTAACAATAGGCGGCACATCGCTTTTACCCCGTCTGTGCGTCGGCGTGAATCCGGCCAAATTTCTCGGGTACCCGTCGGAACCGGGTCCTGGGGCGCTTCGTCCATTGGGCATTTCGTCCCGCGTCGATTCGGCCGAGTGCGTGTAGAATGTAGGTTGATTTGTCCCGCGCAGTTGGGGGGAACGGGACGATGAGGGACCGCTGTCTTCTGAATGTGCGAGGGACGGTGTTTGGGAGAGTTTTTGTGAATTTTGTCATGGAATGTGCTGCTTTTATTTATTTGCGACGTTTGGGAAAAGTATAGGAAGGTAATGAATTTGCATCTGCATAAGCAGGAAGTTGAATATACCTAATTTTCTACAGAAATCATTTTTTTTGTTGGAAAAACTCAAAATTCAGCTATGTGTCCATCAACTACTCTTGACGGAGGTTATAAATGACTTATTCCGGTCAACTCAAATGCGTGCAAAACCAGTGTATGAGTTTCCATTTTTTGAAATTTCAGTTGAAAATATTAATATTGGTGCCATTTTGCCGTGGCACTATTATGTTTGCTATTGGCATATATGTACAACTTCTATTGGCACCAGCACCAAATCTCAAACTTTCAGTACGCAACCGAACCCAGTACGCAACCGAACCCAGTACGCAACTCGTCAACTAGTTCGCGGGTCGCAACACTCCTTTCAAAAAAAAATTCCCGCAACCCAAACCGACTATCAGCCAAGTGCGCCTGCGCGTGAATGTTGTCAGCGGAGCCGAACTGCTTGCGCAAGCGCGACGCCAAGTCGCGCGGCATCGCCATCATGGAGCTGAGAGAAATGTTGCAACATTGTGTCTTTCGTCGGTGACTTGGGTCTGGGGGCACTCATGGACCCTGTAAAATGACTTGTAAAATGTCAAATGTCATTTAAAAAGTGTCAAAGGTCATGTAAAATGCCGGGGAAAATGGCAAATGTCATATTACAGGTAGGGATGGCCGATGTTTTTTAAACCGTTTTATTTATAATAAAAAATGTTTTTTTTAAATAAAAAAACAGGGTCGTTAAAAACATTTTTTAGCCGATCCCAAATTACAGGGTTATTTACATGACTTTTGACACTATGAATCACTTTTGACACTTGCATGACGTTTGACACTTTACAGGGTTAGCGAGTGGCGCCTGGAGCGGGTAGAGTTCAGTTATTTTTTAATTTTCACAAGGGCACAGGCTGAATATGATTTTTTTACTCAGGGGCCAGTTCCGCCAACTGTCAAGCGACAGGAAAAGTGATAAGACAAGTCGTAATTTGTCAAGTCATAGATAGGGCAAGTTAAATATTTCCATTCACAAATTTACACCACTTATTTATGACTTTTCTGAAAATTTAAATATTATTTTTGCCACTCAACAACTAGGGAAATAGTCCCTGGTAAATAAAAATTTGTATTACGACTGTGAATATGTTGTGGTTTGGTGCAGTTTGTTTCAGAAAAGTTTGGTTTTATAAATATTAGAAATGTTTCATACCACTCTAGATAAATACGTTAGTTCATATTTAGGTAAATGTGTGATTGCATATATGCAAAAACGACTTTGTGCAAATCAAAACCAAAGGGCGCACACACAGTAGTTGAGATTAAAATTCGTGTCAACTAAATTCAACTAGATTTTGGTCAATTATGTGATTTCAACTTTCTTATGCGATAAAGCATACCTAGTTATTTCATATCGTGACACTTAATTTTCATCGTGTGGTGCTTTTAAATTTATTTGTGTTAATTAGTTGATGACTTTCAGTTGACACGAATTGCGATGTCAACTAGTGTATGTGGGCCCAATTAGCAGCCACAAGCGAGCACACGCAGAGACACACGTGACGCACGAACGACTTGAAAATTATGCATGATTATCATGAACACACGGTGAAATTTCACCTAAAATAAGCACTGCATACATTTTGTAACGGAGCTAAGCAGGCAAAAACACAATTCATGTAATTCGATGGCACGAATCGTTTTTAACCCAAGAGAGTGCAGATTCATGCAAAAAGCGCGTGCTTTGAGTCCAGGGGGCAGTCATAGACCATGAAAAATGCCTTGTAAAATGTCAAATGTCATGCATTGTCAAAAGTCATGTAAAATTACTTGGAAAATGGCAAACGTATTTTATTTACTTTTGTCATTTGCCAGGGCGTTTTACATGACTTTTCACACTTTGCATGACATTTGACATTTTACAGGGCCTGGGACTGCCACCAGACGAACTTTTTCAACAAGTTGAAATTACGGCTAAAATGTGTCACGTAAATAATTACAGTAAGATTTTGTTTTGCATGAAGGATTAAATACATAGGCCTCATACATACCGTATTTAGGGCTGACCCAACAGAGATACCGTATTTCCTCAAAATACCCCCATTGAATAACCCCCCCCCATCGAAATACCCCCAGGTTTTTTCGAGCTAGGAAAAAATACCCTCCCCCCTCGAAATACCCGCCGTCTGAAACAATGTACATCATGTATGCAATGTACATGATGTATTTATTGCTGCCAGTTTGCATCGCAGCTACACATATACACTAGTTTATATAGCGATGTACGTTGAATGTCCCATTATCCTATTTAGTCACGTTAATTACCTGTTTTAGGTATGTAAAAGCGTGTTCCTTACCATTAATTTCACGAAAATTTCAGACGAAATAATGAACCCCCGTCGAATAACCCCCTCCTCGAAATACCCCCACCCTCAGTATTTCCACCATGAAAAATACCCCCCCCCTGGGGGTATTTCGAGTAAATACGGTAAATAGGAAAAAAACGTTTCCGTCGAGTTCATGTATTTACAAATGAGAAAACATTTGGCCTTCACACACTACTTTGCACAATGACTTGGTGAAAACTGAAATGGCGACATCTAGTGTACACTTATTGTATGCCATATGTGTTTTTGTTATAAAATTTACAAAGTTAAACTTTTATTAATTTAAATTCAAAATTAAATTAAATCATTCAACTGAGTAGATTAATTTGCATTTGAAAAAATTTCAATTTTCACCGGAGTCACGGTGCAAACTAGTGTGTGTAGGCACTATGGCGCAGTCATTGGGTAGCTATTAATTGGCCATTGATCAATGTAACGACGGGAAAAGCCATTTTACATTGCCTGATGGACCGTATTTTATTTGAATTTACATTAGCTGACGTAAAATGGGAATTTTTTGATCATAAAATTGATTTCTCATCAAGCACTGATGCGCACCGACTCACACTGGAATAGGGACGATAAAAAGCGTTTTTTAACGACCCCAGTTTAAAAAAGCATAGTGCATAAGTACTGTACTAAAAAACTTTGGCTGCGGTTTAAAAAGACGGTTTCGATGCTTGCTTTTTTAAAAAAACATTTGAAAAAACCCCTATTTGAAAACCCTTGGCTATCTCTACTCTGGAACATGAAAAATATCATGGTTATTTCTTCATGATAAATTGCGAATGTATGCTATTTTTAACAAAAAAATTATAATATATATTAAATTGATAATATATTTTTTATAATATATAAAATATCTAATATATAGGTATACGAAATCATACGTGACACGTTTTACCTGCAATTTCAACATTTTAGTCTCAGCACAACGAGAATTCTCGAGTTTTTCGTGCTACAAAATCGTAAAAATAAATTACTTTCCCAAAAAAATCGAAAACTCAAAAAATCTCGATTAATTTCGCAAATGCAAAAAAAACAGCAGCGATAGACGCGCGAATTTTTTTTTAATTCCACCGACAAAACCGACCTCGTAGTGTGCTCGGCTATGCCTTTTAGATTGGCGCGGACGCCCCTACAAACCGTAAAGTTGCAATTTTGCGTTGCAAAGTTGCGTTTGCAAAGCGGCATTCGTATGCGATTTAAAACCCTAAGACTCGCACGGCAGGCGCCTAGGATGCCATACGTCATGACAGGTGCAAAATGGCCTTTTTGGATGCATATAACCCGCCACCAATCATTGAGGTGCAAGTAAGGGGTGCCAGTGAGGGGGGTGGGGGGGGGGTGCAAAGGTGTAGTCTACTGACGCCACACCTTACAATGAAATCTACCATATCCGATCTAAATAAACGGACAGACATAACATTTTTCTCATCACATTACATTGCTCCCACTTATGGTTAATTCGGTAAAAACTTTTTTACGCGACGTTATTCATCAAAATATGGTAGCATTCAGTGTTATGTTCGTCCATTCAGTGTGTGATATACGTTCAACGCCCCTTGAGGTAAATATTTATCTTAATAGGAGTGTCAACTAGGTATTGTGACATATTTATCAAACGAAAAATTTACTAGCTCAAAAAGTATACCTAGAAGACATATGCTGTCAAAACATTTTTGAAGATCGCACTGTTCGCATCAAAAATTTGGGACGTTTCCAAGGAATTTTTTGACATACAATTTTGATGCATAAATAGAACATCGGCCAAAACATGGTGAGCGATCAATGGTTTAAGTAATGTAAATATTTTCATGATATTTTACCAAGCGTCAAGCGCCACCGTCAAGATTTGCACCGCCCCCAACCCCAGAACTCACTGGCATGTTTTTAGTGCATATGCAGGCTTAAATTCACATTTCATCATGCAAAATCGGAGTCTCCATGAGTTTTCTCCACCATTCAACAAAACCCTTCTCCCACTCTCGATTTTGCGCAGACGCTTTTGCATGTGCAAAAAAACAATGACTCTTCAAAACCAGCCCTCAAAAACACGATCCATCTAAAAACGGAAGCGAACCTCAAACCCCCGAGTGCAGTGGATGCAAATCCGTGCTGGCCATCTCCATCGGAACCGGTCGCGGCGCCGTCGAAATCCACGCCCGAATCGAGTTCGTCTAGACGAGTTTGGCACACGGCCAACTTTTCCTGGAAAGGTGTGATTTTGTGAGTGTTTGGTACTCGTTTATACATATTTGACAACATGAGTTCTACGGATCAGGTGCCAGTTCCGCAAGTGGAGAAGTGAAAGCGCAAACGGCAAAAGCCACGTGAAATGGCAAAAGCGATGTAAAATGGCAAGCAAATCGGCAAACGCGAAGTAAGATGAGAAGTGCGATCACATTTGTTTAGCACATTTGTTTTTAACCTTGACTTGCCATTTTATTTCGCTTTTGCCAATTTACTTGCCATTTCACTTCACTTTTGCCATTTCACTTCGCTTTTGCCATTTTACTGCTCACTTCTCCACTTGCGGAACTGGCGCCAGATTAACATTTATACTTACCGTATTTCTTCTAATAGAACGGCATACCTCCAATAGAACGGAATACCTCCAATAGAAGGGCACCTCTAATAGAAGGGCAAATCCAATAGAACGACAGGTTTCGGCACTTTTTCCACCCACGAAAAAATAGAACGGCAGCCTCCAACACAACGGCAGGTAAAAACTTTGACGAAAAAGATAGAACGGCACTCTTCTATTGGAAGAAACATGGCAACCGAACGCGAAAAAATCACAAAAATCCCAATAACCCAACCCACCCTGAGTTGATTAGTCTCATGAGTGTGCTTCTTATTGCGCTTCTCGAAATGCTGCCTGACGCGCGCCAATTGCGGATTATTGTCGGGGGCGCCGTCGGTCGCAGTGCCGCCGCCCAGTTGTCTCGACATCCGGCAGAATTCGTCTACTTCGGCTGGGGGGGGGGTTGTTTGGGGTTGGGGGTAGAAATTTGCAAAACGTGTATCCTCGATTAAACCTCGGTGTTAGCTAACTGAGGAAAAAGTAATCCTCACACCTCGAAATACTGCCCCCTCTTTTATGGGTGGCTCCCCTGGGGACTATACGGTATGCAGGATCGTGACAGTGCAGTGAACAGGATTTGACCGCAAAATGAAAGAGAAAAACAGAAGATTTTGGTCTCGATTGATTTTTCTCAAGTTGCGGAAAAATGTTTAGATGCTGCGCGCGGTCAGCGCGCAAATGACATTCATGAATGTATGTGAGGGTTGGACAGGAGTGCTTACGCATTCGTATTTACCTGGGCGACTGCGTCATACACAGTGTGCGTCATCATAAGCGTTTTGTTGGCGATTTGAAAAGTTCAGACTACCTAGGAAAGTATCACCAAAATCGCCGTAACATCCGCAAAACCGCAACCCCCCAGAAAACCCCCCAAAACGCACCCTCCTGCATCAGCGCCACCCCCCTCAATTTCTCCTTAATCTGGTCCATTTTCCCGATCAACTTGGACCTCTCGTCTTTGCCATCGCCGCGACCATCCGAATTTCTTCGATTCCGATTTTGTGGGTCACCCCCCGCTGAACTCGTGGAGCCGCCCGCGGACTGGGGGAGGTCCTGCTGGGGAGGGGGGGGGTAATTTTGGGTACCCCTTTTTGAGGGTGATGGGACTTTTTTGGTGGTTTCTGTTTTTGACGGGTGTGGATTTTTTGATGATCTGGTGTGATGAACTTCAATGGAGTGTTGTCGCTGAAAAGGACTGTGTAAAAAAGTAAAAATGGGGGGAAAATGGCAAAACGCCGGAAAAAAATTCTCGCACCCCCCCCCCCCAAGATAGACTATGGTGGGAAATAGTAGGCCCAAAATCCCACATCACAATATTTACATAGCAGTCACAAACGCAAAAAATCGCATTCATTTAGAAGTTTCTCCTCACACAATCATAAATCCAGCGCACTCACATACTGGCCGATGAAAAATTGGGGCACTGAATGAATACTTTGCAGTTGCCGTCCGGACGTCAAATTGTCGCCCGGCGCCAAATATTCACTCGCAGTGGACTTTTTGGCGCCGAAACGAGGGGTGAGCATTTTTTGTTTAGAATTTAGTATTTTGGGACGTTAATTAAATGCCTGATGTTGAAATTTGCTGGCAGATTGACAAAAAATTAGATTGGGTGGGCGGCAGTCAGTATGGCCCCACACACGCTAGTTGACATCAAAATTAGTGTGTACTAAATGTTGGTTGATTATGTCACTTCAATATTCCTATGTGATAGAGCACCATTTATTTTATATCGTGACACTTGATTTTCATTGTTTCTGTCAAGTGTGACGCTTTAAAGTTTTTGTGTGTTATTTAGTTAAATTCAATTGACTTTTTTTTGAGATGTGAACTAGTGTGCGTGGGCTCTATGTAGAGAACACAAAATGGGAACACTTAAAGCGAACTTTATGGGCAATGCGGTGCTCGTTCTGTGACGTTAAAACACAAGTCTCAAATGATTGACCTACCGACACTACTTAATGAAGCAATATAATACCTCATTTATACAAATACGTGACTGCCTAACGTACTATTTGAACACGAACATAAATGGAGTGAGGAAATTCCAGTGAAATGACAAATTGTCAGTTGTCATAATTCCATCCAGAGACAAGAACGTCCATCTTATTTCAGTGAACAGACAATAAAACTCTTATTAAATAAGATCCAATTTACATTTATGGAACGAATGCTCACTGCGAAGGTAAATATTCTAACAAACCCATTTAAGACAGTGACCTTTCACATTTGTACAATCTCATAAAAGGGACACACTGAACCTAGGTTCAAATTCCCAAAGCCCCAAGACAATTTACATAAGATAATTGAGACTGCGTGTTGCCATACACTGAAGGTGCATGAAACTTGGCTTAAGCTAAGCTTAACTTTGCATGGAAATGTGCAGTCAATGGGAAGTCACATGCTTTGTCCGGTCTTCCTTAAAATAAAAACATTTTGTGCGGTCTTCCGTGAAATAAAAACATTTTATCATTGACATGCCAGCATTACTGTACACTGAAACAGGCTTAACCAGCATCAGGGTTTGAAAACGTTCTTAGCGTGTGACCATTTAAAAAAAAGTTTTTAAAAAGAAAAAGATTTTTTTTAAATACCTTGTGCTGGAGCAAGTATTTATGAGCGTGGGTAATTCAGGCGGCATGGTGTATCGCAATAGACATTCTTATCAAAAATTGTTGTGCAGTCAGAATGGCTAAATAGGTAAAAGTTGATTTCTGCTAAATTGTCAATTCTCGCGAATACATATCGCATAAATCTATAAAAATCGATTTGATCGATTCTAAAAAACGCTTGACCAAACCCTGCCAACCCTACCTAACCCTCACAAAGAGCAGAGCTACATCAAACTTCGTAGCGGTATGACGCAAGTGGCGGAATGTATTTATACACTGGGGCTCAAGAGCCAAAAGCTTCGCTCAATACTATATAGCATGCGAGTATACCATGCTAACCTAACATGAACATGTATTTAGGTAAACATGCAGTGAGCACCAAGTGCCAGTCACAGACACTGTAAAAATGTCAAATGTCATGTAACATGCCGTGGAAAATGGCGAACGTACGTTTGTCAGTTTACACGACTTGGCAAGTTTACAATTTCTGGAGTTAATTCAAGTTTCAAAAAAAATGAAAGAAGATTTGCAAGCACACAAATTCATTCTTATTTTACTGGCCCTGGATTTTTTGTCAAACGCTACCAGGTGCCAATCCCAGAGCCTGTAAAATGTCAAATGTCATGCAGAGTGTCAAAAGTCACGTAAAATGCCATGAAAATGGCACACACGTTTGCCATTTTGCAGGGGATTTTACATGACTTTTGACACTATGCATGATATTTGACATTTTACAGTGTCTGGGACTGCCCCCACTGGTGTTTTGAAAGAGCCATGGCGCTAACGCCAGTGGAAAAGGATGGGACCTTTGAGGTGCCTCCTTGACTGACACATTGCCTTTTTTGCTTTTTACGAAGAGAGTGTCTCTTTGCAAGTGTAACGCATTTATATTACGATTCATAAAACACTTTTTTGGTAAGCCAGGCTTTTTGGGGTAGATATTACAAACAGACATATATTTATTTCCTCATTGGTCCTGCACACACTAGTTTTAACCGTGACTTCTGTGAAAACTGAAATGGCGACATGGCGACATTCAGCCTACTCTCATTGTATTCTATATGTGTTGTAGTTGTCAAATTTGCAAATTTAAACTTTCATTAATTTAAATTCATATAAAAATTTTAAAAAATCATTCAACAGAGTTGATTAATCTGCATTTGGAAAAAATTCAGTTTTCCCACGAAGTCACGGTGAAAACTAGTGTGTGTAGGCACATTATTTCTCCCACTTGGCGCCACAAATTGAAAAGGCCAACACCAAAATCCCGGCGCCAATTACACACACAGCGCCAGTCAATTCAACACTCGAAGGTCTCCCTCCAGCGGGCGGAACTCAGTGACTAGACATTCGCATGCAATTGCACGTTCCACATAGTTCACCTAGATGACATTAATAAAGCTTACTTTAGATGGCATTACTTTGCAAGGTGTGAAAATGCAGAAACTACTCACCGTATTTCTTCTAATAGAACAGCGCCGTTCTATTTTTTCGTCAACTTTTTTTTACCTGCCTTCTATTGGAGGTGCCGTTCTATTGGAGGCTGCCGTTCTATTTTTGTCTTGAAACTATTTCACTTGATTTTCATTTGAACAAAGTATTTTTAGTAAGACATGGGCGACATTTAAATATTAGAGCATCAATTTAAACAAAACCCAATAATGAAAACAACCCCTAAATCAAAGTTCTGAACACCATGGATTTATTCACCACCCACGTTTAAAATATTTTTGTGTTTTGGCACTGCACAACGTAATTTCTACCTGCCGTTCTATTGGAGGCTGCCGTTCTATTCGACACTGAAACAACCGCGAGTGAGGTAACTCAGTCGGGGGGACAAACAATAACAAACACAAAACTGAAACGATCAGAAAAACAACGTGAGGTGGGGAGAACAACAGGAATACTAAGACAAAAACAAAAGGGGGTAAAAATTGGTGGGAACAACAACGAAAAATCAAAAAAGAAAGTCCGATGGGGGAACAATTTGGTACTGATGTACCAAAATGTGCGCTCAGCACGACGGAAACAAGTGCAAATCAAATCACTACTTGACAGGGATTACTATGATATTGTAATTCTGGGGGAAGCCAATGTGACAACAAGATTAGACACAACGGAACATGGCGACTACAACCTAACTGTTGTGAAAAAGCCAGATCACGCGAACGGTGGATTTCTGGTGTATATCCGGAAATCGCTAACTTCGTACATGCAAGGATCTGTCACATCGAGGGGTTGGGAGAGCAACACAGTGGCAATGACAGTGTCTACTCTTGCGGGGAAAGTGGATATTATAGGTGTCTATCTGGTTGATCAAGGAAGGGTGAATAGGGACGTGACACAAAAGGATGCGAACGCAGAAATTTTGCAAGACATATCTGCAGCCATTATGGAAAATAGACGAATCAACAGGGACACTATGGTGATCGGAGACTTCAATGCGGCGCTGGGATCGGACTTATTGGGTCTGGGACGATGCAATGATGTGAGCACAAGTAACAGCAGACTGTTCAGAGGTTGGTTGGACTCAACACAGATGGAGGTGATAGATAACGCAAAAGGGCAATGGTGGACATTCGAAAGCGGAATGACAAAAACAAGGATAGATTACTGCCTACTGGACAGTCAATCGACATCAACTTCAGCAACGGTGATGAATCTCGGCCATGCTAACAGTCCAGTATTGTCAGATCACAGCGCTCTAGAAGTAGATATCAAGTTGGAAACCAAAGGTCTGGGAGAGAAAGGCCAGGGAAATGAAGGACAAGAATGGTCAATCAGAGGAAAGGCGAAATCGACAAAATTCCTGATGGAGATTGAGAAAACACTGGATTGGGAGAACCTACCGGAAAACTACGACGCCGTGCTGTCCTTATTACAGCACAGGGCGAAGGAGTGGTTCAGTAGGAAGCCTAAAAGACACCAAGAAACAAAACAGAGCAAGAAAATAAAGGCTATCAAAAGAGAACTTGGACAGAACCGAAGAGCGTTGCATGAAGGTCGTCTTGGACTCGAGGCCTATCGGGAGTGCAGAAAAGGGAGTCTAAGGGCAATAAGAGAGCAAGAACGAGAATGCCACGAGGAGAAGCTGGATCTGATGTTGGAACGGGAACTAAAGTATGGGATAGAGCACACAAACCTGTACCGACTGGCAAGCAAACTGCGGGAGGCGGACGTGAAATACCCAATGCTGAAAAAAGGTGCACACCAGTGCAAAGACGATGATGAACAACGACAGGTTCTGACTGATTTCTGGAAAAGGATCCAAGACCCAAATCCCGCCGCAAGCAAATACGAAACCGATGAAGGTATGAAGGCTGTCATAGATGAGGACTTAGCAACACTCATGGACAGTGAGATTTCCAAATCGGAAACGCTAGATGCCTGCAGGAGGCTGAAATTGGGTAAGTCGGCGGGAACAACAGGGATATCACACGAAATGATAAGAATGCCAGGGGTGAAGCTACTTCATGTATTGACCGAACAAATGAACAGATGGTTTAACAAGGAAGAGCGAATTCCGGAAAAAGCACAGACCTGCAAACTAGTTCTACTGCACAAAAAGGGAGACAAGTCAGACGTCAACAACTACAGAACGGTGGGCATACAGTGCAATCTCCTAAAACTGTATTGCTCCATATTGAATAAACGTTTGATGACAGCATTTGAAAGAAACAATGCATTTGGAGACATGCAAGCTGGGTTCAGAGCAAATAGAAGAACAACAGATAACCATGTAATAATACAAGGCTGTCTGGTGGAGACGAATAAACTATCAATGTGCAGCGTGGATGCGGTGAAAGCATTTGACAGGGTGGACAGAAGCAGACTGTGGACTAAACTACAAGATTACGGCTACGGACCAAAACTTCGAGCCGCAATAAGAAGCACGTATGATGACCAAAAGTGTTTCCTCCAATATAACAACGTTCGGACTAAAAACCTAGAATACCCACACGGAGTGAGACAGGGATGTTGTTTAAGTCCAACACTGTACGTACTGTACATGGCGGACTTACGAACGAAATTGGAGAAATGCGGCTTGGGGGCAAAATTGGGAGAAAAAAGGATACCAGCAGGATTTTTTGTGGATGACGTCATTCTCCTAGCGAACACAGACGAGGAACTGCAGAAGATCATGGACATTTTCACGGAATGGAGCTATGATTGGGGAGTGGGAATTAGTGAGAAAAAAAGCATGATTCTGCACTTTAGAAGAAAAGCAGATCCGACACGAAAATGGAATCTGGGTATAGGAGTGGATGGAGCGAAACAACAAATTGGAGAGTGCGACGAAACAACCTACTTGGGAATCAGACTCTGTAGTGGAAACGATCCTTTCAAAGTGCAAAAACAGAGATATGTGGAGAAAGCTGTGAATGGTAGGTTTCTGGCAGGGGAGGTTGCTAAGCACAGCAGGAGAAAAATTTGGGCACTCAACATGCTATGGGGGACGTATGTGGCAAGCACGGTTATGTATGGCGTGGAGATAACAGGGGTTTCGAAAACATCGTTGCGACAAATGACAAGCGTGCAGATGGGTCTGTATCGCAAATTAGGGGGGATAGGAATTCACATGTCGAACAAACTATTGGGATTGGACTGGGACATACGAACAATGGAATGTTGGTACAAATACTCGGTAATAAGGTTTAACGACTACCTGAAATCTAACAAAGCTTCGGAAACAACAAAAAAGGCAGCTGAAATATGGGGTGGAAAAAAAGGACAGGGAACAAATGTCACACTAAGAACCAACTCGCCAGCAGGGCGGAGCCAATCATCACGAGCTGAAGTGGGGTTAAGCAATGTAGGACAAACAGGAAAAACAGAAATACTCAACGCGTGCAAACATTACGGGTGGGAGATCGGACTAAAACAAAAAGGTAGTAGAAGTATCCAACGGGAAAACCAAGTACTAACGGAAATAACACCAATCATCCCTGAAACTCTGCAATCGGACGAACACGTATGGTTTTCAGGACGGCATGGATGGCTATGTAAATTGCAACAGCTACGTTTCCGGCATAACAGGGTACGACAATGGAATAACTGTCCACTATGTGAAACGCTAGGCTGGTCGTTTTGGATGACACTGAACCATTATTTGGGCCAGTGCCAACATCCTACGATAGTACTCTGGCGCAAGTCATGGGTAAGCTCGTTAAGTGAAGACTGCTGTAGCCGCCTGTGCGGGGGGTTCCCCCCCGGACTGGAGGTTACTGACATGGCAGCAACGAATTCACGACACCATGACTTCCATAGCACTGAGAGACGCGTTCCTAGTACAATCTTTGATGCGGCGGTGTGCCACAAGAAACGTAGTGAGGCGTCAATTTTCTTAGAAAACCTTATGGAAATATTAGCAGAATGGCCAGAACGCTGTGACGCTTATTCGTACACGAGCGGGACGGCCATTTCTGCACAATGACAAATATCTGAACATAGATGTACAAAACTGGTGTAGGGGATTTTAGAGTTAGAGTTGCAATGACGCTTCAATACGCTCAACGTGATGTAAGAGTTTTTCTCACCCGTAATCTGACTGATGTTTAAGATGCAATGTATTTCTGTCAATGTAAACTGGAAGGAGTCTATGAAGTGAAACCTGTGAAAAATATGAGAACTAGCAATCAAATTTTGTGACGGAAAATGCACGAAATGTGGATCAATAACAAGTCTATCAAATCAATACAAAGATGCTTTTTTGAATGCAAAATTTCAACTAACTTTTGGAAACTGGAAACAATAATGGAAATCTTTAGACTAAGGAGGTGATTAATTATGACAAAGATGTATCTGTGTGGCGTATTTCGCTTATATCCGCGTAAAACTTCACTTGGCATTTGTTACTTTGGTTTTTTTTGTGCTCGCCTTTATACGCGAGTGTTCAACCCGGGTCAGGGGTATTAGCGTGTTTTACACCGGTGTGACTGGCGATGTTGTTTGCCATTTTCCTGTATTGACTCATTTATTAGGACGCTAGGTAGTTTGTAGATTTTGTTTTTCACTAGCAATCGCAATACCTGTTATCTCATCCGCACTGACAATCACATGCCATTTCTATGCTGTAGCAGTAAGCAACGAGGTTAAAATCTCACCAAATATGACCGCAGTAAGGGTAGCCGACGGGTGTATGTTGTTATTTTTACTTGCATTTGACTTGAATAGTCCGCGCCGAGTAAACTAATTGAATTGAATTGGCGCCACAAATTGAAAAGGCCAACACCAAAATCCCGGCGCCAATTACACACACAGCGCCAGTCAATTCAACACTCGAAGGTCTCCCTCCAGCGGGCGGAACTCAGTGACTAGACATTCGCATGCAATTGCACGTTCCACATAGTTCACCTAGATGACATTAATAAAGCTTACTTTAGATGGCATTACTTTGCAAGGTGTGAAAATGCAGAAACTACTCACCGTATTTCTTCTAATAGAACAGCGCCGTTCTATTTTTTCGTCAACTTTTTTTTACCTGCCTTCTATTGGAGGTGCCGTTCTATTGGAGGCTGCCGTTCTATTTTTGTCTTGAAACTATTTCACTTGATTTTCATTTGAACAAAGTATTTTTAGTAAGACATGGGCGACATTTAAATATTAGAGCATCAATTTAAACAAAACCCAATAATGAAAACAACCCCTAAATCAAAGTTCTGAACACCATGGATTTATTCACCACCCACGTTTAAAATATTTTTGTGTTTTGGCACTGCACAACGTAATTTCTACCTGCCGTTCTATTGGAGGCTGCCGTTCTATTCTTTTAGTGGGTGTGAGTAAGTGCTTAAACCCGCCGTTCTATTGGAGGTGCCGTTCTATTGGAGGTATGCCATTCGATTAGAAGAAATACGGTAAGTGCAGAAAAGAAGGGCATTTAAGATTGAACGTTTGTTGGATAAAATCGCGTATTTTTGATCAGTGATAAGAAAATGCAGCTGTTGTAAATACGGGTAAAGTACAAAAACTTGTGCTTGTACAGAATTCACATGTGCTTGCTCATAATTCACAATTTTATTTTGGACAAAAGTGTTTTTTTATAATTTCCAGAGGGAAATCAGGCGCCACATGACCGCAAGCTCCATGAATATCTACAACATCGCATTACCACACTTTTGCTGGAACGCATCAGCAAAAATTCACACAACGGGAAATCTATTTATGTGAGCTATGGCAGCTGGAGAATTCTAAAAATTAGCTACCGTATTTGCTCGAATAATTCCACTGGGGATTTATTTTTTCGTCAGACTTTTTGAGGGGGACTATTCGAGGGGGGTATTCAAGGGGAGCACTTAATATTTCGTCAAAATTTTAATCCATGTTTAATGTACTCATTCCACAAAACATGCTTTATTAACACAATAACATGCCATTTTTCTTCAAATTAGACATATCAAATTGATCACATGCCTTACGGGGGGAGTTATTCAAAGGCTTCAAGGGGGAACTATTCAAGCAAATACGGTAATCTAAAACTTACATGCACCAATGCGCGTGCAGGATTCGAAACTTATGTGACAACTTTAAATTAGCCCCCGCAAAGCTGAAGCTGTCACATTGAATCGAACAGCGGAAAAAGTTCAGACACTGTGAATCGGGTAGCCGGTCAAAAAGTCGAGCGATTAAATTTCCGCACCAATGCTTCTGCTTGAAGTAAAAAGTGCACCATTATATAGAATTAAATTTATGTTTAAGAATAGCAATAAGTTGGCAACTCCTATCGTAACCAGAAGTGCGACTTGAACAAATTAAGTTCCAGTGATGAAAATATATGGTGCCTTACAGATAGATTTAAGTATACTCGGCGGACAGCACACCTAGTATGAAAACCTACCATAATTTAATGAATAAAATCTGGTGATAAATGTCGTAATTAATTTTTCCATAGTAAAAAACGAAATATTATGATGAAAGACTATAATTTTTGGTTCATTATTCAGATGGGTTATGGTAGGTTTTCATACTAAGTGTGATGTCCGCCGCGTATACCCTTCGCAACCCTACTTAATACTACATGCATTTAATTCATTTCATGGCAAAAAGTAATACCTTTGAAGATTCAATTTGAGTGAATCGGGGCAATAATCAGAAATAAAGGGCATTGGAAGGTGGAAAGATGACAATCGATGATAAGAATCGGGCTACCCGAAAAAAAGATTTTGTGACACTTCGATCTCCGAGACCCTGCAAAATGTCCCGGTAAAATGTCAAATTTAATGCAAAGTGTCAAAAGTCGTGTAAAATGCCCAGTTAAATGTCAAATTCATGTAAACTGCTGTGTAAAATGGTAAACGTTTGTTTGACACAATACAGAACTTTTTTACATGGCTTTTGATAATTTGCATGACATTTTTCATTATACATGGCATTTTACAGTGTCTGCGAGTGCCCTTTGGTCACCCAAATTTCAATAACTGAAACAGAACCTGGTTGGTTCAGTAAATATGCATGTCTTAAACGTGCAATATCTCAAATTCAAGTTTAATAATAGCTAAAAATAGGCACACTTCGGCTAGTTGAAAAATGGATGTATGTAAATAAATATGTACTTGACTTTGAACTCGCACTGCGAATACAAACAAACATCCACCATAAGTATCAGCTTTGAAAAGTGCAGGTAAACCCGGGCATTTTTGTGAACGCTGCTGTGAAACCACCTGACATCAACGACAGGTGAAATGAACGCAATTTTTACTGAAAATTTGACCAAAAAGCATAGAAATTGTTTCAACGCACAGTAGCCACTATGTATTCATGTCTTTTTGGTATAGTGTGGTCATTCATTCTCCCATGATGAGCTGAGAGTGGGATAAAAATAAAAATGAGAAATTCAAGTCATTTTTTCTGGTAGAATGGAATGGCCGTGATATGACATGGGGCATATTTCAAGATTTCACTTTTAGATTTCACTAAATACGGTAGAATTTCTGAAGATGGACTAATGAATATGAAAGTATCAGATGTCAGAACTGAAGCATACTTATCGTCTATATATTTCATTCGACATTAAGAAGCTTGGAATTTGAGAACCTTTGCTAATTGGTCTATCCGGAAGTAAATAAGCATGAAAAAAATTCTGGTTGTTATTACAAATATCAGATTGGAAAGAAAGTTATTTCCAGCTAAAACTGAAAGAAACGTTCTAGAACCGACAAAAATTTTCTTCCCAACAATATAAAAAAGTGTGCGAAAGTGCATGCAAACACTCGTTCAACTCAATTAGCGTCCATAAATAGAAAATCGAATGTGTAAGCAATTGAAGCACGACATTTTTGGATTGCAAATGTCAGCGGTTACGCCTCTGCTTAGTTCGCAAAAAAGATGGAAAGGCACCGGGGCACGAAGGGCACCAGCACCAGCACCGGTGCTGGTGCGGTGCGATGCCCTTTTCCGAAGGTGCCCTGCCGGTGCCATTTTTTTAGAAAAGCACCGATGCCGGTGTGGTGCGGTGCCATTTTTTTGCCGGTGGCTAAGGTGCCAGGTGCCATTTTGTCCCGATGGCACCGGGGCTGGTTCGGTGCGGTACCATTTTTTCCGGTGCCTTTTCCATCACTAAAAATGGGACGCCTACACAGTACACACTAAGCCATGGTAAAACAGTACGGTATGGAAAAATCATCCAAGCATGGGACATTTGCAAATGATGGTGATTAAAACAAGGGAACCTTCCCTTATCATGCTATGGTAAAAAAATATCAGTTTCAATGTGAAATTGTGTAGCCAATAATCCACATAGACAGAGCTTTGGTTGGATGGATCTAGCGTTCACTGGTCATAAACTGTAAAAGTATATTGAAGTATATTTTACCCACATCAATAATATTATTTATTTACTCGGCGGACCGCAAAGTATGCGCAGAATCCTACCATACTTGATGAATAAAATCTTGTGATAAATTTCGTAATAAACTATTTCATGGTAAAAACGGAAAATTATGGTGAAAAACGTTACATATTTTGGTTCATTATTCAGATGGGTTATGGTAGATTTCCATGCTAAGTGTGACGTCCGCCGAGTATACTAAACTTATAATGTTTCATTTTTTGCATGTAAAACGACCTGATGGCAATCCCAAGCCCTGTAAAGGGTAAAATAAAGTGTCAAATGTTAAGTCAAATGCAAAGTAAAGTCAAATGCAAACTTAAGTGTCAATTGTCATGCAAAGTTCAGTAATCAAATCTTTTCGTTTTTGTTTTGATTGACACTTTACTTTGCATTTGACTTTACATTTGACACTTTACTTTACACTTTACAGGGCTTGGAATTGCCCCCAGACTTCTCAATTTTGAGCCATTCACTTACTGATTAGGAACAGTGCGGTAGTCTTGCAAAGTTTTTTTTCCCACCTAACCATCGTTAGATGTCACTTCATGTAGCATTGAATTCATTATGTTATTTATGACTGAGCGAAGGTTTTTTCCCGTGATATCCGGCATTCTGTACAACAAGCGAGTTCGTTTCAGCAAAAGCAAATGTGCGAACAATATTTGGTAATGGTTCGACGCGCACTAGTTTGAAATCGAAACTCTTTAATCGGCTGTGAACGTATTTGAGTTTACCGGAATGAGGTATCCGTCAACCAAGTTGATAAGTAATAAAAATAACTTATTCCGGGGAACTCAAATGCATTCAATGTCGGTAAATGAATAATGAGTTGTCAAAATTTCGGTTTCAAAAGGTGTGTTAAGTGGAAGCCATCAGTCGAGTTGTTCGAGTTTTTTTTCTTGCAATTTTGGTAGACGTATGGGAACTTGGCTCACGTCCAAGTTACATGTTGGGCATTATACGAACGAGAGTGAAAGCCAAAACTTAGCTCAAAATCGCTAATATTTTAAAATTTATTTTGACAATTTTCACCTTCATAATCGCTATTTTTGTCCATATACATGGTTATACTTATTTTTGTAGCTATTTTATTGATATTTTTTTTAAATAGCGATTTAGAAACTTTGGCCGGCTGCCAAGTTCCCATACGGGGTCTCTCCCGAGCCGGCTACGTGGGTCGGATCGTAAAAAGGTATCTAAATCGTCTCTTACCCAACCGCAACATTTTTAAGTGCAGGGGGCAATGAAAATAACACAGAACACCAATTCAATTTGCAGAACACCAGAAAACATAAAAGTACTCATGGCCGATGTGTTAATGTAATTTCATCCACAAAGGAAACACGTCCGCAAAACGCATTAAACTGGTGTCTTTCAGGGATGGGGATTACCTTTCACCATGGTGAGCGTTCCAAAAAATCTCTGTGAGATTTGCCTAAGTTGAATGAATGTTTATAAGAAAATATAAGATTTAATTATATTTTTCAAATGACATGAGACATGTAATAAAATTTTGTCTTTGCAGAGACTTTCTAAAATTATATTGAAAATTTATTCTCACAATCTATTTTTGAAACGCTAACCATGTGCTGTACACAAATAAAAATTCTCAAAACCACAAAACCCTATTCACACTGGCAAACCAAAGTAAATATATCAATCTAACACACAATTTTACCCAGCAACACCCTTCCACCCCCCCCCACCCCAAAGACCCCCCCCCCAAAGGACCCCCTCAAAAAAACACCCACCAAATCTCGATCATAAAACACGGCGTTGTTGTGGCGACTGCCGCCGCCGCTGCTGTTGTTCGACGCTGGGGCGGAGCCTGCGCAAAATTAAATGGAAAATTGCATAATTTTTTTTTGTTGGAAAATTGCCATTTGCAAATTGGCGGGTTGTTTTATTGCTATGGGGAATGGGTTGTGATTGTCTCTATTTTGAGCATCGTATTTCTTGTAATAGACGATCGTCGTTTATTTTTTCCAACTTTTTTACCTGCCGTTCTATTGGAGGCTGCCGTTCTATTTTCCTCATGGGCGAAAAAGTGCCAAAACCCGCCGTTCTATTGGAGGCGCCCTTCTATTGAAGGTATGTCGTTCTATTAGAAGAAATACGGTAATTGTAAAATTGAGTCTAGCTCACCTTTGCCCAAGATTGGGCTCATGCGGAATGGAGGCCGCATACTCATTGGGTATTTTTTATAAATATCGATAAATATTATAATAAAAATAAATACTTTATAAATGGCCACTCTATTTTACGTGAGCAATTCAACAAAGGTACACATTGATATCGTAATTAAGTAGGTGAACTTTTAGCCTGTGCAAATGTATGGTAAATAATTGTAACAATGGTGAATAGGTAAGTGTAGTTACACTTTATGAAGGCTGGAATACAAAAGTATTACACAATTGTACGCATATGCAAAACTGTATGTAAAATACAATGTGTTTGTAGGATAGTTAGTGATGCAACTTCTGTATGTTACAATATTAAAGGCGCAAATGTAAAAATACAACCAGAAAGAACATGAGAACTTGTGGGAAAAATATTTTTGGTGTATGTTACTTTCGATGTAAAAGAGGGACAAAATTTGCATTTGCTTAAAAAGACTTCACTTCGTTCTAGAACGCAATGGCGAAATCAATAAATGACACATAAATACAGCAGAACCCTAAACACTAGCGTACTCAAATATGTAAATATAGATGCAAGTACCTATTTAAATATTAAATAACATGTGTACTTAAGTTGATTGAACTTATTGAACTTGAAGTTCGATCAACTACTTCACATGTTTATTTACGATCTCAATTTGGGTGCATTTTTAGTATTTTTCCCACTTTCTGAAAATTAGAAATTAGGTAAATCATTTGTGGCTCGACAGTCTACACCAGTTGACGGCAGAAATTTCGGAAACTGATAAATCTGTCCAAAACACATTTGAATTTACCAGAATGAATCATGATCGATCTCCGTCGACAGTATATTGAAAAAATGATAGATAAATTTCTATTCTAGACATACACCAAAAAATTTAGTGTCTAGGAAAGCCCATTCCCGGAAAAACTCGCACAAAATAAAGAAAAATTACTTGAATATATAGAATAATTTATATTTGATCAGAGAATTGAATTTGTCTGAATTTGTTGACATTATTTCTAATCCATTTACGATCTATTTATTTAAGTTGCATGTACTTAAAGTACTTAAGTACGTATTACCAGACTTCGATATAAATATGTGAAGCCAGAGATTGTAAATAAATATGTGCATCGTCGGTACAAACTTAAATATTTACATGAATGAAAAATGAAACCGAATGAATGTCCACGAAAACATTTTCCAAACATTAATTTAGGGCAATTCCCCTTTCAATTTTACAAGCACCATTTATTTATCCAGTTTCAATTCGAGACCAACTCCTCGCAAACCTTTCTCTCAAATAATCTCACGCATTTAGAAGCATGAAAACAGACGTAATCACACGGTCGGAAGCCATAGCTAGCGCAATCACATGAACTACGTGTGTGTACTACCGCATGGAATGTTGTACATAGCCACAGTAAATACATGTACTAGCATGTGTTTGTCTATGTATTTACATGACGAGAAGATGTGTCAGCTGGTTCGGGGGTGCCCGATTAGCCTAAGCCAGAGCTAATTTAGTCGTACATGAAAATGTGAGCAGTGCACAAAGGTTATGCACAAAGATGGCACCAGGAACTTGGTAGACATCATTGGCAGCAATCATTGCTATTTGGAGGTGCATTGGTGGCACATTGCCAAGAATGTATTATATGTAGACTCTAAGAATGGAAAATATTGCGACCCTAGTGGTAGGGTGGGGGTGGTGCGGGGTCAAGGACGTATCCAGGGGGGGGGGGGGGCGGGGGGGGCTGCAGCCCCCCCCCCTTCCCGGGGTGAGACCCAAAAAGTCCCGGAAAATGCATATTTTCCTATATATTTTCCAATGTTTCTTAAAAATTTTGCGCGCAAGCGCGCAATTTCTTCCCCATGCATTGTATTTTCAACGTATCGGCCCCTGCGAACCAATATCCTCGGAAATAAACACATTTTTGCGCATTTTGCGGCATATGTATGCATTTTTACATACATATAAAGCGGCTCCTGGCGCTGGCGCCAACGCCAATAGCGCCATGGCGTGGCACCTTTGTATGGAGCTAGCGCCAAAACGCCTTTCCGTCCCTATATAGGGAAAAAATTTAGGGGGCCCCCCCCCCCGTTCGCCGGCCCCCGTAAACAAGCAGCCCCCCCCGCTCAAAAATCCTGGATACGTCCCTGTGCGGGGTTGAGGGATAGTTAGCTGGAAATTTTTTGGGGGGTTCAAAAATCGCTCCAGATAGGTAAATAAATATGTAGCTGGACGAGTTGGGGTGCGGGTTCAGGGGATAGTAGCCAAAAATTTGCCTCCGGAATAGACAGCTGGCGGATTTGGGGTCACCCCCACCCCCACAAAACCCCTGAACGCTACGGCTATCTATCATCCAGCGGCAAATTTTATTGGCTACTACTATCACTTGAATTTTGAAATTTGTTAAATTTTGCCACAATTTTCGCGCAAAATCGCTCATTCTTATACTTTTTTCACCCATTTTCACCTTCAAAATCACATCAACCCCGTGGGGGTCCAAATCTACAAGACCCCCATTTTTCTGTCACCCCAAACCCCACGTCCAGCAATAGCGGAACATAAACTTTCAACCGAGCTTTACATGAAGCATCAACGGCTATGGCATGGAAAGTTATGTACTTGGGATACTGCATGTCGTGCGGTCCAAAAATAAAATACTAAGTAGTGGTAATGGTCGATTTGAGCGAAATACGTTAATGTGACATCTTAAACAAAGTTTGAAATGATCCATTTAAAATAGAAAGTAAAGTTACAGATTACCTGACATATTTTTTGTAAATTTTTTTAATTTATCATTTCAGAACAGAACTGACTTCAGAACATAAATACGGAGGAACCGATCGGCTCAAAGGTTGATGCCCAGTTTTTCTAAAAACCAGGGAGCAGTCCCAGACCCTGTAAAATACCCTGTAAAATGTCAAATTCCATGCGAAGTGTCAAAAGTCATGAAAAAGTCCCTGGAAAATGGCAAACATATGTGTGCCATTTTCCATGGACATTTTGAATGACTATGAAACTTTGCATGACATTTGACATTTTACAATGCCTGGGATCAGCACCAGCCATCACCACAAGTTCAATTTCACATCGCAACTCAGCCACGACGAATGACATCTGCACTGCAGCAGACAGGGAACATAGTGCACTGCAAGTGAAAGGGCGCATGCCCCATTTGTTTGACCCCGTCTCACAAGTATCAGTTCTGTAGACGATGAAAAGTGCCCATGGCATGGAAGGGTGCTTTTTAGAAAATGACGAGGCCCGAAAAGGGCATGGCCTGGGATATTCAATGTGCCCGAACCATTTGTCGGGCAGCCCGATTTATGTCAAATCTTAAACAAAAATTGAACGGCCCGAAAATATGATCGCTTCATTGGGCCCATACATACTAGTTGATTTCGCAATCTTGCGTCAACTGAATGTAAAATTGTCAACTAAATAACACAAATACTTTTTAAACCATCACACTTAACAAATACAATCAAAAAAAAAAGTGTCACGATATAAAATTCACCATGCTCTATCACATAAGAAAGTTGACATTACATAATTAACCAAAATCTAGTTGAATTTAGTTGACACGAATTTTACTGTCAACTAGTGCATGTGGGCTTATTGTAAATCGCCCGCTGGCGCTTTACCGCCAGCCATTCACACGAAGATGCCGGTAACGCCATGACATTGGCGTTGGCGCCAGTAAAACGCCATTTTCACATCATCGCTAATGCGGGGGGAGGCAATCACATGACAAATAGTTTGACAAATTGAATTTTCTTGATGGAGGAAACGGTTGCGATATTGTGCATGTCCTAAAATGCGAAACTGACTCAAGTGCGGTTTTTATGTTTGTAAAAACCATGTAACCTACCTAAAAGTACACAAAGACATGAAACCTTTCACATATGAAATGCATGAATCTCCATTAGGGTTCAAACGGGACCGCGGTCCCGGTACATGGTTCGGCAAAAAGTCGGGACTGGGGCGGTCCCGGTCCCGGTCCCGGTCCCGACACCCCAGTCCCGGTCCCGGTCCCGGTCCCGACAATTCAAAAAAGCCAGTCCCGGTCCCGGTCCCGGTCCGGACCACCCAGTCCCGGTCCCGGTCCCGGTCCGGGAATTTTGTAGTGGTCCCGACAAGGGATGAAGAAACATGTATTTTTAATGACCTTTTCAAAAAATTTGCCAGAAATGCCACTTTTCTAAAGATTATGTAGGCACATCTAAAAAAAATTTGTGCGCGAGCGCGCAAATACCCACCCAATGATTCCATGTATTTTTCTGTAATAAAACAGCGTTAGAAAGGTCCCCAACACAATTCTAGTATGAAATATTTATAGGTATATAAAGATACCTAGATAGTAGACATTGGCGCCAATGCCAGCGCCAATACTGCCATGGCGTTGGCGCCTACAAATGGCTCTATTTCTTAACTATAGGGCCAAAATTGAGGGGGGGGGCATTACTTGAATAATGTTCCAAGAAAGGGCTAATACATTGAGCGTGGTCCTTCACACAGTGGAGGTGTGTGGAACAACATTGGCCGGATATTATGTACCAATAGGTTCAAACTAGACCGTGGTCCCGGTACATGGTCCGGCAAATCCCAGTCCCGGGACCGACCCCCCAGTCCCGGTCCCGGTCCCGGTCCCGACAATTGAAAAAAGCCAGTCCCGGTCCCGGACCCGGTCCCGACCCCCCAGTCCCGGTCCCGGTCCCGGTCCCGACATTAGAAAATTTCTGGTCCCGGTCCCGGTCCCGGTCCGAAAAACTGGTCCCGTTTGAACCCTAATCTCCATGCAGTATGTTAGGTATGAGTTTGATGTATGATATTTGTCAATGCGCATCACATTCACGTTCGCAACGAAACTGGTGAAAGGGAACGATATTTTGTCGTTAAAAAAAACTACCGATAAAAAACAAAAATTGCACGACAAACAAAAAAGGAATTTTATCAGTCACAGAATATTATGAAAGGCAGAAAAACACGGAAACTTTTTCTGGAGAAAACTGCATTGTTTTTCAATTCCAGTGATGTTTCAGTGTGGGGAAACTGCACTGACTCAGAGAAATGCTATGCAAATATTTGTTTTATCGACTGTTTGATCGCCAAACGGAGCACATATTTTTAAATTGCATTTTGTGTAAATATGATGGAGAAAACTGCAGCGATGCAAAATGCGCCTTGATATTAATGGGGGGTGCAGAAAATTAGGTACACAATTCAGACCAAACAAAAAAATGCGTCACCTAATTCTGAATCACAATCCACATTGCCGACACAATGATGAGTAAGTAACGTAAAAATGACAACTAAAAAAAATATGTTGAACATGAAATTGACACCTCTCCATGAAAAATAAGGAATGAAATGTCACAAAAACAAACCTCACTCACCCACATCTGAGTAAAAATACACTAAAACAACAAAAAAAGCAACCAAAAATGCGTAAATATTATACGCCGACAGAACTCACCCAAGGACAGGCTGACTTCGTGCAACCGGCTCAGCAACCTCTCAGACACCCTCCTGGGGGCAGTCCCAGACCTGTGAAATGCCCTGTCAAATGTCAAATGTCATGCAAAGTGTCAAGACAAGTAAAATTATCTGTAAAATGGAAAACGGAGTTTGTCATTTTCCAGGGCATTTTACATGACTTTTGACACAATGCATGACATTTTCCCGGGAATTTTCCATCACTTTTTTCACATTGCATCACACTTGAACTTTTCCAGGGCATTTTAAAATGTCTGGGACTGGCACCTGGGCAGCGGGAAGCTGCTGTTGAACGTGTTCGACATCGACGATAAGTTCGCTATGCGACGTTCGCACGTCATTTTCAGATTATGTCTTTTTATTTGTGGTTTTTTTTAGGTGTTCAAGTGAAATTGTGGTAGGTTGAGATTTTTTAGGACTGGCGCTGGCAGTGAATCTGAAAAATATACGGAGGAATAAATGACACTTAATGAGGAACAGCTTCGAAATGAGTGCATCCATGTAAATGATAGCATTCATAATAAATGCACACAAAAGTATGCGAAAACCATCAGTATAGAACAGCTAGGTAAATCTTAAAATCAAAAGAAGTGAAAAAAATTTCTCGACAAAATGGGAACCACGTGAAAAATGGGCCGACATTTGATATCGCAAAGGCAGCTGGCAATAGTGGTTGCGACTTGCGATTTTCACATAATTTGTCACTCTGGAAACTGGGAAAAATGTATGATGTGATGACTTTCGTTTTATGAATTTGTCATATTAAGCGTGGGTGGTGGGAAAAGTTTCCGAAAAGCTACTTTGGTGATAAAGAGTGAGTGAGTGTCTGTTCTGGTAAAAAAAAACTTAGCGATGAAAAGCGCCACGGCTTTTTTTGGCGCTAGGCGCAATACATCAGAAATTTACACCATATGCAATACATCAGAGACAAAAGATTTCTGGGACATTTATCGTTTATTAGTGAGTCATTTTGTCTTAGACACTGGGAGATATTTATAAATATGTATTTGCCTTGGCGACAACAAAACAACTGTTATGAATCTTACATTCTAGATGACTGATGGAACGCAGAATATACAAATTCTATCAGAGAATTTAAAAAACGCCCACACTCCGCGGAAACAGTGAATGTTTGATGAAAACCTGGGATTTGTAATTTTGTAATTTTGCTTTCACTCTTCACTAGGGTTCAAACGGGACCGCGGTCCCGGTACATGGTTCGGCAAAAAGTCGGGACTGGAGCGGTCCCGGTCCCGACACCCCAGTCCCGGTCCCGGTCCCGGTCCTGACAATTCAAAAAAGCCAGTCCCGGTCCCGGTCCCGGTCCGGACCACCCAGTCCCGGTCCCGGTCCGGACCACCCAGTCCCGGTCCCGGTCCAGGTCCCGGAATTTTGTAATGGTCCCGACAAGGGATGAAGAAAAACGTATTTTTAATGACCTTTTCAAAAAATTTGCCAGAAATGGCACTTTTCTAAAGATTAAGTCGGCACATCTAAAAAAATTCTAAAAAAGTCCCCAAATACCCACCCAATGATTACATGTATTTTTCTGTAATAAAACAGCGTTAGAAAGGTCCCCAACATGATTCTAGTACGAAATATTTATAGGTACATAAAGATACCTAGATAGTAGACATTGGCGTCAATGCCAGCGCCAATACTGCCATGGCATCGGGGCCTACAAATGGCTCTATTTCTTAAGTATAGGGCCAAAATTGAGGGGGGGCATTACTTGAATAATGTTATAAGAAAAGGCTAATACATTGATACAGTGGTCCTTCACACAGTGGAGGTGTGTGGAACAACATTGGCTGAATATTACGTACCAACAAGGTTCAAACAAGACCGCGGTGCTGGTACATGGTTCGGCAAATCCTAGTCCCGGTCCCGACCCCCCAGTCCCGGTCCCGGGAGTGTGTTCCATTTTTCATCCCAAACGGTTGTCAAGCTCACGTTTTACATGTAAAACACTGCATTTTACTTGCCAAAACATACGGTTGTCAAGCCCTAGCCATGTTTTTACTTGCCGAATTAGTGTGACGCTTGTCATGCCAGAGTATGTCAGTTTACGTGCCAAAGTATTACAGTTTTCAAGCCCTAGACATGCCAAAAAAAATAAGACACTTTTCATACAAAAGGTATACCAGTTTACGTGCCAAAGTATCACAGTTTACAAGCCACAGTCATTGTTTGCATCATATCACCATGCTCCAGATGCACATGTTAAAAAAGTACCAGATGCGGCATTTCCATGCGCACCAGAGGTGAAATCAAAGATAACTACTAAAGATAAAGATACTGACTATAACGCGGCACGATGTAAAACACTCAAGTGGATAAAACGAGCACCATAGTTGAGTGAGCGGCACTATGAAAAGCATAACATGGACAAAAATGGAACAGGTGAGTGACTTAAAAACTTGGCATATTGAGCATTTTTCACTTTGTGAATCAGTGTTCACTGTGAATCAGTGAACCAGGTTTTTGTAAGTGCATAATACCATTGTCCCATGTAAAATTTATGTATCATTTTTTTTAAATATGCCAATTAATTGAATATTTTCAATGTGCCAAATAATTAATTGAAATATTGTTAATTTTCTAACACTTCAGTTTTAGATTATCATCAATTTTCCATTAAATTACAGGTATGGCAGATTCTACAAGTACAGGTATAGAAATGTCTGTTTTGGATTAAGTGTGTATCATCTTACCACATGTGAAAAAGCCCTATACAAATAAATTGGATGGCAAGACTTTGGCTGGTAAAGTGGAATACTAAAGCAAGTAAAATAGCATACTTTAGATGAAAAACGGCACATTAAATTAGCATGTAAACCATCATAATTAGCTAGTAAAGTAGCACAAATAACTCAAGTTTGGCTTGAAACGTGGCATACTTACAGCAAGTAAAGTGACACAGTTTGGATGAAAAGTGGCACACTAGAGCAGCAAGTAAAGTGTCACACTTAGCTAGTAAAGTGGCATAGTCCAGCATGAAAACCGTGAGCTTGACAACCGTAAGGGATGAAAACTGCAATTCTCTCGGTCCCGGTCCCGGTCCCGACAATTGAAAAAAGCCAGTCCCGGTCCCGGACCCGGTCCCGACCCCCCAGTCCCGGTCCCGGTCCCGGTCCCGACATTAGAGAATTTCTGGTCCCGGTCCCGGTCCCGGTCCGAAAAACTGGTCCCGTTTGAACCCTACTCTTCACCCAAAAAATGAAATTTCGGTAGGATTGGAATCAATTTTTAACAGCGCAAAGAAAATGAGAATCTCCCACATTCCATCAGTTCTGTCACTGAAATATTTATGCATCTGTCTACATTGCCAGCTGCCCAGATACATTTCGGCATTTTAGCATAGCTAGAAATGCTAGAAAAGACATGTCATAAAAATGTCATAATGGTCGAACGATAAATTCTGGCAGATTTTTTTTCTCCTGGTTTTTGTATATATTGAGGATGCCTTTCGATCTGCGAAAGCTACGTAAAAAAATATAGTAAAATAGTAGTAAAAATCAAAGAACATTCCAATCATAAATGAGAACATCACTACAAATAGTCACACCATAAAAAACGAACAAAATAATTCCTTATAAGTAAAAAGAAACAGCCCAAAGATATGCTGAAAATGACCTTTGACACACCAAAAACGCCCGACCACAACCGACAAAATGCGGCCAGATCACGAATTTACAATGCACAAACATGACTCACCATTAGTGATGGAATAGCGGTGTGGCGCTGGCGCCATTGAGAGCGCCAGAGATTTGCGCCATTGGAAAATGGCTCCATTTGAAAGCGCCAGAGATTTGCGCCATTGGGAAACGGCGCCATTCGAAGGCGCCAGAGATTTGCACCATTGGAAAATGGCTACATTTGAGAGCGCCAAAGATTTGCGCCATTGGGAAATAGCGCCATTTGAGAGCGCCAGAGATTTGCACCATTGGAAAATGGCGCCATCTTTTTCGTGGAGCACTTGGCGCCCAGACAAATGATTTTTAATGGCAAAATGGCGAATTTAAATAGTCAAAAGCGTCCTAAAATGGCGTATGGCGCAATTTTTCTGGCGCTTTTCCATCACTATTCATGATGTGTGGAACACGCATCAATATCTCAAATTTGCATGTGCACATCAGCGGAATACCGCAAACGCATTTTGCATCCACAAATATCTATGTATACATGAATATGGCTAATGTGTGATTGTATTCATTTGGTTATAGGTATTTTTAGAATCGATTGATATCAGACAGTTAGGCAGATGAGAATGGGTAAATATGTTTGGCAAAGTGTCTGTTCAAAAAGTTATGTACAATTTAATGGATTAATGTTTTATGGATTCAACTGAGCAACTCGCACCGTTGAATTGAAGAAATGGGCAGTACGAAAAATGTTTTTTTTCTTTCATGAAAATAGAACAATCACAAATTTCACATGCGAATAGAAAGGAAATTCATGCAAAAGTTGTTCATGTATCCAAGTCTTTTGTGCAAAACCTCGAAACAATACCAACAGTGTCATATTGACCGATTCCCGGAACCCCTAAATATTTAAAGTGGTCTGGTTTTAGAGTGCCCGATATATTTAGGTATTACATCATATGGTACACTATAAATATTTTACGGTACAGCACTAGTGATGTAAAAAGGGCTGTGGCGTTTTTACGAGCCCTAGAGCAAAAGCAATGGCGTCAGAGTAAAACAGAGCAAAGCGCCAAGAGCTAGCGCCAAGTACCAACGAGAAGGGCGTCTATCTTTCTGGAGCCACAGAAAAAAAGCGCCTAGAGCAATGGCGCCCAGGGGTCTCCTAGGGGGGAGGCTGGGGAGGGGGGCTGCCCCCCCCCCCCCAAATCCGCCAGCTATCTATCTATCCCGGAGGCCGCTCAGCTATCTATCTATCCCGAGGCAAAATTTTTGGCTACTACCCCTAAAGACCCCCCCCCAAATCGCTCAGCTATCTATCTATCTGGAGCTATCTATCTATCTGGAGAAAGTTTGCCCCAATTTTCGCTCAAAATCACTAATTTTCGCACCTTTTTATAGTTTTTCACCTTCAAAATCGTGCTCTCCGGCTATATGCATCGTTATATGCCTGTTTTTAGCCATTTTAAACCTACTTTTAGCCACTTTTAACCAATTACTAGCGATTTTTTCCTCTTTCGGCCTTCTATGCACTGAAAAAGCCTATATATTTTGCCCCCGCGAGCCCCCCCCCCAGAAAATGTTTTCAGCTATCTATCCCTCCGGAGGAGCGATTTGCTACCTATCCAGCCCCCGCGAGGGCCAAAATCTTGGAGACCCCTGATGGCGCCAGCACCAAAGCATTTTACACCACTAATCAACAAACCTAGATTGAAACCCCATTGAATGTTTGCATGCGAATTGAGAGCCGCATACGCATGGATGTTCCCAATTCCCACGCGGGCTACCACTTTCTGTGGACCCGTGGGAAGTAGACAAATAAATAGATCTGTAAAGCGACCATCCAGAAAACCGGGGGTTGAATATCCCCGCTTGAATACACCCCCCCCCGCTGATATTGATGGACATTAACTTTTGGCATATGATAAGTTTATTTGTTCGATTTGAACAATATTGGCTTGTTTTTGTCAAAGCATGATATGTCAGAACGGCATGGACGAACGAAAATTACACCTATCTAAGAAAACATGTTGACTTGATAAACGAGCGTGATACAATAGAATAAATTTGTAGAATATAAAATAGCGTATTTAGTCAAATAATTCCTCGCACTTTAATAATTCCCACACACCCCCTGTTATAGCAGTGAGGGGAAAACAATTTCCCTGCTTGAATAATTCCCCCCGTTAATGCCGATGAACATGAAAATGATTGTTGTGTCCGATTTTAACAAATTGGCTTCTTTTTGTTAATGAACCCTATAAATAACACGAAACGAGTTGATATAAATATGCTTGAAGATTTTGACGAAAAAATAATTCCCCCACTTGAATAGACCCCCCTCAAAAAGTGTGACGAAATCATAATTCCCCGGAGGGGTTATTCGAGCAAATACAGTATACAGCAGTTGCAATGTTTTCTTCTATAGATTTCAGTGCTGATCGAGCTTCTTCACATGCTTAACGATGCTAATGGAACTTTTAATCCTAGGCAAAACTCAATATAAGACTGTAGGATTGTATTGAAAACACACAACGTGAATATCTACGAAGATAATGAATGCAATGCTACCTTGGATAAATGCCTTTTGAAAAGTGAATACATGAAAGTACCTATTTTACCTAGATCAATCAATCCCCAAGAGCGAGCTTCCTGTTTTTGTAGACAGAATGAATTGATTCAAAACAACATGTTACTGAATGGTAACACAACATTCAGGTAATTAACCTTAGGGGTAATTACTTTGTACTTTTCCATATTTCAATGTGCGGACAATTAAGAAAACAAGACATTGTATTTAAATAATTCCCCACCCCTTCCCCTTATTTACGCAATACTAAATATATTATTGAATTTTCTCTCTCCATTTTTCTCAGCTAATGAAACAACATCGTCCACTCACGAGTGTCAACTCGATCAGAACATGAATTCCTGAGAAAAATGAAGAACCAGGGTAAAATGAGGGCTTATCAAATCCGACTCGACTCAATTTCACGCGTACGTTTCAATTGAATCCGGGTTTCGGGTTTCAAGGAAAAAACCGGGAAGGTTGAAGGGCTGAACTGAAGGCATTAGGAACCGTATAATGTCGCCAGCGCGCATTATAGCCAGCGAACACAGTTGGGGCTTGGGGGTACAGTAGACCAGAGTTGTAAATAGTACCGAACTTTTTCCTACCTATATATCGAAGTGCCTATATATAAACGTAAAATATTTATTGTTTACTCACCCCCCTGAGTACAGAAAACGTAAAGTAAATTTTTACTTTTACTCATGAGTAAACGTGAGTAAACGTACTTTTTCCCCTGGAAAACGTAGAAGATAGTATTTATTAGATATTTCACCCCAATTTTGGCTAAAATCTACTCATTATCATAACTTTTTGCCTCGTTTAAGCATTTTTTGGCTATATATGTGCTTATATATCCATTTTCGACCATTTCCCCCATATTAGCATAAAAGTTTTCTTCTTTTTTCCCTTCTATGCCTTCAAAAATTGACATAAAAGACTCTGTAAATACGAATCTGAAATACGTTTTCTGTACTCGAGTACTTTAAAAAAGTATACGTAAAAGCTAGTACAAGAACTTTTTTCCGAGGAAATGTAAACGTATTTACTCTGTACTCGAGTATACGTATTTATCGAGTAAAAGTAAATACGTTAACTATACATTAGACTTGTCTGATTCCATTACAGGAAACTTACATATTGCACCTTGTCAAACGAGGGGAGAAATTGTAAGTGATAGGAATGTTGGGGGTAAATTTTCGAGTGATATATTTAAGAGTGACATAATTTATTACTTTCTTTTCAATTTTCTTAATAGCTTGCAGCTTGACATGTCACTTACCTATAAGTTGGGTACAAAAGTGTCACAAATCCCGATGCCCACAAAAAATAAACAAACATAAACTCTCTAGAACCCCAAACTAGAAAGGCCCTATACACACTAGTTGACAACGACACCAAATGTCAACTGGTTCCCATACCAACTCAAAGCTTTTGCATTTGAGCGCCGTTCGTCGGCTCGTCAACAAGCATTGAATTGGGATGGGAACCAGTTGACATTCGGTTTCGCTGTCAACTAAATAGTGCGTGTAGGGCCAAACTGGCAAACGAACATGGCATACACGAGACCGATCCGCAACCCGGAAAAATTCCGGAATTTTTCAGGCGCAAACCCGATCTGAACAACCCAGGTCCGATTCAAAGATTGAAAAAGGATTCTTACAATACACATAACACTTTTGAGTCCCTCGACAAAAAGCGGAATTGGTCCCAGATATTATCAGAAACTGGTGGCGGCTGGGACGGAAGTTAGAAAATGCTGAGCGGATATTCCAATGCTGAACGCAGATAGATGCAGTCGGGAATTGAGGAAATGCGATAGGCCCATGGGTTAGATTGGGAATAATAAAATAAATGAATATGTATGTGCGTTATTTGAATACCAACGTCTATTCTAATATGAACTACTCTATGAAATGTGTTCGCAAATATGATTTTTATTGGAGATTTCGAGGTTGCATTATGCGATTGAAGAACAATTCGCGCTGGGCAGATGTACGCTGATAAAAAAAGCGTTAAGTGTTTTTCAACTTGACCTACAAGTGCACATTTGAAGTGTTTTATCCGCTGAGTGTTCAAGAACGCCTTCACCAAACAAAAGCACTGACAACCATAAAACAAACATATAGAATCTACATAAAAAACCAACAAAATAAGCCATCGGGGATCTGCTCCAGGCAATATAATCCAAAGAGAAGTACCTATTAGATGTGAGCGGATAAAAACTGTCTCAAATCTTATGCAAGCTGGGAATGCTTTCTCAACTAAAGCTTCTGGCGGCAGTTCCAAACCGTGTGAAAGACCCTGTAAAATGTCAAATGTCATGTAAAGTCATGTAAGAAACCATGTTTGGCATTTTTGTTAGGACTTTGTTACTTTCCGTAACATTTGCCATTTTACAGGCATTTTACATGACTTTTGACACTTTGCATGACATTTGACATTATACATGGTCTGGGATTGGCACCTGAGCAAACAACAACCAAAAGTGATTAACACCCACCTACCCAATTACCATCAAAAGATAACCTTCTGATGCAAAACTATTTAATAACAGGTTGATCGCGCTATAAGTCTCAATTAATCATACTCAAGGACGTAGCTATGGGGGCGGGGGGGGGGGGGGGTGCCGTCCCCCTCTTACCGGGTCGAACAAGAAAATATGCCCGAAATGGCACTTCCGTAAAGCGATTCTGTCGGCAGTTCGGAAAATTTTTGCGCGCAAGTGCGCATTTCGGCGCTGTACAGTATATTATAGTCATGCCTGTGGTTTAGGACCAAAAATCACTCAAAATGTGCCCCCGTTGCTGTATATGTCTGTAAAATACATACACGTACATCACTATTTGGCGCCAATGGCACCATGGCGTCGCGCCTAGGGTGTCAACTTTCCGTTTTCCGTTTCCGCAGGCAAATTTTTTTCCGTTTCCGTTTTCCGGCTGCTAAATTTTTTTTTTCCGTTTCCGTTTTTCCGGCTCATTTTCCGTTTTCCGGCTTAATTTTCCGTTTTTCCGCCCTTTTTCCATTTTCTGGTTCAATTGTCTGTTTTTCCAACTTTTTTCTCTTTCCAGCTCAATTTTGTGTTTACTGTTTCAGCCAAACTGGTAAACATGCATGCAGGCTCTCAATTATGTGAACTTTTCCCATTTTTAGCAAAATTTCAGCAAATTTTTTTATTTCTGGATAAATTTCTGCAATTTTTTTTCCGTTTCCGGCAAAATTTCAGCAAATTTTTTCCCTTTCCGGCATATATTTGGAAAATTTTTCCGTTTCCGTTTTCCGGCCTTTCATTTGTCCGTTTTCCGTTTTCCGGCAAGTGCAAAATTTTTTCCGTTTCCGTTTTTCGACAAGTGCAAAAAATTTTCCGTTTCCGTTTTCCGCCAAAAAGTTTTTGTTGACACCCTAGTCGCGCCTACGAATGGCGCTGGCGCCAAGGGGCCATTCCTTTACCACAGGGGTCAAATTTTAGGGGGGGGGGGCGCCGCCCCCCCCGTCCGCCGGGCTCCGTATACAATCCGCCCCCCCCCCCGCTCAAAAATCCTGGCTACGTCCCTGATCATACTGAAACCATGGAAACAAAGTTTTTGCTGTACAGTGGGGGCTATGATTTGTGTTACATTAATTACCTTAATTAAGAAGTTAAAAATAATAGTTTACATTTGATCCCGTTTTGTGGCGCGATATGAATTGATGACCATATTGTTTGAATAGTGGATATTTATGGAATATGAGAGATAGATAGTGAATGTCAACATACGGATCGACACACAATAAAACAATAAGTAAATACGAAATTTTTAGGATAAAACGGGAACAGAACTCCACCGGCTGGGAATGCAGATATTTAAAAAACGCTATTTTTTAAGAAAATGGGGCATAATAACTTCATAATGGGCTCTTTCATCCCTAACACCAGCAAGGAACAGTTGATCGACATTCAGGTAAGTGAACACTTTTCTCACACTCTTCAGACATCATCATAATCGACCAGTGAATTTCATTCTAATCGCAAAAAAAAACGAAAGAAAAAAACCCACCGGGTCCGTGGACACAAATCGCCGGTACCGAGCTGCAATCATCGGCGTATCCAAAAGCCATTCTCTCGCTGTACCTGGCGCCAGTCCCAGACCCTGTAAAATGCTCTGTGAAATGGAAAATGTCATGCAAGGTGTTGAAAGTCATGTAAAATGAAATGGAAAGTTCCAAAGTCATGTAAAATGCCCTGTAAAATGTTGTGCAAAGTGTCAAATGTCATGTAAAATACCCTGGAAAATGGCAAATGAGTTATTCATGACAAGTTGCCATTATTCAGGGCACTTTATGACTTTTGACATTTCACATGACATTTGACATTTTCCCGGGTATTTTACATGACTTTGGACACTTTCCAAGACATGACATTTTACAATACTTTTTCCACTTCACATGCCATTTTCCAATCTCCAGAACATTTCACAGTGCCTGGGAGCGCCCCCTGTCATGGTGCGGTCGCCGGGGGCGCCCGGTGGCACCCCTCTGCATGTGGTAGCTCGCTTGACGCCTTATTCTGCCAACCATGACGCCCTGTTTTCTGGAGGGGGTGCCCACTATTGCACCCCCGGGGTTGGGGGTCCGTTTGAGTTTGAGACTCATGATGGGTGTCGTATTTATGGGTGTTTTAGACTTTGGGATTTCGTGGGGATTAGCGACTCGGTGATAATGCGTTGCCCTTTTTATGTAGGGTTGAATGTCGCAACGGGTCCTGGGTAATGTAATAAATTATTTTAAGTTCAATATTTGATGAAGTAACATATTTCATTTTACGTTTATTCCGTTTTGGCAACATGCTGAGGTGATAAAAATGACTATTTATATGAAAACAAGCGCGCTGTGTGTTAGGACGACCGGTGTGCTCAAATAAATTTTAATGGCGCGCGCGCAAGTGCAGGGCAGGTAAAAAACGCTACTGAAATTTGATATGAAACAGTCTTAATTCACTGTGTGCACTTTTCCGTTTTTAGCAATAAAGGCTGTACATATATATAAACAATATACATTTTAAAATGTTACATGCACATTGCACATAGACATAACTATGGATATAAATATTTATTTTTAACTACAATTCTATATAGGTACATAAAATGTATTTACGCACCTCACCAACCATTAATTCAGACAGTGAGTTGTCACATACAATGTACTTATTTATATACTGGAGCTGAATAAATATTTATATACTTTATCAAATCTACTCACTCAACAAGCACAATAGCACAGTGATTGCATTCGAGTTTCCAAATAATAAACGCGTATAGCGAGTGCACTACCTTTGTCACAACGGAAATTTGCAGAGTTGTTATAAGTACCGAACTTTTCCAAAAGTACGCGTGCGGGTAAATACTTTGATTTTTACCCATGCTGAAAAATACCCAGGGAAAATACTTTTTCACCCAATACATGGGTAAAATAGTGTAAAAAGTAGGTTTTTCGTGATGAAAGCGAACCTAAGCCGTAAAATCGAGTATTTTACTGGCTATTTCATTGGACGTGGGTATTAAATCGGGTAGAAATTTCTATGTCAAACAAAAGAGTAAATTTTCTTAGTGTAAACAATAAAAAACAGTCGTCACAATGTGATTGCATACATGTATTTATCTGTGCCTGCATTATAGGACAGAAATACATGTGAAGATTCGTATGAATGCAGAGATAGAAGTACACTTTTTGGCTTTCTTTGTGCATCCATTGAATTTTCTAAATTACTCTGAAGTACCCAGTACTGATGAGTGATGAGAAAGTACGCATGCAATGGGCGGAATTTAATCATTTTACCCAGAGTATTTACTCGGTACGCTGTTGTACGCGTGTATCAGAGTAAACGTAAAAACACCCACCATCAACTCTGGAAAGTCGCCACCGCAGTGCCAGAATGTTGAGAAAATTGGTTGTGCGAGGGAGCCAACACAGTGACCGTAGAAAATGCTACTTCAAAACACTATAAAAGCACATCATACAAGCCATGAGCATCCATCACTTTGAAATGATGGGGGAAAGTCAACATTGAATACACAGCGTGATCAGGCTTTAGATGGAATCCCGCGGCTTAGAGTGAGAACAATCCCGACTGAAAATATTTACTAAGACCTATCCAAAAACCGTGATGTTGGTGGCTAGGGTTCAAACTGGACCGCGGTCCCGGTACATGGTTCGGCAAAAAGTCGGGACTGGGGCGGACCCGGTCCCGGCAATTGAAAGAAGCCAGTCCCGGTCCAGACAATTGAACAAAGCCAGTCCCGGTCCCGGTCCCGACAATTGAAAAAAGCCAGTCCCAGTCCCGGTCCCGGTCCCGATACTAGAACATTTCTGGTCCCGGTCCCGGTCCGAAAAACTGGTCCCGTTTGAACCCTATTGGTGGTCCACGCACTAGTTGACACAAGTGTGTCAACTCGTCTGTGTCAACTCAGATTTCGGCTTCACGTGTCGCAGAGCAATCTTCCAATGCAGTTGCCGTAATGTTTATTTTTATTGGCGCATGAGAATTCGGAGATCGCTGTGCGACACCTGAAGCCGAAATTTGGAGTTGACACAAACCAGTTGACACACGTACGTGTGTCAACTCGCGTGTGGGCCGCCATTCTCGATTCCGACAAATCCCAAAAAACAATCCAATTCCGTTTTGAAATGGGATCACCAAAAAACACGAAAGAAGAATGACAAAAGACCAATTCTGTGCATTTCTGACCATGTTTCGGCGAGAAGTGGCACACAGTGCCATCTATCATCAATACAATCATAAAATATAGAAATAAATTTTTTGGACAACAAAAAGCTTACATCCATAGTTGAGGATGCAGCAGTGTTATGTTCAAGCTACAGACATGGATTCGTTGACACCGCATTTGCTCGAATAATTCCCCTGGGGAATTTTTCGTTTGGTAGACTTTTTGGCAGACGGAGAACTAGGATGGAATTATTCGGCGGGAAGAATTATTATTTCTTCAAAATTTTCAAGCATGCTTCTGTCAAGTCATTCCACAAAATATGCTTTATATACACCATAAAATGCCATTTTTATAAAAATTGGACATAACGAATTGAGCATATGCCTTAAGGGTGGAATTATTCAACGGGGTGATTATTTTTTCTCAGTGGCTCCTTATATACACCAGTTTGTGGGATAGTATTTCCTCAGGTCATTAACACGGGGGAGATATTCCAGAGGATATATCCATGGGGCCTTATTCAAGGATACACTGTAACTAAACTGGAATATTTGCCATACATATTCCATGACAAATTGAATGAATACATCCAATTTACCATCATGTTTTTTCTCTCAACACGACCAGCCTTATCAAATGATACAAACAATAAAACTGGATATGCGATAATATCATTAGATATCAGTTTTTACTCAGAGGCGTGCGTAGCTAGCTGCCACATGGCATCACATCAAACTCACTGGACTTGAAATGTTTCATATTAGTTTGCCTCAGGTGCCAGTTCCGAAAATTGAGAACTGAGAAGTAAAATGGGAAATGCGATATGAATTGAGAAAAAAATTGGCAAAAGCGACGTGAAATGGCAAGTAAATTGGCAAAGGCGAAGTATAAAAATAAAGAGTAATTTCCCTTCGGTTTTGCCAATTTCCTTATCAATTCACTTCTCACTTCACTTCGCATTTGCCATTTTACTTCTCACTTCTCAATTTGCGGAACTAGCCCCTGATGACATAGCACCCGCGCTGACAGTTATCCATCTACGCTAAAACAATTTACCCACAAATAGATGGTATTTACGGTGGAAATATTTATATCGTTTGACACATAATGGTCTGGAAGTTTGAGTATAATCAAGGATGTATCCAGGGGGGGGCAGCAGCAGCCCCGCCCCTTCCCGGGGTGAGAGTACAGAAATCCAGGAAAATGCAAATTTCGCGATAAATTTGCAACAGTTGCGACATATTTTTGCGCATAAGAGCACATTTTTTCACCACACAAAAGGTGATATCAGCAAATTGGTTTCTGTAGACGCAATTCCCCGAAAATGCACTCAATCTTGTTCATGTCGCCGTATTTGTATGTGCATTTAGGTACATACATATACAGCGTTTCTTGGCGCTAGCGCCAACGCCAATGGCGTAAGTCGTGGCGCCTACAGATGGAGCCAGAGCCATAGTCCATTCCATCAGTATCTAGTATCTAGGTAAAATTTTAAGTATCCTACCCCCTGTTCGCTCTGTATACAAACAGCCCCCCCTTCAAAAATCCCTGAGTATAATAGAAATGCCTGTTTCTGGCACATAGCCAAACCACAGAAAATTACACATTTTGAGTACATTCCTTCAAAATGACAAGTGTCACAGCCACAGACACAAGTGCCCCAGAGCAAAACATCTCAAATAAAAACGGCCCATATGCAATCCAAAATCCACTATAGGACTTGAGCAATCCACACTTGAGCAGCGAGAACAATTCTATATAAGTATTGTAAGATCTGAGTGCTGCGGTGCAATGCTTAAAGTAGCGCCAAAATATTGACATTGCACTACATTCTCCAAAATTCCTGCACAAGCTAAAAATCTAAATGTGGACCACAAAATACCGTATTGAATCGAAAAACCCCATGCGGGTTTGTTATTACGCCAGTAAATTTTGAGGGGGGGGGGGTTATTTCGAGAAAAATACGGTAAATAAATTTCATATTTATCGCACGCCAAAAAGCCAGCCACGCCAAAAAACACTGGCGCCAGCGCCATTTTTCCACCCCTAGAATAGCCTCACTCTGATAAGACACGCCAGAGTATCTGAAGCGGGGAGGGAGATTTGAAAAGCTCGAGTGAAAATGGATGCAGCGCACTGGAGCCGAAATAGAAATAGGACAGAAATCTAATTAGCCCGACAAGTTTTTTCGGGCAGTGTGGTTTCCATTCGGCAATCGGAACCGGAATGCATCGGAAACTGTGAAGCTAAATTCGGGTAATTTGAGTCGGGATCGGGTTGCCCGAAAAATCGTGTCGGGTTGGCCAAATTTGGCGCCTATGTCCTTCCAAATCCAAGTTTTCACCATGGCACATTCGGATAAACTAGTTTTGTCTGGTGTACTACCGTATTTTGTGGAATTCAAAGAAAGCATATCTAAATGGACATACTACAGATAAATGTATTCGAATGGTTGACGGTATAGTAAGAAATATAGAATATTAAAAATACAAACCAACACATTCCTTACATACACAAGTATATAATTACATACACTCTCGGCGCTTCAAAAGAAATCACCTCGAATACACGAAATATTTTGTAAATTCCTTCCAGCCAACCGAATTGCGGTAACAAGGCTACATGCCAAATTATGGGTTGCTAAAAACATGCGCTACATTGTGCACCATTTTTTCGAGCCTTGACTTACATTTATTTAAATATATTTTAAATACTTCTAAATATTCTAAAAACGTTATTTCAAAAAGTGCCATAGATCGGACGACACACAGACAGGACAATACTGATAAACACTCTATTCACTACCGTTTAACAGTACAAATGATATTCATGTTCATTTCATTTAGCTTGTGTTATGTAAATATGTATCCTATACAAAAGCGCACATGATATAAATACTTGTGTTGAGTGCATTCTATAGATCTTCAGGTCCATTTCTGCAGGGGTATCTTGAATTTTGACCCTCCGAGTGGTTGGATAGATAGCAAATCGCTCCTCCGGAGGGATAGATAGCTGAAAAATTTTCTGGGGGGGGGTTGGGGGGGGGTTTGGGGGGGGGGGGTTGTGGTGGTTCGATATATAGGCTTTTTCGGGGCATAGAAGGAAGAAAAAGGAGAAAAATCGCTAAAAGTAGGTGTAAAATAGCTCAAAATGGGTATACAAGAGCATATAGTACTTAAAATAGCTGAAAATAGGCAGTTAGACGCATGAACCAGTGATTTTGGAGGTGAAAATCTATATATAGGTATGAAAAATGGCGATTTTGAGCGAAAATTAGGGTATAGTTTCTGAAAAATCGCTCCAGATAGGTAGATAGCTGGGCGATTTGGGGGGGGGTTTAGGGGGTAGTAGCCCAAAATTTTGCCTCCGGGATAGATAGATAGCTGAGCGGCCTCCGGGATAGATAGATAGCTGGGCGGTTTGGGGGGGGGGGGGGTAACCCCCCCCCAACCCCCCCCATTCGAGACCCCTGCATTTCTGTCTAGGTATTTATATAGCGCAAGTATATGTTCAATCATGAGAAATTGATATACTGTCCATCTACTTTTTTATGGTCACACTAGAGAAGTGATGAAAAAACCGTTTTCTTTTCAACGACCCCGTTTAAAAAAACAACGAATAAACATGTTTTGACTGAAGGTTTAAAAAACGGTTTCGAATGTTGCGTTTAAAAAACGTTTTTTTATTATAAAACCTTTGAAAGAAAAACCGGCCATTGCTACAATAGAGCCTAGGGTTGGGCGGGCCGATTTTTTTTGCTGTTGAATATCGACCATTATTCGACATCTAATATCGATAAAGAAAAATTTAAATTGAATTGAATTTTCTCGAACATAGACATCTAAAAAATGCCAAGTCCCACTAGGATTGGAAACAAAGGGTTTAAAAAATCAACTCATAATACCTCAATCATACCATTATCCTACCTAGAAAATTCCCTACCCTAGACATCACAAAAGGAAATTGAAATGTTTTTAAAAATACAGTGCAATATGATGGGCTGCTAAAATTGAGATATAAATGGAAAAATGATAGATGGTTTGCATGTGCAGTAAATACATCATGTCGTCTGAAGAATCCTGGTGAATACATCTACCGTATTTCCTAGAATTACCCCCCGGGGGTTTATTTGTTCAGAGTGCAAACATTGAGGGGGATTAAACGAGAGGGGGTATTTCGAGGGGAAGGGAGGGGTATTTCGCCATGCAACAATAACCGCCATGACCCGGTAAAAACCCTGTTCTAACGTAACAAAGTCATTGTTTTTAACGTGTGTTCTGCATTGCTCGGATCACAAACCGCGGCTTTTGTCATTTACGCTCTCATTCCACTCAATGTGGGGGGTATTTCAAGGGGGGGTTTTTCAATTCAGTGTCCATTATGAGGGGGGTTTCGAGGATGGGAGAGGGTATTTCGAGGGTGGGGGATTTCGAGGGAGGGGGGTATTTCGAGGGTGGGGGTCTTTCGATGGGTTTTTTTTTCGAGGAAATACGGTAAGTACCTTTTTTGCTCATATTTATCTCATATATATGCATGTCATCATGAAATAATTGACCGATCATGCACAGAAGTTTTTATGGTTCTGATTTTGTATATTGCCACAGCAGGACTAGAAATACAGTTCAGAAAAGCGACTGTTCTTAGAGGGACGAAATAATTAGTCATTGAAAAAGGCACAAATCACACAAAATCGCAGCCAAATTCTGACCACTTCTTGTTCAGAAAACGCCCACAGTTAAAAAAATCTGAAGATCTTAGAGTGGACAGGAGAAAAGCGAATAATGTAAATATAGGTATTCTAGGTATTCCTAAATTTCATGACAAATTAGATATTTAATCAACACTGGAAATTTTAACGCACCAAATAATGTAAAAAGATACGCAAACAACTTTCGCCGTACCAAACCTCTTACAAGTTCAGTATAACTGAATAAATAAATCTTCGGTAAATAATGGGATAAAGAGCTCAGCAGAAAAAGCATAGGTAGCTAGCTATTCAATTCGG